>OX384044.1:20297585-20897585 GCA_947534325.1 Agonum fuliginosum
AAACTATGATTTAATTAATAATCCCTGCATATTTATTACTGCACAGCCAATAGTAGTTATGGAATCTAACCATTTAACTGTGTAAATATTTATAAAAGCATGTGGTGCGTTGGTGCGAGCATTTCAAAGTCTTCAACTCGTTCAACCTCTTTTCTCGCACTAACTGACGGTGATCGGATTAAAGTGTAGTTTTTTCTCTACAGTTGCGAAGCTATATTGATGATAATGATAATTATTAGCCGAAGTGTAGAGGCAGTAGCAAATAAATAAAAAGATTAGGTAATCGTCCATATCTGAAAAAGGCAAATTAACATTTAATAATTTCTTAAATCTCTTCACTTATTTTAAATATTACCTACCGTGCACAATCACTTCACTATCTTTAAAAATATGATTTAATTACCAAACACGTGGCTACGTGGCAAACAGAATTAAACAAGTATTTAAAAATGATTAATCCTCACGTTGTTTCATAAAACGGCATGAAACAGTTTGGTTATGTTTTTCTGTTCAAGTTGACTGTTGACAAGATGTTGACTGTGTAAGGTACGACCTACGTATCGGTCCTAGTTAGCGCGTTGAACGTATGTTCTAGATGTTGGTGACGTCACACTGTTACACACGGCATCGATTTTCGCGGCACCTATTTTTTTAAACTTTATGAATTTTTTTCTGGCTTATTAGCAACTTTTTAGCAAAAAGAAAAAATACGGGTCTAATATTTTAATGTATAGATTAACATATAAAAAAACCAAAAAATCGTGAAAACCCCCATTATTAAACAGAATATAGTTTAGAACAAAAAACAAAAATCATCAAAAATATTTCCAGATAAATCTTTTAAAAATATAACTTCATTATTTGGCCTTATCAAAATAGTTCAGTTTCGAATCTTATTTTGAAACTAGTATGTGATTAGCAAACAACTCTTTAACAAAAATAATCAGAAAAATGTTAACATCAGTTTCTATTATTATTGAATGAAATATTCAAAATAGAAAGTGCACGAGCGATCCATATGAGATATGGACGCAAAATATTAATAAACTCAGCGAGGAAGAGATTCAAGATTTTAATAACTGGGATAATCAACAGAACAAACACGTGTGAGACATATGCGAAATTGGAATTCGTAAGGTAATAAATATTTTTTAATTTTAATATTTTAAATAAATAAAAGCAGATGGAACGCAAAATACTGGATCCTACATCACCAATATGGAATAAAAATAATGGCAGTTACACAGATAGCAAAACTCATTACTTTTTAATCTGGGAAAGAATCAGACGGTCGAACTTTTTCGCCAAATACCTCCAGGATCAGTCTAGGTGTGATTTCCCTATACAGTAATGTTCCAATAGAAATGGTTCTGCAGAACATTGAACGAAATTGGGATAATATTAAAAACTTCTGCTCATTAGACAAAAAGTACTTTCTAGAATGCATCAATCTGGTAATAGAATGTAGGTAATTATTGTGTTTTCAATGAAAAATTTTACAATCAGAGCTTTGGATTAAGCATTGGGAGTGCCATAAGTCCGGTTCTAGGAAACAGAGTAATGGACATCCTCATTGAAACCTGCGTAAACAATCTGAATTTTCAGTTGCCATTCCTTAAACGATTTGTAGATGACGTGATATTGGCGGTACCTAAGGACAAAATAGAATACACTTTAGATTTATTCAACACATATAATTAAACCACTTAAACCAACTTCCAACTTGAAAAGAGAATTATGTAGGAAATTAGATAAACAATTACCGATCAAAAAAGTGGAGTATATAAACTTAATTGTAACACTTGTAACTCTTGCTACGTTGGGCAGACAGGAAGATCTTTCAAAGTTAGACTAAAAGAACATCAAAATTGTATTACAAAGAAAGAAAAATCTACTTTTGCGAATCATATTATTTCCACAGGACATGAATTTGATCCTGAAAGAAATTTTGAAATACTACACGTCCACAGTAAAGGCTTCATATTGAATTTTTTGGAGGCATTGGAAATTCATAAAATATCGAAACATAATGATATTACTCTTTTAAACGAGCAGACAAACTTCGAATTTTTCGCCCTTTTAAATAAACTCACGTGATCAACTCTGCTGACACTAGCTTCCGCTTTTGCCTACTTAGTCATTCCGAGGATTTGACAAATTCATTCTGCGGCAAACAGTTCAAGAGTAAACATATCTGGTTGTTGTTTTTTGGGGTCGTTAATATGTTTGAATCAAAGTACTTGAGTTTTACAAGTTCAGCTGTTTTTACAACATCGATGTTAGTCTCCTGTAATTAAAGTAAGTACAACTATTAGTCACTATTAGAACGTTACATAATATTCAGTTCGAATTAATAGTCGGTACAATTTTCAAATTTAAATTCTATTTTCAACCTCAACAATTACCTAGTTATTAGATTATAGTAATTTTAATTTAGATTTAACTTTGCACCTTAACCTGCATTTTAATGTGTATATTGTTTTCGTTTTTTACTTCGCTACAGAAACTTTTATGAATGAGATGAATTTTGTAGAACATTGTAACAATTTAACGATTCTAATTTATTGTATTGTTTTGTAGTCTTCTACACCGGACCTGATGATGACTTTTTAAAGGGTCGAAACCGGTTGTCCTCAATCAAATTTATATGATTTATTAAAAGAGTGAAGATCAAGACGTCTCCGTAATTTTATTTACAACCTTTCCACACATTTAATCTTCACAAGGGATACTCTTCAATATTCAATACATATAATTAACACCTACAATTCACATGTGAAAAAGAAACAAGTAATAGCGTACCTTTTTAGACATGTAGCTCATCAGATCGGATGATAGTATAGTAACCCTCGATTATTACAAAAAGCCAACCCACACAGGAAGATATATGAACTTCAAAAGCGAACAGCCACTCAAAACAAAAATAAACTTCGTAAAAAGTTTAAAACAACGAATAATAAAATGGTCACACCTATGTACCACAGAAAGAACTTGCAAGAACGCTTATCCACCAGCATTTTTCAAGAAGTTAATATACACTAGCAGTGTTGCCAGATCTACAGATTTGTCTGTAGATCTACAGATTTTATAGTTGATCTACAGACCTACAGATTATTGAAACATATCTACAGACTTTTTGCTATTTTAAAATTATTGTTCATATAAAAACACTTAAGCCCGTTTTAATTTTTGAAATATTGTGTTCTAAGTCAAGTTGATAAAATAGTTTGCTATACGCTATGTTTTTCCGTTTGACTTTTTTCATGAAAGATGTCGCAGTAGTAGTATACTGTGAAACAACGCAGATCTGGTATTCCCCTGCCAGGGGACCCCTGGCTTTACAAAACATAAATTTTATAAATTATAACCTAACACAAGCCGTTTGCTATTGTTGTACTGTGGAGTGTAGACAGTGAGTTTTTAATTATTATTATTTATTGGTAATTATATATTGTATTGCAAATTATACTTTAGGAATAAAATAACATGAGTATGAATAATGGTGACGAAGACGGCGAGGAGTCTAGTCCTAGTTATATGTACGACGACAAAAATAGTGATGAATACAATACCGAAGACGACAAAAACCAAAGAAGAGATGAAACGTCTTCTTCAGAAGATGAAGAGGAATCTTCTTTAGAGAAATCAAGTCAAAACGAACCAACAAAAACTAAAAAAGCTAGATACAGTCAATCTTATATAAAACAATGGGAAAAACAACCCGATTTTCAAGGTTGGTTAAAACCTAGTAATAAAGGCATTAATTTTGCATATTGTGGTGCTTGTCATGTGGATTTATCGCTAGCAGCTGGTAAAAGAGAATTAATAAAACATACAAAGCGTGCAAAGCACAAGAAACTATCAAAAAATATTAAAACCCAACAAAAACTTGCTGATATGCAAAAATTTATAAAAGCATCGAGTGTAGAAAGACAGGTAAAAATGAATTCTTGATTAAATATTTATTTCGTTAACTTTTCATTGTTATTTCAGGTCTCACATGCAGAAATAAGAATTGCGGAACACAATTTAGCCATACATGTTTCTACCCACATGCCGCAATTATTAAAAGCAATGTTTCCTGAGAATGAAGTTGCTGCAAAAATTAATTGTAGTCGAACTAAAACTACAGGAATCCTAAAAAATGTTACTGGAGAGCAAGTGTAACACTAGTAAACCAGAAAGAGCACCTGCTGGAACACTACAAGAAGCTAACAATGATCCCATTGAAACTAAATTTAGTCCTATAATCTTCATTGAAGATTTGTCTTATAAAACAATGAAAATATTCAGAAATAAGAACATTAAAATTGCTTGTAAAACCGCATTCAACTAAACACATACTTCACTAAAACAAAAGAGAAAATTAAAACACCAGAAAGAAGTAACATTATTTATAAAATAAAATGTGCTGACTGTGAAAAATGTTTGGAGAAACATGTCAATCACTGAAGTCAAGACTAATACAACATAAAAGTGACATTAAAATATCAACTAAATCTTGTACATTGGTAGTACACTGTAGAAACCAACACACATGGATTAAAAAGAAGAAGACGTTACTATATTAGACAACGAAAACAATAGAGCTAAAAGGAAATTACTTGAGATGTTTCACATAGCTGTTACCCAGAACACCATCAACAGTAAAAAAAAAGACATTCTACAATCTTCTACTGAATAAACATTGGAAGGTCAGATAACCAACATTATTTCTGCGCAATTTAATCTCTGACTGTCACCAATTAGAGAGAAATCATTCCACATTATAGATTAGTATTTCAGTTATAAGCAGTTTTAGCGTGAAAAACGCACAATCAGCTGTAGCAATTTTTTTGCTACCACCCGGTATATTCCTTACCGCTTCCTTACTTGTCCACCAGAGTACCAACCACATTACGCTGCAATGAATTTGCGAGATCTCTGTCTCTCGCATAGGGACAGTGGACCCGGACGGTTGTGTGAAAAGATTTGTCTAAAGAAGCCATTTTGAGCACATGTTAACGTAAATTTTTTTTAAGTAGTTTTCTTGCAATAGTTTTTTTTTATCAACATATTACTGTAAGTACTTTTGTCTTTAATTTCACTAAATAATTCATTCTTTTATTTCAATAGATTTGAGGTTTTACATTTTTGCTTGTTCAATTAAATTGTGTCATTTTCTTAGAGTAATATTTTTACTGTAGTTTTTTAATAGTTTATTAATTTTCTGCTTCTTTTGGTAAATTATTTTCACCGCCGCACGGCTGTTCCTATACAGGGCCGGGCTCAAGTTTTTTTTTGTACGTATAACGTTTTTTTTATTGATCCCGTTTCATTGTAATTTTCATTATTAGAGTAAATTAATTAAATTTAAACTTAGTTCCATGTAATTTTTTTAAGTAATAGTAAGTCTGCTTAATTCTGTCCGAGAACACAACCAAAGTTCTCCAGTCCCTTGTTAGACCACGGTGTGGCTAACTTCAACTTTGTGAGTATACTTTTTTGTAATTCTGTTTAATTTTCCGAAAACATTACCAACGTTTTCCAGTCCCTCGCGAGACCACCGTGTGTCTCGCTTCAAATTTGTAAGTAATCCTTTATTAGTAATTCTGTTTAAATTTGAGAATTTTACAACCAGTCATTCTCTCGGTCTTCAACAAGGATGCTGAGACACCTTGTATCTTTTTATTAGAAACCATTAATATAGTAGTGCAGTGTAATTTATTATTGTATTTTTTTAAAAATTTCTATTAGCATTTTTATTCATATTTAGTAATATATTTTCATATTCGGTATTTTTAGAGTTAATTTAAAATTGTTCTTTGCGTCACTCATTAAATCATTGGATGAATGTCTGAGAGTATGCAGCTGCAGTTTTGATTTACAGGTGTGATTTTTGTATATTGGCGGATTGCGTAAGCCCTAAGGGCTTCTTGTTAAATCAAAGCCGTGCGATTGTTGTTACCAAATTGTCTTTTACAATTTTTGGTTTGTGATTTAGTAAACTACTGTTTTTTGGGTATTGTTAGTAGTTACTAAATTAATATCGTACGTATTTGATTTGCAATTTACGTCGACATTTTTTTCTTATTATAATTGAGTAACCGGTAACTTTCTCAGCTGCAATTCATCTACTTTTCTATTTTTTCTATTTCTTCCTTCCTGCTTGCGTAAAGTCATTTGTATAATTACTTTTTTTGATTGATTTAATCTCCGTTTAAAATAATTTTCGGCGCTTTACTTTACCGACTTTTTTTTTACAGCTGTTGTACTTACATTGATCTGTTGGAATTTAGCTTAACATTTTTGTATTTTTTTATTGCCGCTTACTGCTTTCAGTGTGATACCCGCTACTAGGGAACTATAGTTCAACTAGTGTGGACAATTGTTAGAGTGAACCACCACACCGTCTGGAGGGCCTTGGCGTCATCTATCTACCACGTTACCTCTGCATCCATCTACGCCGGACCAAGCTACGCGAGCCGTATTGTTTCTGCAATCTTCACGACTTCCGCTTTCCCATCCGTAGGACTGGTTTACAATTCAAAAAGCTGTCGTGCCGTATTGTCCGAGCCTCTGCTAGCGAAAGTGGTCAACCAGAGTAGACACTACTACTGCTCCACCTGGATCCTCGACGTGTTCTAGCGTTCTCGGTTCACTCAACAAGCGTCCTCCTAGTTGATAGAAGATCTTAGCTAATCAAGGTAGCGCTGGGCCTGAAGAAGTAGCCACTTTACATTTAACTTGTTTATGCAATCCAGCGGATTTAATGTAAGTATATTTTTTCTAGTATAAGTCTTTTCTGTCAAAACTGTATATTTTTTTTGTAAAGCTTCATATCTACATTATTTTATATTTATATTCCAAATTCAGATTGTTTTTGATCATCGATTTTTTTTGCATTTCAATAAACCTGAGTATTTCTGTTTCAATCTTTACTTTATTTTCTCACATGCTTATTGGTGGCATGCCTTATTTTATTTTAAACCAATTGGCGCCCATTTCTTCCTCAAATCCCAATTTAGGAATCAACCCGAACCCGATACACTTTCCACAAGTGTATTTTAGTTTTTCAATTCCAGGGCCTGAGCTAGGTAAGGACTTGAATGAAATAAAAAATATAAACACAGCTTATCATATAAAACAAGCGTAGAATATATATATATATATATATATATATATATATATATATATATATATATATATATATATATATATATATATATATATGTAGTTTGTAGAATTAATTGTGTACCTAGCGATAGAACAGACAAGTTGTTTCATCTTGTTTATTCCTGAATAAAATGTTTTTAAAAACACTCCCGTTGACTTCAAATATTTAAGTAGCGCAGTTGGCTAGGATTTTGAAGCTTTAGCTGATGCGTCTTTAACTGAAGACTTAAAGAAGAAGTTGTTTTCAGGAGTAAAAGATTCGCAAACCACTGCTGATAGAGTTGAAGCTATAAACACACTTAAAGCGATTACACTGTGCGTTACAACACGCAGTATGGGATTTGGCATTGTCAACATGTTTTATGCTTTATATGAATTTGATACAGTCCCAGTACGCGGCACAGTTTATGAATTTTATCGCGTAAGCTTAGCAGTTATCGAGGCTAAGATAAAATTAGTTCAACGAGGAGTCGGAGCCCTCTTAGATAATGAGGATGACTATCAACGTCCAGCAATAGCTGCTAAGATGTTAGAGACTTCAAGAACTGTAGCCTGCCTTCCAGATCAATTATCTTGTGCAATCAATGCAATTGGCAAGGTAAAGATGTCCGATCGTGTCTATGTTCCTAAAATAGGAAAAACGCAATATACAAATATATTTTTACGTCGAAATTCTTTAAAAAATCAATTCGTTTAAGCGTTCAAATCGTTGGTGTTAACCATTGACTTGAAAATTTAAATAAAATTCAAACGGCAAGTGCAAAAGTTGTAATCCAGAGGAACAAAACCTACAATAGTCAACCACTGAGGCAAGAAATACAAGCAGATTGGCGATTTTCTCCAGAAGTACAACTCGTCAAAGGTGATCATCTGTAGTTGTCCTGTACGGGCACCCTCCTGGCTCAGCAGTTTCAACGCGTCCAGCCAGTCGTATCGCAACCGACGTTGTGCGAAAATTGGCAACCTCGTCGAGCGAAAATCGGCAACCCTTAACCCTTTGGGCAACAACCAGCCCAATGAAGATTTTAATTATTTTGTTATTGTAAGTAATTTTAAATCCTTATTTAAAAGGAGCCAAGATTGAGGCATTAGTAGATTTATTAAATAGTTTAAGCATTGAAACTAAAACAATGACTACTCCTCCTACTATTCCTGCTATCGCACAAGGTGCTCTAGCACTTTTGGATACAAATGTTCTAGAAGTTGTAGATTTAGTACCAGAATTCTAATTTTATATAATCCGTAGATGAAATATTAGAAATTATAAAATTATTAAACATATCTAGATCGTCATCAAAAAGAAAATTACTGGAAAAGCAAGCGATTTTCTAACTACATGCCCAAGTATAAAAACGTGGAAAGATTTAAAAGACCATTTATTTTATTTTATTACGTTAATCCTTGTTGCTTGTATGATCTCTATTTGATTTTATTCATTTGATAATTTGCATATTTCGATTACATAACCTCATTTTTACATGTGATTCAGTATCTAACTATACTTAATTTGACATTTGTAATCTTATCAATCTTCAGAGTAACTTTTTAAATTAAATTTGTAACAATTATGGTATGTGCTCGTTGTAATATATAACATGTTTTTCAGCTGTGACCTGAAGATGCCTTGAAATTGAATAAAGCGAAATCGATCGTCACATAGTATATAAGAAATATATAGATAATTTTTAATCTCAGTTTGCCATTTATTTCCTCACTACTTACATTCTAAACCATTTAATCTCTCAGTATCAAGATAATCGAAATAAATGTACATTAATGATAGAATTAAGCCATTAGCAGCAAGGCAAAGATGATATCTTTGATTATTTGAAAAAATATAACGATTTATTCATTTTATATGTTAACAATATTGAAACTAAGTAATGTGCTCAGTCAGCAAAAGATTTTAAAACATTTGGACACAAATTTGCTACCCAAAGACTCAACCTACACCCATGTCTATTTCAACCCGTAAATTTAGACCAAATCCAAATTTTTTTAAATCAACTGGGAAACCAAATTTCATTTCAGAAGAATTAGGTAAATAATGTAGAAAATTATAATAACAATAACCCTGAAACATTAGACGACTGACAAGTACAAGATAAAGCAGAACAGTCAGATAACGAATACAGCAATGAACTAAACGAAGTTGACGAAACTGAAAACTTTTACACGGAATCGAACATAAATTATAACCCTTAGTTATTAATATAATATCCAAACTGCCTTATATCAAGTTACAAGATTTCTTTATATTAATCGATACTGGGTCATCCCAAAATTTTATTAATAAAAATTACGTTTATTAAAATGAGTATAAATTTAAGACTTTTAAAGAAAATTTTAAAATACAGACAATGAATGGAGAATTCGAATGTTCAGAATATACCTTTGTAAAATATAAAACAAAAAATATAAAATGTTATTTATATAATGTAACGAATTTCATAATTTAAAAAAAAAATTAAATGGAAATCATCCGTTTTCTTTTTTTTGCCTTCCGATTGGTGCCACTGCGTGCGACGGAATAAAAGTAGAGTTCCGAGCACGCGAACGCGCTCTTTTTCTCGAGTATCGTATCGTCAGTATCTTTTTCTGATTATCTCGTTGGCTGGTAGCCACGTTTTTTTTTATCGTTTGAGAGCCGTGCAGTGTTTGATTAACAACTTTGTTGCACTTCGATATCTCTTTATCTACGTAAAAGATAAGTATTCTTTTGATTATTGATTCATTATTGTTGCGAATATTCGTTCTACACGTGCCAAGCGTGCCTTTCCTACGTCAGTCGTAGTTTAATTTATAGTTAATTCTTTTTCAATTGTTTAAATTAGTGATTATAGTTAAGCTGGTTAAGTTAGTTTATGAATAGTTTTAATGTTAAGTAGATTTACAGTAATTATAGAATTAATGATGAAAACTTTGAGGTTATGTTGAACCTCGTGCTACAACTTTCTGAAATTACTATAGTTTTGAGCCAGATTCATTTATTTCATATTAATTATACCTACAGTGGGTATAACATGTAACTTTAGCTTTTCCAAGACATAATGCTCCGACAAATATTATGGTTGACGCATCCGACACTGGAGTGGGAGCTGTTTTGCAACAGTATTTCGAAAATAAATGGCAACCAATAGCTTTTTACTCTTCAACGTTTTCACCTACACAATGCAGATACAGTACTTTTGGACGAGAGTTACTTGCCATATACTTAGCAATAAAAAAATTTCGATACTTTGTCGAAGGTCGGGAGTTTCATATACTTACAGATCATAAACCACTTTCTTTCTCATTACATAAGAAATCAGATACATATTCCCCTCGCGAAATTCGTCATTTGGATTTCATATTACAATTTACAAATGATGTTAGACATATATCTGGTAAAAATAATCCAGTAGCTGATGCACTTTCTAGAATACAAGTTAACACAGTTTTAAAAGACAACTCCATTGATTTTGATAAAATTTCGATCGGTCAACAAAATGATAAAGAATTAGAAAATTTAAAACATAATACAACATCCAATTCTATTAAATTTATTCATTTGTCTCTCCCTAATTCAAAAAATAAAGTCATTTGTGATATTTCAACTGGAAAACCTAGACCATATATTCCCACTGAATTTCGTAAAGCAATATTTAATCAGATTCATTCTTTTTCACATCCTGGAATTAAAGCCACAAAAAAATTAATTTGCTCCAGATTTATTTGGAAAAATATGAACAGTGATATTGCAAATTGGACAAAATCTTGTATAGCTTGTCAACGATGTAAAGTACAAAAACATTCTATTTCTCCATTAGCAGAATTTGAATTACCATCAGCACGCTTTAATAACATTCACATAGATATAGTAGGACCACTACCAGTTTCAAATGGTCATAGTTATTTGTTAACTTGTATTGACCGTTTTACTAGGTGGCCAGAAGTTATTCCATTGAAAAACATTGCAACCGAAACTATAGCGAAAGCTTTCGTTCACGGTTGGATATCTAGATTTGGTATTCCAACTACCATAACTACTGATCGCGGAGCTCAATTCGAGTCATCTCTTTTCAATAATCTATTAAAATTATTAGGTTCCCACAGAATTCGAACAACTTCCTATCACCCAATAGCGAATGGATTAATAGAACGGTTTCATCGACAACTTAAAACTAGTTTAAAAACATGTATTAATGCAAATGACTGGTTTGATAATTTACCATTAATATTACTTGGTATACGTGCTGCGTATAAAGAGTCTATTAAATGCAGTTCAGCCGAATTAGTTTATGGAACAATTTTACAACTACCTGGAGAACTATTAATAAAAAATAATTTTATCAAAGAGTATGATACTTCAGTTTATTTGAATAAATTAAAAAATTACATGAAAAATTTAAAGGCACAACCACCAAAGTTTAATAACAGAAAATCTTACCTACATCCAGATTTATTTAAAACTAAATATGTTTTTGTTAGACATGATGCAATAAAAAAACCTTTACAACAAAATTACGATGGTCCTTTTGAAGTATGTAAACGTTTTGCTAAATATTTTATTATTAAAATTAATAATACATTAGAAACTGTATCGATTGACAGATTGAAACCAGCCTACACATAGATATTTTAGACTGGTATAAAACCAGTATCTTCAGGAAAGGATTCTTCACGAATAACAGATGTCTGCTTGTTAATGAATTGTATTTTATTCTATTATTTTATTGTATGGTTTTTGTCAATTTATTGAGGGGGGGAGTGAATGTAGCGGTACCTACATTTTAAATATGTTTTATTTCTATTATCAAGTAGTTATTGTATTGTACCGCCACATTGATTTTCCCATCTTTACACCTTCCACCACCATCCCTCCACCCTCCAATCACTCCTCCCAGAAACCCACGACTCCCACTCAGACGCAATGAACCGACCAGGACCCAAAGTCCAAAACAGGCCAGGATCCGGAAAAACATCTACAAGCAAAGACAACACCCCCGTCAAAACTCTTTGCTATAAAGATTTGAGGAAGCAGCCGAAGAAAACACTCTCAGATCTCATTGATGAGATTCATAATCTCCTTGACGAAAAAGTCCCCCCAAGCACCCTCCACAAGACCTACACGGAAAGCAGTACTTATATACCTTCTGCAGTTATAGAGACAACATATACGACTATTGCGGTAATTCCTTACGAGGAGAACACTAATTATGCGGAAATTGACATGAAATGGGGGGCCTTTTTACAGGGGGCAGCAGTGACTGCAAGCATATTAAACCAACAGGTAATACAAGACAGTGCGAATAAACTAGGTGAACTACTTCAAAACTATTCCTCTGTAAGCAAATCTTTGCAAGCAAATGCGGCCAGTTGTCTCTCCGGTCTAAACACAGCTCAAAGAGAGCTTTCTAATCTACACAAAGAAAATATGGCGGTCATAGAAAGATTGGAGAATTTAGGGCGTGATCCTGCACCTATGATGGCAGAACCCTGCGCTTATATAACTCCAACTCAGACAAGAGCATCTTCTCCTATAATAAGTGATCAACTTGTCTCGGGAAAATTGACTCTATCTTACAATAAATCCACGATAACCATTTCTAATCCGGTCTCTCCAAATTTTGAAGGGAGAATAGAAAAGACAGATAGGGAGTTTATGAATCAAGTAGTGAGTAGTTGTATAAAGTTAATCCCTTGGGACGAATTGACCAGAATTAATCAAGTTTTCTTGTATATTTTTATAGTATATTGTTTTTTATTGTTTTATTGTTATTATTATGCAGAACTACCAAAATCAATATACACCAAATTTTATCCTGTGCATTATTTTACCATTTTATATAAAGTAAAAGTATTAACTTTTACAATTGGTGTATAATATAAAATCACTTTTATTTGTATAAAATATAAAATTCTTTAGAGTATAATAAAATTCGTGTATATTTATATCGTCGTTATGTATAATAATAAACAATAAAACAATATATAAAATATAAAAGGAAACTAGATTAATTAAAATGTAAATATAAATAAAATAAGGGTGACAGCTCACTACATTACTCCCCCCCTAAAAAGGCATGGGGAGTAAATATAAAAAAAAATTGTAAAGTGGTGCAGATTAGTGGCAAGTAAGGTAAATGATAAAGATGTTGTATGTATGTATGTATATGCCAGTGTCGATGCAATTACTGATTGCGCGGTTTGACACTGGCATGTGTTAAAGAAATAAAAATTGTGTTCAAGAGGGAGAGGTTGACAGATTTGATGAAAGGTCCCTAGCATCCCAAGTGAGTCTGGTCAGTGCTAGGGAAATGTTGCAAGTATGAAAGGAAGGAAGAGTGTTGTGAACTGTTGACGTGTAAGTGATTGTTTGTGTGAAATTTAAATAAAAAATACCTTAATAAAATAAAATAAAATCTAAAGGTGGAGAGTAGCAAACGGACGGAAGACGGAGCGTAGATTGCAGAAGTTGAAGTTCAGGTTGAAGATGAGTCGGTTTAAGTCCAGTCCAGAATGTTATATGATATGAAGTTGTAGACTGGAAGGTTGAGTGTGAAGGAGCACAAAATAGCTAGTTGTAGAAGCGAAGAAGTAGATCTGTCAGGCGAAGCTTGATTGTCGATGAAGGACGAAGGCGTGAAGGATCATAAAGCACAGGGGTCACCAATATAAAAGTGTATAATATAAAATCACTTTTATTTGTATAAAATATAAAATTCTTTAGAGTATAATAAAATTCGTGTATATTTATATCGTCAAAATATAAAATTCTTTAGAGTATAATAAAATTCGTGTATATTTATATCGTCGTTATGTATAATAATAAACAATAAAACAATATATAAAATATAAAAGGAAACTAGATTAATTAAAATGTAAATATAAATAAAATAAGGGTGACAGCTCACTACATCTATGCCACCCAGAACGTTACTGGTAGTTCAAGAAAATCAAGAGTTCATTTATGGACCAATACCAATTCAAATGAAATAAGAAAATTTTTGGGCGTATCATTAGCTATGGGATTAGCTCAAGTACCAACAATAAACCAATACTGGTCAAAGGACAACTTATATCACAACAAGTTTATTTCGTCTGTCATGAGTAGAGATAGATATATTTTATTGTTAAAATTTATTCACTTTGAGGACAATGAGAAGGCAGATACAACCAGTAGGCTTTATAAAATATACAATATTTTATCAATAATAATACAAAACTATCAGAATGTTATGACACCAGGAAGAAGTCTTGTTATAGACGAATCTATGGTACCTTTTAGAGGAAGATTACATTTCAGACAATATATACCAAATAAAACACATAAATACGGTGTAAAATTGTACAAACTTTGTTCTCCAGAAGGGTATACTTTTAATTTAAAGGTCTATACTGGGAAAGGAGACACAAATAGTGAAATTGGTCACTCTCAGTCCATTGTTTTTAAACTTCTGGATTGTGTGAATGACATAGCTGGGAGAATACTGTATGCTGATAATTTTTATTCCAGCTATACACTTGCAGAAAAATTATTCACAAAAAATTGCATTTATTGTGGTACGTTGAGAATTAATAGAAAAGGAACCCCAAAAGTATTTGCTAAGAAGATGAAAAAAGGAGAAATTTACGGGCAAGAGAAGAATAATGTAAAAATCATAAAATGGGTTGATAAGAGACCAGTGCTAATGGTTACAACAAATCCAATTCATGATGATACAGTTATTCAGACAGGTATCTACACAAAATGAATTATGGTTTTTTATATTCTTGCAACACTTTTGCTTATTTTTTTAGGAAAAAGAAATAGACATGGCGAAGACATACTAAAACCAAAATGTGTTATCGATTACAATAAGGCGAAGAAAGGTGTTGATATAAGTGACCAATTGTCTTCGTATCACTCGGCTCTACGGAGAAATATCAAGTGGTATAGGTAAGTAATAGTATTTCTAAAATATGTCAATATATTAATTTTATAACATTTCCAGAAAAGTTATTTTTGAAGTTTTGTTGGGAACAACAGTTGTTAATGCTTGGGTGGTTTATAACATAATATCAAACACAAAAATTGGAATTACCGAATTTAGAAGAAAGCTTGCTGAATCACTAGTAAACTCAACTGAAGAAGAAACAAAGGCACCAAAAAAACGAAAACACACATTTGTGAGACCAGAAGGACCTGGAAGAAAGAAGAGGAAGCCCTGCAAAGGCTGCTACGATGAGTTAAGGAAAACGCTAACGAGTCGGGAGGCCGATAAGAAAGTAAGAAGAATATGCAGCTATTGCGCTGATTGCAAAAGACAACCAGGGTATTGTTTGCCATGTTTTAATGAAAAACATGGATAAAACATTATTTATTTATAATCATAAGCATTATCATACGTTATAATGTAATATTCATACATTAAATAAACTGAATTTGATAAAAAAAATATTTTATATAATTTACACATATTTCTGGTAATAAACACTTGGGAAAAAAACGGTTAGAATGTAAAGTAGTTTGAAGTATAATTTAACGAGATCTGCGACAAAAAGTCTTAAATATTGCTTTTTACAATCTGCAAACATAACAAAAGTTGTTTATGAATACATATCCCCGGGGATATGTACCGCTGGAAGAGACAGACTTGATACATATCCCCGGGGATATGTAATATGCTTATTTTCAAAGTACCCTTTTTTAGTGCCGCAGTCAACGTGTTAAAAAGAAGAAAAGAGAAATTCCAGCAGAATTTCAGCCTAGCAAACACAGACCAATTGCTTCAAGTTTGTATGGCTTTACGTCGGGTATCGCTTTAGTTTCATATGTTCCCAAGAAAGGTAAAGTAACTTTATTAGTAAGTTCTATGCATCATTCAAAAGTTACTGACCCCGTTACAAATAAACCAGAAATTATTATGTACTATGAGATGCAAAACGGTATGTAATTTGATTAATGTTATTAATATTCTATAAATAATTGTATAATTTATTAGTGTTTCTGCACATATAGCATGTTCTAAAGATGGATTAATAAAATCCGAAACGTAAATTGTCATCTTGATTTTATTTTGATGCAAACTTTTGTCCCAATACCGACTAAACCTTCACAATAAAACAACATCCTGGACACTACCAAATATTGATTAAAAATAGTTGCAGATAAAGGTTTAAAAAATATAACTTAATAAATTGGCTTTATCAAAATAGTTGAGTTTCAAATCTTATTTTGAAACTAGTATCTCTGTGATTAGCAAACAACTCCATAACAAAAATAATCAGAAAAATGTTTACATCAATTCCTAATTATTAAACAGAATATAGTTTAGAACAAAAAACAAAAATCATCAAAAATATTTCCAGATAAATCTTTTAAAAATATAACTTCATTATTTGGCCTTATCAAAATAGTTCAGTCTCGAATCTTATTTTGAAACTAGTATGTGATTAGCAAACAACTCTTTAACAAAAATAATCAGAAAAATGTTAACATCAGTTTCTATTATTATTGAATGAAATATTCAAAATAGAAAGTGCACGAGCGATCCATATGAGATATGGACGCAAAATATTAATAAACTCAGCGAGGAAGAGATTCAAGATTTTAATAACTGGGATAATCAACAGAACAAACACGTGTGAGACATATGCGAAATTGGAATTCGTAAGGTAATAAATATTTTTTAATTTTAATATTTTAAATAAATAAAAGCAGATGGAACGCAAAATACTGGATCCTACATCACCAATATGGAATAAAAATAATGGCAGTTACACAGATAGCAAAACTCATTACTTTTTAATCTGGGAAAGAATCAGACGGTCGAACTTTTTCGCCAAATACCTCCAGGATCAGTCTAGGTGTGATTTCCCTATACAGTAATGTTCCAATAGAAATGGTTCTGCAGAACATTGAACGAAATTGGGATAATATTAAAAACTTCTGCTCATTAGACAAAAAGTACTTTCTAGAATGCATCAATCTGGTAATAGAATGTAGGTAATTATTGTGTTTTCAATGAAAAATTTTACAATCAGAGCTTTGGATTAAGCATTGGGAGTGCCATAAGTCCGGTTCTAGGAAACAGAGTAATGGACATCCTCATTGAAACCTGCGTAAACAATCTGAATTTTCAGTTGCCATTCCTTAAACGATTTGTAGATGACGTGATATTGGCGGTACCTAAGGACAAAATAGAATACACTTTAGATTTATTCAACACATATAATTAAACCACTTAAACCAACTTCCAACTTGAAAAGAGAATTATGTAGGAAATTAGATAAACAATTACCGATCAAAAAAGTGGAGTATATAAACTTAATTGTAACACTTGTAACTCTTGCTACGTTGGGCAGACAGGAAGATCTTTCAAAGTTAGACTAAAAGAACATCAAAATTGTATTACAAAGAAAGAAAAATCTACTTTTGCGAATCATATTATTTCCACAGGACATGAATTTGATCCTGAAAGAAATTTTGAAATACTACACGTCCACAGTAAAGGCTTCATATTGAATTTTTTGGAGGCATTGGAAATTCATAAAATATCGAAACATAATGATATTACTCTTTTAAACGAGCAGACAAACTTCGAATTTTTCGCCCTTTTAAATAAACTCACGTGATCAACTCTGCTGACACTAGCTTCCGCTTTTGCCTACTTAGTCATTCCGAGGATTTGACAAATTCATTCTGCGGCAAACAGTTCAAGA
Source organism: Agonum fuliginosum (assembly GCA_947534325.1). NCBI lineage: Eukaryota > Metazoa > Arthropoda > Insecta > Coleoptera > Carabidae > Agonum > Agonum fuliginosum. The sequence continues at coordinate 20,315,427 of OX384044.1, forward strand.
GTAAACATATCTGGTTGTTGTTTTTTGGGGTCGTTAATATGTTTGAATCAAAGTACTTGAGTTTTACAAGTTCAGCTGTTTTTACAACATCGATGTTAGTCTCCTGTAATTAAAGTAAGTACAACTATTAGTCACTATTAGAACGTTACATAATATTCAGTTCGAATTAATAGTCGGTACAATTTTCAAATTTAAATTCTATTTTCAACCTCAACAATTACCTAGTTATTAGATTATAGTAATTTTAATTTAGATTTAACTTTGCACCTTAACCTGCATTTTAATGTGTATATTGTTTTCGTTTTTTACTTCGCTACAGAAACTTTTATGAATGAGATGAATTTTGTAGAACATTGTAACAATTTAACGATTCTAATTTATTGTATTGTTTTGTAGTCTTCTACACCGGACCTGATGATGACTTTTTAAAGGGTCGAAACCGGTTGTCCTCAATCAAATTTATATGATTTATTAAAAGAGTGAAGATCAAGACGTCTCCGTAATTTTATTTACAACCTTTCCACACATTTAATCTTCACAAGGGATACTCTTCAATATTCAATACATATAATTAACACCTACAATTCACATGTGAAAAAGAAACAAGTAATAGCGTACCTTTTTAGACATGTAGCTCATCAGATCGGATGATAGTATAGTAACCCTCGATTATTACAAAAAGCCAACCCACACAGGAAGATATATGAACTTCAAAAGCGAACAGCCACTCAAAACAAAAATAAACTTCGTAAAAAGTTTAAAACAACGAATAATAAAATGGTCACACCTATGTACCACAGAAAGAACTTGCAAGAACGCTTATCCACCAGCATTTTTCAAGAAGTTAATATACACTAGCAGTGTTGCCAGATCTACAGATTTGTCTGTAGATCTACAGATTTTATAGTTGATCTACAGACCTACAGATTATTGAAACATATCTACAGACTTTTTGCTATTTTAAAATTATTGTTCATATAAAAACACTTAAGCCCGTTTTAATTTTTGAAATATTGTGTTCTAAGTCAAGTTGATAAAATAGTTTGCTATACGCTATGTTTTTCCGTTTGACTTTTTTCATGAAAGATGTCGCAGTAGTAGTATACTGTGAAACAACGCAGATCTGGTATTCCCCTGCCAGGGGACCCCTGGCTTTACAAAACATAAATTTTATAAATTATAACCTAACACAAGCCGTTTGCTATTGTTGTACTGTGGAGTGTAGACAGTGAGTTTTTAATTATTATTATTTATTGGTAATTATATATTGTATTGCAAATTATACTTTAGGAATAAAATAACATGAGTATGAATAATGGTGACGAAGACGGCGAGGAGTCTAGTCCTAGTTATATGTACGACGACAAAAATAGTGATGAATACAATACCGAAGACGACAAAAACCAAAGAAGAGATGAAACGTCTTCTTCAGAAGATGAAGAGGAATCTTCTTTAGAGAAATCAAGTCAAAACGAACCAACAAAAACTAAAAAAGCTAGATACAGTCAATCTTATATAAAACAATGGGAAAAACAACCCGATTTTCAAGGTTGGTTAAAACCTAGTAATAAAGGCATTAATTTTGCATATTGTGGTGCTTGTCATGTGGATTTATCGCTAGCAGCTGGTAAAAGAGAATTAATAAAACATACAAAGCGTGCAAAGCACAAGAAACTATCAAAAAATATTAAAACCCAACAAAAACTTGCTGATATGCAAAAATTTATAAAAGCATCGAGTGTAGAAAGACAGGTAAAAATGAATTCTTGATTAAATATTTATTTCGTTAACTTTTCATTGTTATTTCAGGTCTCACATGCAGAAATAAGAATTGCGGAACACAATTTAGCCATACATGTTTCTACCCACATGCCGCAATTATTAAAAGCAATGTTTCCTGAGAATGAAGTTGCTGCAAAAATTAATTGTAGTCGAACTAAAACTACAGGAATCCTAAAAAATGTTACTGGAGAGCAAGTGTAACACTAGTAAACCAGAAAGAGCACCTGCTGGAACACTACAAGAAGCTAACAATGATCCCATTGAAACTAAATTTAGTCCTATAATCTTCATTGAAGATTTGTCTTATAAAACAATGAAAATATTCAGAAATAAGAACATTAAAATTGCTTGTAAAACCGCATTCAACTAAACACATACTTCACTAAAACAAAAGAGAAAATTAAAACACCAGAAAGAAGTAACATTATTTATAAAATAAAATGTGCTGACTGTGAAAAATGTTTGGAGAAACATGTCAATCACTGAAGTCAAGACTAATACAACATAAAAGTGACATTAAAATATCAACTAAATCTTGTACATTGGTAGTACACTGTAGAAACCAACACACATGGATTAAAAAGAAGAAGACGTTACTATATTAGACAACGAAAACAATAGAGCTAAAAGGAAATTACTTGAGATGTTTCACATAGCTGTTACCCAGAACACCATCAACAGTAAAAAAAAAGACATTAATAACATAAATACCAACTACAATCTTCTACTGAATAAACATTGGAAGGTCAGATAACCAACATTATTTCTGCGCAATTTAATCTCTGACTGTCACCAATTAGAGAGAAATCATTCCACATTATAGATTAGTATTTCAGTTATAAGCAGTTTTAGCGTGAAAAACGCACAATCAGCTGTAGCAATTTTTTTGCTACCACCCGGTATATTCCTTACCGCTTCCTTACTTGTCCACCAGAGTACCAACCACATTACGCTGCAATGAATTTGCGAGATCTCTGTCTCTCGCATAGGGACAGTGGACCCGGACGGTTGTGTGAAAAGATTTGTCTAAAGAAGCCATTTTGAGCACATGTTAACGTAAATTTTTTTTAAGTAGTTTTCTTGCAATAGTTTTTTTTTATCAACATATTACTGTAAGTACTTTTGTCTTTAATTTCACTAAATAATTCATTCTTTTATTTCAATAGATTTGAGGTTTTACATTTTTGCTTGTTCAATTAAATTGTGTCATTTTCTTAGAGTAATATTTTTACTGTAGTTTTTTAATAGTTTATTAATTTTCTGCTTCTTTTGGTAAATTATTTTCACCGCCGCACGGCTGTTCCTATACAGGGCCGGGCTCAAGTTTTTTTTTGTACGTATAACGTTTTTTTTATTGATCCCGTTTCATTGTAATTTTCATTATTAGAGTAAATTAATTAAATTTAAACTTAGTTCCATGTAATTTTTTTAAGTAATAGTAAGTCTGCTTAATTCTGTCCGAGAACACAACCAAAGTTCTCCAGTCCCTTGTTAGACCACGGTGTGGCTAACTTCAACTTTGTGAGTATACTTTTTTGTAATTCTGTTTAATTTTCCGAAAACATTACCAACGTTTTCCAGTCCCTCGCGAGACCACCGTGTGTCTCGCTTCAAATTTGTAAGTAATCCTTTATTAGTAATTCTGTTTAAATTTGAGAATTTTACAACCAGTCATTCTCTCGGTCTTCAACAAGGATGCTGAGACACCTTGTATCTTTTTATTAGAAACCATTAATATAGTAGTGCAGTGTAATTTATTATTGTATTTTTTTAAAAATTTCTATTAGCATTTTTATTCATATTTAGTAATATATTTTCATATTCGGTATTTTTAGAGTTAATTTAAAATTGTTCTTTGCGTCACTCATTAAATCATTGGATGAATGTCTGAGAGTATGCAGCTGCAGTTTTGATTTACAGGTGTGATTTTTGTATATTGGCGGATTGCGTAAGCCCTAAGGGCTTCTTGTTAAATCAAAGCCGTGCGATTGTTGTTACCAAATTGTCTTTTACAATTTTTGGTTTGTGATTTAGTAAACTACTGTTTTTTGGGTATTGTTAGTAGTTACTAAATTAATATCGTACGTATTTGATTTGCAATTTACGTCGACATTTTTTTCTTATTATAATTGAGTAACCGGTAACTTTCTCAGCTGCAATTCATCTACTTTTCTATTTTTTCTATTTCTTCCTTCCTGCTTGCGTAAAGTCATTTGTATAATTACTTTTTTTGATTGATTTAATCTCCGTTTAAAATAATTTTCGGCGCTTTACTTTACCGACTTTTTTTTTACAGCTGTTGTACTTACATTGATCTGTTGGAATTTAGCTTAACATTTTTGTATTTTTTTATTGCCGCTTACTGCTTTCAGTGTGATACCCGCTACTAGGGAACTATAGTTCAACTAGTGTGGACAATTGTTAGAGTGAACCACCACACCGTCTGGAGGGCCTTGGCGTCATCTATCTACCACGTTACCTCTGCATCCATCTACGCCGGACCAAGCTACGCGAGCCGTATTGTTTCTGCAATCTTCACGACTTCCGCTTTCCCATCCGTAGGACTGGTTTACAATTCAAAAAGCTGTCGTGCCGTATTGTCCGAGCCTCTGCTAGCGAAAGTGGTCAACCAGAGTAGACACTACTACTGCTCCACCTGGATCCTCGACGTGTTCTAGCGTTCTCGGTTCACTCAACAAGCGTCCTCCTAGTTGATAGAAGATCTTAGCTAATCAAGGTAGCGCTGGGCCTGAAGAAGTAGCCACTTTACATTTAACTTGTTTATGCAATCCAGCGGATTTAATGTAAGTATATTTTTTCTAGTATAAGTCTTTTCTGTCAAAACTGTATATTTTTTTTGTAAAGCTTCATATCTACATTATTTTATATTTATATTCCAAATTCAGATTGTTTTTGATCATCGATTTTTTTTGCATTTCAATAAACCTGAGTATTTCTGTTTCAATCTTTACTTTATTTTCTCACATGCTTATTGGTGGCATGCCTTATTTTATTTTAAACCAATTGGCGCCCATTTCTTCCTCAAATCCCAATTTAGGAATCAACCCGAACCCGATACACTTTCCACAAGTGTATTTTAGTTTTTCAATTCCAGGGCCTGAGCTAGGTAAGGACTTGAATGAAATAAAAAATATAAACACAGCTTATCATATAAAACAAGCGTAGAATATATATATATATATATATATATATATATATGTAGTTTGTAGAATTAATTGTGTACCTAGCGATAGAACAGACAAGTTGTTTCATCTTGTTTATTCCTGAATAAAATGTTTTTAAAAACACTCCCGTTGACTTCAAATATTTAAGTAGCGCAGTTGGCTAGGATTTTGAAGCTTTAGCTGATGCGTCTTTAACTGAAGACTTAAAGAAGAAGTTGTTTTCAGGAGTAAAAGATTCGCAAACCACTGCTGATAGAGTTGAAGCTATAAACACACTTAAAGCGATTACACTGTGCGTTACAACACGCAGTATGGGATTTGGCATTGTCAACATGTTTTATGCTTTATATGAATTTGATACAGTCCCAGTACGCGGCACAGTTTATGAATTTTATCGCGTAAGCTTAGCAGTTATCGAGGCTAAGATAAAATTAGTTCAACGAGGAGTCGGAGCCCTCTTAGATAATGAGGATGACTATCAACGTCCAGCAATAGCTGCTAAGATGTTAGAGACTTCAAGAACTGTAGCCTGCCTTCCAGATCAATTATCTTGTGCAATCAATGCAATTGGCAAGGTAAAGATGTCCGATCGTGTCTATGTTCCTAAAATAGGAAAAACGCAATATACAAATATATTTTTACGTCGAAATTCTTTAAAAAATCAATTCGTTTAAGCGTTCAAATCGTTGGTGTTAACCATTGACTTGAAAATTTAAATAAAATTCAAACGGCAAGTGCAAAAGTTGTAATCCAGAGGAACAAAACCTACAATAGTCAACCACTGAGGCAAGAAATACAAGCAGATTGGCGATTTTCTCCAGAAGTACAACTCGTCAAAGGTGATCATCTGTAGTTGTCCTGTACGGGCACCCTCCTGGCTCAGCAGTTTCAACGCGTCCAGCCAGTCGTATCGCAACCGACGTTGTGCGAAAATTGGCAACCTCGTCGAGCGAAAATCGGCAACCCTTAACCCTTTGGGCAACAACCAGCCCAATGAAGATTTTAATTATTTTGTTATTGTAAGTAATTTTAAATCCTTATTTAAAAGGAGCCAAGATTGAGGCATTAGTAGATTTATTAAATAGTTTAAGCATTGAAACTAAAACAATGACTACTCCTCCTACTATTCCTGCTATCGCACAAGGTGCTCTAGCACTTTTGGATACAAATGTTCTAGAAGTTGTAGATTTAGTACCAGAATTCTAATTTTATATAATCCGTAGATGAAATATTAGAAATTATAAAATTATTAAACATATCTAGATCGTCATCAAAAAGAAAATTACTGGAAAAGCAAGCGATTTTCTAACTACATGCCCAAGTATAAAAACGTGGAAAGATTTAAAAGACCATTTATTTTATTTTATTACGTTAATCCTTGTTGCTTGTATGATCTCTATTTGATTTTATTCATTTGATAATTTGCATATTTCGATTACATAACCTCATTTTTACATGTGATTCAGTATCTAACTATACTTAATTTGACATTTGTAATCTTATCAATCTTCAGAGTAACTTTTTAAATTAAATTTGTAACAATTATGGTATGTGCTCGTTGTAATATATAACATGTTTTTCAGCTGTGACCTGAAGATGCCTTGAAATTGAATAAAGCGAAATCGATCGTCACATAGTATATAAGAAATATATAGATAATTTTTAATCTCAGTTTGCCATTTATTTCCTCACTACTTACATTCTAAACCATTTAATCTCTCAGTATCAAGATAATCGAAATAAATGTACATTAATGATAGAATTAAGCCATTAGCAGCAAGGCAAAGATGATATCTTTGATTATTTGAAAAAATATAACGATTTATTCATTTTATATGTTAACAATATTGAAACTAAGTAATGTGCTCAGTCAGCAAAAGATTTTAAAACATTTGGACACAAATTTGCTACCCAAAGACTCAACCTACACCCATGTCTATTTCAACCCGTAAATTTAGACCAAATCCAAATTTTTTTAAATCAACTGGGAAACCAAATTTCATTTCAGAAGAATTAGGTAAATAATGTAGAAAATTATAATAACAATAACCCTGAAACATTAGACGACTGACAAGTACAAGATAAAGCAGAACAGTCAGATAACGAATACAGCAATGAACTAAACGAAGTTGACGAAACTGAAAACTTTTACACGGAATCGAACATAAATTATAACCCTTAGTTATTAATATAATATCCAAACTGCCTTATATCAAGTTACAAGATTTCTTTATATTAATCGATACTGGGTCATCCCAAAATTTTATTAATAAAAATTACGTTTATTAAAATGAGTATAAATTTAAGACTTTTAAAGAAAATTTTAAAATACAGACAATGAATGGAGAATTCGAATGTTCAGAATATACCTTTGTAAAATATAAAACAAAAAATATAAAATGTTATTTATATAATGTAACGAATTTCATAATTTAAAAAAAAAATTAAATGGAAATCATCCGTTTTCTTTTTTTTGCCTTCCGATTGGTGCCACTGCGTGCGACGGAATAAAAGTAGAGTTCCGAGCACGCGAACGCGCTCTTTTTCTCGAGTATCGTATCGTCAGTATCTTTTTCTGATTATCTCGTTGGCTGGTAGCCACGTTTTTTTTTATCGTTTGAGAGCCGTGCAGTGTTTGATTAACAACTTTGTTGCACTTCGATATCTCTTTATCTACGTAAAAGATAAGTATTCTTTTGATTATTGATTCATTATTGTTGCGAATATTCGTTCTACACGTGCCAAGCGTGCCTTTCCTACGTCAGTCGTAGTTTAATTTATAGTTAATTCTTTTTCAATTGTTTAAATTAGTGATTATAGTTAAGCTGGTTAAGTTAGTTTATGAATAGTTTTAATGTTAAGTAGATTTACAGTAATTATAGAATTAATGATGAAAACTTTGAGGTTATGTTGAACCTCGTGCTACAACTTTCTGAAATTACTATAGTTTTGAGCCAGATTCATTTATTTCATATTAATTATACCTACAGTGGGTATAACATGTAACTTTAGCTTTTCCAAGACATAATGCTCCGACAAATATTATGGTTGACGCATCCGACACTGGAGTGGGAGCTGTTTTGCAACAGTATTTCGAAAATAAATGGCAACCAATAGCTTTTTACTCTTCAACGTTTTCACCTACACAATGCAGATACAGTACTTTTGGACGAGAGTTACTTGCCATATACTTAGCAATAAAAAAATTTCGATACTTTGTCGAAGGTCGGGAGTTTCATATACTTACAGATCATAAACCACTTTCTTTCTCATTACATAAGAAATCAGATACATATTCCCCTCGCGAAATTCGTCATTTGGATTTCATATTACAATTTACAAATGATGTTAGACATATATCTGGTAAAAATAATCCAGTAGCTGATGCACTTTCTAGAATACAAGTTAACACAGTTTTAAAAGACAACTCCATTGATTTTGATAAAATTTCGATCGGTCAACAAAATGATAAAGAATTAGAAAATTTAAAACATAATACAACATCCAATTCTATTAAATTTATTCATTTGTCTCTCCCTAATTCAAAAAATAAAGTCATTTGTGATATTTCAACTGGAAAACCTAGACCATATATTCCCACTGAATTTCGTAAAGCAATATTTAATCAGATTCATTCTTTTTCACATCCTGGAATTAAAGCCACAAAAAAATTAATTTGCTCCAGATTTATTTGGAAAAATATGAACAGTGATATTGCAAATTGGACAAAATCTTGTATAGCTTGTCAACGATGTAAAGTACAAAAACATTCTATTTCTCCATTAGCAGAATTTGAATTACCATCAGCACGCTTTAATAACATTCACATAGATATAGTAGGACCACTACCAGTTTCAAATGGTCATAGTTATTTGTTAACTTGTATTGACCGTTTTACTAGGTGGCCAGAAGTTATTCCATTGAAAAACATTGCAACCGAAACTATAGCGAAAGCTTTCGTTCACGGTTGGATATCTAGATTTGGTATTCCAACTACCATAACTACTGATCGCGGAGCTCAATTCGAGTCATCTCTTTTCAATAATCTATTAAAATTATTAGGTTCCCACAGAATTCGAACAACTTCCTATCACCCAATAGCGAATGGATTAATAGAACGGTTTCATCGACAACTTAAAACTAGTTTAAAAACATGTATTAATGCAAATGACTGGTTTGATAATTTACCATTAATATTACTTGGTATACGTGCTGCGTATAAAGAGTCTATTAAATGCAGTTCAGCCGAATTAGTTTATGGAACAATTTTACAACTACCTGGAGAACTATTAATAAAAAATAATTTTATCAAAGAGTATGATACTTCAGTTTATTTGAATAAATTAAAAAATTACATGAAAAATTTAAAGGCACAACCACCAAAGTTTAATAACAGAAAATCTTACCTACATCCAGATTTATTTAAAACTAAATATGTTTTTGTTAGACATGATGCAATAAAAAAACCTTTACAACAAAATTACGATGGTCCTTTTGAAGTATGTAAACGTTTTGCTAAATATTTTATTATTAAAATTAATAATACATTAGAAACTGTATCGATTGACAGATTGAAACCAGCCTACACATAGATATTTTAGACTGGTATAAAACCAGTATCTTCAGGAAAGGATTCTTCACGAATAACAGATGTCTGCTTGTTAATGAATTGTATTTTATTCTATTATTTTATTGTATGGTTTTTGTCAATTTATTGAGGGGGGGAGTGAATGTAGCGGTACCTACATTTTAAATATGTTTTATTTCTATTATCAAGTAGTTATTGTATTGTACCGCCACATTGATTTTCCCATCTTTACACCTTCCACCACCATCCCTCCACCCTCCAATCACTCCTCCCAGAAACCCACGACTCCCACTCAGACGCAATGAACCGACCAGGACCCAAAGTCCAAAACAGGCCAGGATCCGGAAAAACATCTACAAGCAAAGACAACACCCCCGTCAAAACTCTTTGCTATAAAGATTTGAGGAAGCAGCCGAAGAAAACACTCTCAGATCTCATTGATGAGATTCATAATCTCCTTGACGAAAAAGTCCCCCCAAGCACCCTCCACAAGACCTACACGGAAAGCAGTACTTATATACCTTCTGCAGTTATAGAGACAACATATACGACTATTGCGGTAATTCCTTACGAGGAGAACACTAATTATGCGGAAATTGACATGAAATGGGGGGCCTTTTTACAGGGGGCAGCAGTGACTGCAAGCATATTAAACCAACAGGTAATACAAGACAGTGCGAATAAACTAGGTGAACTACTTCAAAACTATTCCTCTGTAAGCAAATCTTTGCAAGCAAATGCGGCCAGTTGTCTCTCCGGTCTAAACACAGCTCAAAGAGAGCTTTCTAATCTACACAAAGAAAATATGGCGGTCATAGAAAGATTGGAGAATTTAGGGCGTGATCCTGCACCTATGATGGCAGAACCCTGCGCTTATATAACTCCAACTCAGACAAGAGCATCTTCTCCTATAATAAGTGATCAACTTGTCTCGGGAAAATTGACTCTATCTTACAATAAATCCACGATAACCATTTCTAATCCGGTCTCTCCAAATTTTGAAGGGAGAATAGAAAAGACAGATAGGGAGTTTATGAATCAAGTAGTGAGTAGTTGTATAAAGTTAATCCCTTGGGACGAATTGACCAGAATTAATCAAGTTTTCTTGTATATTTTTATAGTATATTGTTTTTTATTGTTTTATTGTTATTATTATGCAGAACTACCAAAATCAATATACACCAAATTTTATCCTGTGCATTATTTTACCATTTTATATAAAGTAAAAGTATTAACTTTTACAATTGGTGTATAATATAAAATCACTTTTATTTGTATAAAATATAAAATTCTTTAGAGTATAATAAAATTCGTGTATATTTATATCGTCGTTATGTATAATAATAAACAATAAAACAATATATAAAATATAAAAGGAAACTAGATTAATTAAAATGTAAATATAAATAAAATAAGGGTGACAGCTCACTACATTACTCCCCCCCTAAAAAGGCATGGGGAGTAAATATAAAAAAAAATTGTAAAGTGGTGCAGATTAGTGGCAAGTAAGGTAAATGATAAAGATGTTGTATGTATGTATGTATATGCCAGTGTCGATGCAATTACTGATTGCGCGGTTTGACACTGGCATGTGTTAAAGAAATAAAAATTGTGTTCAAGAGGGAGAGGTTGACAGATTTGATGAAAGGTCCCTAGCATCCCAAGTGAGTCTGGTCAGTGCTAGGGAAATGTTGCAAGTATGAAAGGAAGGAAGAGTGTTGTGAACTGTTGACGTGTAAGTGATTGTTTGTGTGAAATTTAAATAAAAAATACCTTAATAAAATAAAATAAAATCTAAAGGTGGAGAGTAGCAAACGGACGGAAGACGGAGCGTAGATTGCAGAAGTTGAAGTTCAGGTTGAAGATGAGTCGGTTTAAGTCCAGTCCAGAATGTTATATGATATGAAGTTGTAGACTGGAAGGTTGAGTGTGAAGGAGCACAAAATAGCTAGTTGTAGAAGCGAAGAAGTAGATCTGTCAGGCGAAGCTTGATTGTCGATGAAGGACGAAGGCGTGAAGGATCATAAAGCACAGGGGTCACCAATATAAAAGTGTATAATATAAAATCACTTTTATTTGTATAAAATATAAAATTCTTTAGAGTATAATAAAATTCGTGTATATTTATATCGTCAAAATATAAAATTCTTTAGAGTATAATAAAATTCGTGTATATTTATATCGTCGTTATGTATAATAATAAACAATAAAACAATATATAAAATATAAAAGGAAACTAGATTAATTAAAATGTAAATATAAATAAAATAAGGGTGACAGCTCACTACATCTATGCCACCCAGAACGTTACTGGTAGTTCAAGAAAATCAAGAGTTCATTTATGGACCAATACCAATTCAAATGAAATAAGAAAATTTTTGGGCGTATCATTAGCTATGGGATTAGCTCAAGTACCAACAATAAACCAATACTGGTCAAAGGACAACTTATATCACAACAAGTTTATTTCGTCTGTCATGAGTAGAGATAGATATATTTTATTGTTAAAATTTATTCACTTTGAGGACAATGAGAAGGCAGATACAACCAGTAGGCTTTATAAAATATACAATATTTTATCAATAATAATACAAAACTATCAGAATGTTATGACACCAGGAAGAAGTCTTGTTATAGACGAATCTATGGTACCTTTTAGAGGAAGATTACATTTCAGACAATATATACCAAATAAAACACATAAATACGGTGTAAAATTGTACAAACTTTGTTCTCCAGAAGGGTATACTTTTAATTTAAAGGTCTATACTGGGAAAGGAGACACAAATAGTGAAATTGGTCACTCTCAGTCCATTGTTTTTAAACTTCTGGATTGTGTGAATGACATAGCTGGGAGAATACTGTATGCTGATAATTTTTATTCCAGCTATACACTTGCAGAAAAATTATTCACAAAAAATTGCATTTATTGTGGTACGTTGAGAATTAATAGAAAAGGAACCCCAAAAGTATTTGCTAAGAAGATGAAAAAAGGAGAAATTTACGGGCAAGAGAAGAATAATGTAAAAATCATAAAATGGGTTGATAAGAGACCAGTGCTAATGGTTACAACAAATCCAATTCATGATGATACAGTTATTCAGACAGGTATCTACACAAAATGAATTATGGTTTTTTATATTCTTGCAACACTTTTGCTTATTTTTTTAGGAAAAAGAAATAGACATGGCGAAGACATACTAAAACCAAAATGTGTTATCGATTACAATAAGGCGAAGAAAGGTGTTGATATAAGTGACCAATTGTCTTCGTATCACTCGGCTCTACGGAGAAATATCAAGTGGTATAGGTAAGTAATAGTATTTCTAAAATATGTCAATATATTAATTTTATAACATTTCCAGAAAAGTTATTTTTGAAGTTTTGTTGGGAACAACAGTTGTTAATGCTTGGGTGGTTTATAACATAATATCAAACACAAAAATTGGAATTACCGAATTTAGAAGAAAGCTTGCTGAATCACTAGTAAACTCAACTGAAGAAGAAACAAAGGCACCAAAAAAACGAAAACACACATTTGTGAGACCAGAAGGACCTGGAAGAAAGAAGAGGAAGCCCTGCAAAGGCTGCTACGATGAGTTAAGGAAAACGCTAACGAGTCGGGAGGCCGATAAGAAAGTAAGAAGAATATGCAGCTATTGCGCTGATTGCAAAAGACAACCAGGGTATTGTTTGCCATGTTTTAATGAAAAACATGGATAAAACATTATTTATTTATAATCATAAGCATTATCATACGTTATAATGTAATATTCATACATTAAATAAACTGAATTTGATAAAAAAAATATTTTATATAATTTACACATATTTCTGGTAATAAACACTTGGGAAAAAAACGGTTAGAATGTAAAGTAGTTTGAAGTATAATTTAACGAGATCTGCGACAAAAAGTCTTAAATATTGCTTTTTACAATCTGCAAACATAACAAAAGTTGTTTATGAATACATATCCCCGGGGATATGTACCGCTGGAAGAGACAGACTTGATACATATCCCCGGGGATATGTAATATGCTTATTTTCAAAGTACCCTTTTTTAGTGCCGCAGTCAACGTGTTAAAAAGAAGAAAAGAGAAATTCCAGCAGAATTTCAGCCTAGCAAACACAGACCAATTGCTTCAAGTTTGTATGGCTTTACGTCGGGTATCGCTTTAGTTTCATATGTTCCCAAGAAAGGTAAAGTAACTTTATTAGTAAGTTCTATGCATCATTCAAAAGTTACTGACCCCGTTACAAATAAACCAGAAATTATTATGTACTATGAGATGCAAAACGGTATGTAATTTGATTAATGTTATTAATATTCTATAAATAATTGTATAATTTATTAGTGTTTCTGCACATATAGCATGTTCTAAAGATGGATTAATAAAATCCGAAACGTAAATTGTCATCTTGATTTTATTTTGATGCAAACTTTTGTCCCAATACCGACTAAACCTTCACAATAAAACAACATCCTGGACACTACCAAATATTGATTAAAAATAGTTGCAGATAAAGGTTTAAAAAATATAACTTAATAAATTGGCTTTATCAAAATAGTTGAGTTTCAAATCTTATTTTGAAACTAGTATCTCTGTGATTAGCAAACAACTCCATAACAAAAATAATCAGAAAAATGTTTACATCAATTCCTAATTATTAAACAGAATATAGTTTAGAACAAAAAACAAAAATCATCAAAAATATTTCCAGATAAATCTTTTAAAAATATAACTTCATTATTTGGCCTTATCAAAATAGTTCAGTTTCGAATCTTATTTTGAAACTAGTATGTGATTAGCAAACAACTCTTTAACAAAAATAATCAGAAAAATGTTAACATCAGTTTCTATTATTATTGAATGAAATATTCAAAATAGAAAGTGCACGAGCGATCCATATGAGATATGGACGCAAAATATTAATAAACTCAGCGAGGAAGAGATTCAAGATTTTAATAACTGGGATAATCAACAGAACAAACACGTGTGAGACATATGCGAAATTGGAATTCGTAAGGTAATAAATATTTTTTAATTTTAATATTTTAAATAAATAAAAGCAGATGGAACGCAAAATACTGGATCCTACATCACCAATATGGAATAAAAATAATGGCAGTTACACAGATAGCAAAACTCATTACTTTTTAATCTGGGAAAGAATCAGACGGTCGAACTTTTTCGCCAAATACCTCCAGGATCAGTCTAGGTGTGATTTCCCTATACAGTAATGTTCCAATAGAAATGGTTCTGCAGAACATTGAACGAAATTGGGATAATATTAAAAACTTCTGCTCATTAGACAAAAAGTACTTTCTAGAATGCATCAATCTGGTAATAGAATGTAGGTAATTATTGTGTTTTCAATGAAAAATTTTACAATCAGAGCTTTGGATTAAGCATTGGGAGTGCCATAAGTCCGGTTCTAGGAAACAGAGTAATGGACATCCTCATTGAAACCTGCGTAAACAATCTGAATTTTCAGTTGCCATTCCTTAAACGATTTGTAGATGACGTGATATTGGCGGTACCTAAGGACAAAATAGAATACACTTTAGATTTATTCAACACATATAATTAAACCACTTAAACCAACTTCCAACTTGAAAAGAGAATTATGTAGGAAATTAGATAAACAATTACCGATCAAAAAAGTGGAGTATATAAACTTAATTGTAACACTTGTAACTCTTGCTACGTTGGGCAGACAGGAAGATCTTTCAAAGTTAGACTAAAAGAACATCAAAATTGTATTACAAAGAAAGAAAAATCTACTTTTGCGAATCATATTATTTCCACAGGACATGAATTTGATCCTGAAAGAAATTTTGAAATACTACACGTCCACAGTAAAGGCTTCATATTGAATTTTTTGGAGGCATTGGAAATTCATAAAATATCGAAACATAATGATATTACTCTTTTAAACGAGCAGACAAACTTCGAATTTTTCGCCCTTTTAAATAAACTCACGTGATCAACTCTGCTGACACTAGCTTCCGCTTTTGCCTACTTAGTCATTCCGAGGATTTGACAAATTCATTCTGCGGCAAACAGTTCAAGAGTAAACATATCTGGTTGTTGTTTTTTGGGGTCGTTAATATGTTTGAATCAAAGTACTTGAGTTTTACAAGTTCAGCTGTTTTTACAACATCGATGTTAGTCTCCTGTAATTAAAGTAAGTACAACTATTAGTCACTATTAGAACGTTACATAATATTCAGTTCGAATTAATAGTCGGTACAATTTTCAAATTTAAATTCTATTTTCAACCTCAACAATTACCTAGTTATTAGATTATAGTAATTTTAATTTAGATTTAACTTTGCACCTTAACCTGCATTTTAATGTGTATATTGTTTTCGTTTTTTACTTCGCTACAGAAACTTTTATGAATGAGATGAATTTTGTAGAACATTGTAACAATTTAACGATTCTAATTTATTGTATTGTTTTGTAGTCTTCTACACCGGACCTGATGATGACTTTTTAAAGGGTCGAAACCGGTTGTCCTCAATCAAATTTATATGATTTATTAAAAGAGTGAAGATCAAGACGTCTCCGTAATTTTATTTACAACCTTTCCACACATTTAATCTTCACAAGGGATACTCTTCAATATTCAATACATATAATTAACACCTACAATTCACATGTGAAAAAGAAACAAGTAATAGCGTACCTTTTTAGACATGTAGCTCATCAGATCGGATGATAGTATAGTAACCCTCGATTATTACAAAAAGCCAACCCACACAGGAAGATATATGAACTTCAAAAGCGAACAGCCACTCAAAACAAAAATAAACTTCGTAAAAAGTTTAAAACAACGAATAATAAAATGGTCACACCTATGTACCACAGAAAGAACTTGCAAGAACGCTTATCCACCAGCATTTTTCAAGAAGTTAATATACACTAGCAGTGTTGCCAGATCTACAGATTTGTCTGTAGATCTACAGATTTTATAGTTGATCTACAGACCTACAGATTATTGAAACATATCTACAGACTTTTTGCTATTTTAAAATTATTGTTCATATAAAAACACTTAAGCCCGTTTTAATTTTTGAAATATTGTGTTCTAAGTCAAGTTGATAAAATAGTTTGCTATACGCTATGTTTTTCCGTTTGACTTTTTTCATGAAAGATGTCGCAGTAGTAGTATACTGTGAAACAACGCAGATCTGGTATTCCCCTGCCAGGGGACCCCTGGCTTTACAAAACATAAATTTTATAAATTATAACCTAACACAAGCCGTTTGCTATTGTTGTACTGTGGAGTGTAGACAGTGAGTTTTTAATTATTATTATTTATTGGTAATTATATATTGTATTGCAAATTATACTTTAGGAATAAAATAACATGAGTATGAATAATGGTGACGAAGACGGCGAGGAGTCTAGTCCTAGTTATATGTACGACGACAAAAATAGTGATGAATACAATACCGAAGACGACAAAAACCAAAGAAGAGATGAAACGTCTTCTTCAGAAGATGAAGAGGAATCTTCTTTAGAGAAATCAAGTCAAAACGAACCAACAAAAACTAAAAAAGCTAGATACAGTCAATCTTATATAAAACAATGGGAAAAACAACCCGATTTTCAAGGTTGGTTAAAACCTAGTAATAAAGGCATTAATTTTGCATATTGTGGTGCTTGTCATGTGGATTTATCGCTAGCAGCTGGTAAAAGAGAATTAATAAAACATACAAAGCGTGCAAAGCACAAGAAACTATCAAAAAATATTAAAACCCAACAAAAACTTGCTGATATGCAAAAATTTATAAAAGCATCGAGTGTAGAAAGACAGGTAAAAATGAATTCTTGATTAAATATTTATTTCGTTAACTTTTCATTGTTATTTCAGGTCTCACATGCAGAAATAAGAATTGCGGAACACAATTTAGCCATACATGTTTCTACCCACATGCCGCAATTATTAAAAGCAATGTTTCCTGAGAATGAAGTTGCTGCAAAAATTAATTGTAGTCGAACTAAAACTACAGGAATCCTAAAAAATGTTACTGGAGAGCAAGTGTAACACTAGTAAACCAGAAAGAGCACCTGCTGGAACACTACAAGAAGCTAACAATGATCCCATTGAAACTAAATTTAGTCCTATAATCTTCATTGAAGATTTGTCTTATAAAACAATGAAAATATTCAGAAATAAGAACATTAAAATTGCTTGTAAAACCGCATTCAACTAAACACATACTTCACTAAAACAAAAGAGAAAATTAAAACACCAGAAAGAAGTAACATTATTTATAAAATAAAATGTGCTGACTGTGAAAAATGTTTGGAGAAACATGTCAATCACTGAAGTCAAGACTAATACAACATAAAAGTGACATTAAAATATCAACTAAATCTTGTACATTGGTAGTACACTGTAGAAACCAACACACATGGATTAAAAAGAAGAAGACGTTACTATATTAGACAACGAAAACAATAGAGCTAAAAGGAAATTACTTGAGATGTTTCACATAGCTGTTACCCAGAACACCATCAACAGTAAAAAAAAAGACATTAATAACATAAATACCAACTACAATCTTCTACTGAATAAACATTGGAAGGTCAGATAACCAACATTATTTCTGCGCAATTTAATCTCTGACTGTCACCAATTAGAGAGAAATCATTCCACATTATAGATTAGTATTTCAGTTATAAGCAGTTTTAGCGTGAAAAACGCACAATCAGCTGTAGCAATTTTTTTGCTACCACCCGGTATATTCCTTACCGCTTCCTTACTTGTCCACCAGAGTACCAACCACATTACGCTGCAATGAATTTGCGAGATCTCTGTCTCTCGCATAGGGACAGTGGACCCGGACGGTTGTGTGAAAAGATTTGTCTAAAGAAGCCATTTTGAGCACATGTTAACGTAAATTTTTTTTAAGTAGTTTTCTTGCAATAGTTTTTTTTTATCAACATATTACTGTAAGTACTTTTGTCTTTAATTTCACTAAATAATTCATTCTTTTATTTCAATAGATTTGAGGTTTTACATTTTTGCTTGTTCAATTAAATTGTGTCATTTTCTTAGAGTAATATTTTTACTGTAGTTTTTTAATAGTTTATTAATTTTCTGCTTCTTTTGGTAAATTATTTTCACCGCCGCACGGCTGTTCCTATACAGGGCCGGGCTCAAGTTTTTTTTTGTACGTATAACGTTTTTTTTATTGATCCCGTTTCATTGTAATTTTCATTATTAGAGTAAATTAATTAAATTTAAACTTAGTTCCATGTAATTTTTTTAAGTAATAGTAAGTCTGCTTAATTCTGTCCGAGAACACAACCAAAGTTCTCCAGTCCCTTGTTAGACCACGGTGTGGCTAACTTCAACTTTGTGAGTATACTTTTTTGTAATTCTGTTTAATTTTCCGAAAACATTACCAACGTTTTCCAGTCCCTCGCGAGACCACCGTGTGTCTCGCTTCAAATTTGTAAGTAATCCTTTATTAGTAATTCTGTTTAAATTTGAGAATTTTACAACCAGTCATTCTCTCGGTCTTCAACAAGGATGCTGAGACACCTTGTATCTTTTTATTAGAAACCATTAATATAGTAGTGCAGTGTAATTTATTATTGTATTTTTTTAAAAATTTCTATTAGCATTTTTATTCATATTTAGTAATATATTTTCATATTCGGTATTTTTAGAGTTAATTTAAAATTGTTCTTTGCGTCACTCATTAAATCATTGGATGAATGTCTGAGAGTATGCAGCTGCAGTTTTGATTTACAGGTGTGATTTTTGTATATTGGCGGATTGCGTAAGCCCTAAGGGCTTCTTGTTAAATCAAAGCCGTGCGATTGTTGTTACCAAATTGTCTTTTACAATTTTTGGTTTGTGATTTAGTAAACTACTGTTTTTTGGGTATTGTTAGTAGTTACTAAATTAATATCGTACGTATTTGATTTGCAATTTACGTCGACATTTTTTTCTTATTATAATTGAGTAACCGGTAACTTTCTCAGCTGCAATTCATCTACTTTTCTATTTTTTCTATTTCTTCCTTCCTGCTTGCGTAAAGTCATTTGTATAATTACTTTTTTTGATTGATTTAATCTCCGTTTAAAATAATTTTCGGCGCTTTACTTTACCGACTTTTTTTTTACAGCTGTTGTACTTACATTGATCTGTTGGAATTTAGCTTAACATTTTTGTATTTTTTTATTGCCGCTTACTGCTTTCAGTGTGATACCCGCTACTAGGGAACTATAGTTCAACTAGTGTGGACAATTGTTAGAGTGAACCACCACACCGTCTGGAGGGCCTTGGCGTCATCTATCTACCACGTTACCTCTGCATCCATCTACGCCGGACCAAGCTACGCGAGCCGTATTGTTTCTGCAATCTTCACGACTTCCGCTTTCCCATCCGTAGGACTGGTTTACAATTCAAAAAGCTGTCGTGCCGTATTGTCCGAGCCTCTGCTAGCGAAAGTGGTCAACCAGAGTAGACACTACTACTGCTCCACCTGGATCCTCGACGTGTTCTAGCGTTCTCGGTTCACTCAACAAGCGTCCTCCTAGTTGATAGAAGATCTTAGCTAATCAAGGTAGCGCTGGGCCTGAAGAAGTAGCCACTTTACATTTAACTTGTTTATGCAATCCAGCGGATTTAATGTAAGTATATTTTTTCTAGTATAAGTCTTTTCTGTCAAAACTGTATATTTTTTTTGTAAAGCTTCATATCTACATTATTTTATATTTATATTCCAAATTCAGATTGTTTTTGATCATCGATTTTTTTTGCATTTCAATAAACCTGAGTATTTCTGTTTCAATCTTTACTTTATTTTCTCACATGCTTATTGGTGGCATGCCTTATTTTATTTTAAACCAATTGGCGCCCATTTCTTCCTCAAATCCCAATTTAGGAATCAACCCGAACCCGATACACTTTCCACAAGTGTATTTTAGTTTTTCAATTCCAGGGCCTGAGCTAGGTAAGGACTTGAATGAAATAAAAAATATAAACACAGCTTATCATATAAAACAAGCGTAGAATATATATATATATATATATATATATATATATATATATATATATATATATATATATATATATATATATATATATATATATATGTAGTTTGTAGAATTAATTGTGTACCTAGCGATAGAACAGACAAGTTGTTTCATCTTGTTTATTCCTGAATAAAATGTTTTTAAAAACACTCCCGTTGACTTCAAATATTTAAGTAGCGCAGTTGGCTAGGATTTTGAAGCTTTAGCTGATGCGTCTTTAACTGAAGACTTAAAGAAGAAGTTGTTTTCAGGAGTAAAAGATTCGCAAACCACTGCTGATAGAGTTGAAGCTATAAACACACTTAAAGCGATTACACTGTGCGTTACAACACGCAGTATGGGATTTGGCATTGTCAACATGTTTTATGCTTTATATGAATTTGATACAGTCCCAGTACGCGGCACAGTTTATGAATTTTATCGCGTAAGCTTAGCAGTTATCGAGGCTAAGATAAAATTAGTTCAACGAGGAGTCGGAGCCCTCTTAGATAATGAGGATGACTATCAACGTCCAGCAATAGCTGCTAAGATGTTAGAGACTTCAAGAACTGTAGCCTGCCTTCCAGATCAATTATCTTGTGCAATCAATGCAATTGGCAAGGTAAAGATGTCCGATCGTGTCTATGTTCCTAAAATAGGAAAAACGCAATATACAAATATATTTTTACGTCGAAATTCTTTAAAAAATCAATTCGTTTAAGCGTTCAAATCGTTGGTGTTAACCATTGACTTGAAAATTTAAATAAAATTCAAACGGCAAGTGCAAAAGTTGTAATCCAGAGGAACAAAACCTACAATAGTCAACCACTGAGGCAAGAAATACAAGCAGATTGGCGATTTTCTCCAGAAGTACAACTCGTCAAAGGTGATCATCTGTAGTTGTCCTGTACGGGCACCCTCCTGGCTCAGCAGTTTCAACGCGTCCAGCCAGTCGTATCGCAACCGACGTTGTGCGAAAATTGGCAACCTCGTCGAGCGAAAATCGGCAACCCTTAACCCTTTGGGCAACAACCAGCCCAATGAAGATTTTAATTATTTTGTTATTGTAAGTAATTTTAAATCCTTATTTAAAAGGAGCCAAGATTGAGGCATTAGTAGATTTATTAAATAGTTTAAGCATTGAAACTAAAACAATGACTACTCCTCCTACTATTCCTGCTATCGCACAAGGTGCTCTAGCACTTTTGGATACAAATGTTCTAGAAGTTGTAGATTTAGTACCAGAATTCTAATTTTATATAATCCGTAGATGAAATATTAGAAATTATAAAATTATTAAACATATCTAGATCGTCATCAAAAAGAAAATTACTGGAAAAGCAAGCGATTTTCTAACTACATGCCCAAGTATAAAAACGTGGAAAGATTTAAAAGACCATTTATTTTATTTTATTACGTTAATCCTTGTTGCTTGTATGATCTCTATTTGATTTTATTCATTTGATAATTTGCATATTTCGATTACATAACCTCATTTTTACATGTGATTCAGTATCTAACTATACTTAATTTGACATTTGTAATCTTATCAATCTTCAGAGTAACTTTTTAAATTAAATTTGTAACAATTATGGTATGTGCTCGTTGTAATATATAACATGTTTTTCAGCTGTGACCTGAAGATGCCTTGAAATTGAATAAAGCGAAATCGATCGTCACATAGTATATAAGAAATATATAGATAATTTTTAATCTCAGTTTGCCATTTATTTCCTCACTACTTACATTCTAAACCATTTAATCTCTCAGTATCAAGATAATCGAAATAAATGTACATTAATGATAGAATTAAGCCATTAGCAGCAAGGCAAAGATGATATCTTTGATTATTTGAAAAAATATAACGATTTATTCATTTTATATGTTAACAATATTGAAACTAAGTAATGTGCTCAGTCAGCAAAAGATTTTAAAACATTTGGACACAAATTTGCTACCCAAAGACTCAACCTACACCCATGTCTATTTCAACCCGTAAATTTAGACCAAATCCAAATTTTTTTAAATCAACTGGGAAACCAAATTTCATTTCAGAAGAATTAGGTAAATAATGTAGAAAATTATAATAACAATAACCCTGAAACATTAGACGACTGACAAGTACAAGATAAAGCAGAACAGTCAGATAACGAATACAGCAATGAACTAAACGAAGTTGACGAAACTGAAAACTTTTACACGGAATCGAACATAAATTATAACCCTTAGTTATTAATATAATATCCAAACTGCCTTATATCAAGTTACAAGATTTCTTTATATTAATCGATACTGGGTCATCCCAAAATTTTATTAATAAAAATTACGTTTATTAAAATGAGTATAAATTTAAGACTTTTAAAGAAAATTTTAAAATACAGACAATGAATGGAGAATTCGAATGTTCAGAATATACCTTTGTAAAATATAAAACAAAAAATATAAAATGTTATTTATATAATGTAACGAATTTCATAATTTAAAAAAAAAATTAAATGGAAATCATCCGTTTTCTTTTTTTTGCCTTCCGATTGGTGCCACTGCGTGCGACGGAATAAAAGTAGAGTTCCGAGCACGCGAACGCGCTCTTTTTCTCGAGTATCGTATCGTCAGTATCTTTTTCTGATTATCTCGTTGGCTGGTAGCCACGTTTTTTTTTATCGTTTGAGAGCCGTGCAGTGTTTGATTAACAACTTTGTTGCACTTCGATATCTCTTTATCTACGTAAAAGATAAGTATTCTTTTGATTATTGATTCATTATTGTTGCGAATATTCGTTCTACACGTGCCAAGCGTGCCTTTCCTACGTCAGTCGTAGTTTAATTTATAGTTAATTCTTTTTCAATTGTTTAAATTAGTGATTATAGTTAAGCTGGTTAAGTTAGTTTATGAATAGTTTTAATGTTAAGTAGATTTACAGTAATTATAGAATTAATGATGAAAACTTTGAGGTTATGTTGAACCTCGTGCTACAACTTTCTGAAATTACTATAGTTTTGAGCCAGATTCATTTATTTCATATTAATTATACCTACAGTGGGTATAACATGTAACTTTAGCTTTTCCAAGACATAATGCTCCGACAAATATTATGGTTGACGCATCCGACACTGGAGTGGGAGCTGTTTTGCAACAGTATTTCGAAAATAAATGGCAACCAATAGCTTTTTACTCTTCAACGTTTTCACCTACACAATGCAGATACAGTACTTTTGGACGAGAGTTACTTGCCATATACTTAGCAATAAAAAAATTTCGATACTTTGTCGAAGGTCGGGAGTTTCATATACTTACAGATCATAAACCACTTTCTTTCTCATTACATAAGAAATCAGATACATATTCCCCTCGCGAAATTCGTCATTTGGATTTCATATTACAATTTACAAATGATGTTAGACATATATCTGGTAAAAATAATCCAGTAGCTGATGCACTTTCTAGAATACAAGTTAACACAGTTTTAAAAGACAACTCCATTGATTTTGATAAAATTTCGATCGGTCAACAAAATGATAAAGAATTAGAAAATTTAAAACATAATACAACATCCAATTCTATTAAATTTATTCATTTGTCTCTCCCTAATTCAAAAAATAAAGTCATTTGTGATATTTCAACTGGAAAACCTAGACCATATATTCCCACTGAATTTCGTAAAGCAATATTTAATCAGATTCATTCTTTTTCACATCCTGGAATTAAAGCCACAAAAAAATTAATTTGCTCCAGATTTATTTGGAAAAATATGAACAGTGATATTGCAAATTGGACAAAATCTTGTATAGCTTGTCAACGATGTAAAGTACAAAAACATTCTATTTCTCCATTAGCAGAATTTGAATTACCATCAGCACGCTTTAATAACATTCACATAGATATAGTAGGACCACTACCAGTTTCAAATGGTCATAGTTATTTGTTAACTTGTATTGACCGTTTTACTAGGTGGCCAGAAGTTATTCCATTGAAAAACATTGCAACCGAAACTATAGCGAAAGCTTTCGTTCACGGTTGGATATCTAGATTTGGTATTCCAACTACCATAACTACTGATCGCGGAGCTCAATTCGAGTCATCTCTTTTCAATAATCTATTAAAATTATTAGGTTCCCACAGAATTCGAACAACTTCCTATCACCCAATAGCGAATGGATTAATAGAACGGTTTCATCGACAACTTAAAACTAGTTTAAAAACATGTATTAATGCAAATGACTGGTTTGATAATTTACCATTAATATTACTTGGTATACGTGCTGCGTATAAAGAGTCTATTAAATGCAGTTCAGCCGAATTAGTTTATGGAACAATTTTACAACTACCTGGAGAACTATTAATAAAAAATAATTTTATCAAAGAGTATGATACTTCAGTTTATTTGAATAAATTAAAAAATTACATGAAAAATTTAAAGGCACAACCACCAAAGTTTAATAACAGAAAATCTTACCTACATCCAGATTTATTTAAAACTAAATATGTTTTTGTTAGACATGATGCAATAAAAAAACCTTTACAACAAAATTACGATGGTCCTTTTGAAGTATGTAAACGTTTTGCTAAATATTTTATTATTAAAATTAATAATACATTAGAAACTGTATCGATTGACAGATTGAAACCAGCCTACACATAGATATTTTAGACTGGTATAAAACCAGTATCTTCAGGAAAGGATTCTTCACGAATAACAGATGTCTGCTTGTTAATGAATTGTATTTTATTCTATTATTTTATTGTATGGTTTTTGTCAATTTATTGAGGGGGGGAGTGAATGTAGCGGTACCTACATTTTAAATATGTTTTATTTCTATTATCAAGTAGTTATTGTATTGTACCGCCACATTGATTTTCCCATCTTTACACCTTCCACCACCATCCCTCCACCCTCCAATCACTCCTCCCAGAAACCCACGACTCCCACTCAGACGCAATGAACCGACCAGGACCCAAAGTCCAAAACAGGCCAGGATCCGGAAAAACATCTACAAGCAAAGACAACACCCCCGTCAAAACTCTTTGCTATAAAGATTTGAGGAAGCAGCCGAAGAAAACACTCTCAGATCTCATTGATGAGATTCATAATCTCCTTGACGAAAAAGTCCCCCCAAGCACCCTCCACAAGACCTACACGGAAAGCAGTACTTATATACCTTCTGCAGTTATAGAGACAACATATACGACTATTGCGGTAATTCCTTACGAGGAGAACACTAATTATGCGGAAATTGACATGAAATGGGGGGCCTTTTTACAGGGGGCAGCAGTGACTGCAAGCATATTAAACCAACAGGTAATACAAGACAGTGCGAATAAACTAGGTGAACTACTTCAAAACTATTCCTCTGTAAGCAAATCTTTGCAAGCAAATGCGGCCAGTTGTCTCTCCGGTCTAAACACAGCTCAAAGAGAGCTTTCTAATCTACACAAAGAAAATATGGCGGTCATAGAAAGATTGGAGAATTTAGGGCGTGATCCTGCACCTATGATGGCAGAACCCTGCGCTTATATAACTCCAACTCAGACAAGAGCATCTTCTCCTATAATAAGTGATCAACTTGTCTCGGGAAAATTGACTCTATCTTACAATAAATCCACGATAACCATTTCTAATCCGGTCTCTCCAAATTTTGAAGGGAGAATAGAAAAGACAGATAGGGAGTTTATGAATCAAGTAGTGAGTAGTTGTATAAAGTTAATCCCTTGGGACGAATTGACCAGAATTAATCAAGTTTTCTTGTATATTTTTATAGTATATTGTTTTTTATTGTTTTATTGTTATTATTATGCAGAACTACCAAAATCAATATACACCAAATTTTATCCTGTGCATTATTTTACCATTTTATATAAAGTAAAAGTATTAACTTTTACAATTGGTGTATAATATAAAATCACTTTTATTTGTATAAAATATAAAATTCTTTAGAGTATAATAAAATTCGTGTATATTTATATCGTCGTTATGTATAATAATAAACAATAAAACAATATATAAAATATAAAAGGAAACTAGATTAATTAAAATGTAAATATAAATAAAATAAGGGTGACAGCTCACTACATTACTCCCCCCCTAAAAAGGCATGGGGAGTAAATATAAAAAAAAATTGTAAAGTGGTGCAGATTAGTGGCAAGTAAGGTAAATGATAAAGATGTTGTATGTATGTATGTATATGCCAGTGTCGATGCAATTACTGATTGCGCGGTTTGACACTGGCATGTGTTAAAGAAATAAAAATTGTGTTCAAGAGGGAGAGGTTGACAGATTTGATGAAAGGTCCCTAGCATCCCAAGTGAGTCTGGTCAGTGCTAGGGAAATGTTGCAAGTATGAAAGGAAGGAAGAGTGTTGTGAACTGTTGACGTGTAAGTGATTGTTTGTGTGAAATTTAAATAAAAAATACCTTAATAAAATAAAATAAAATCTAAAGGTGGAGAGTAGCAAACGGACGGAAGACGGAGCGTAGATTGCAGAAGTTGAAGTTCAGGTTGAAGATGAGTCGGTTTAAGTCCAGTCCAGAATGTTATATGATATGAAGTTGTAGACTGGAAGGTTGAGTGTGAAGGAGCACAAAATAGCTAGTTGTAGAAGCGAAGAAGTAGATCTGTCAGGCGAAGCTTGATTGTCGATGAAGGACGAAGGCGTGAAGGATCATAAAGCACAGGGGTCACCAATATAAAAGTGTATAATATAAAATCACTTTTATTTGTATAAAATATAAAATTCTTTAGAGTATAATAAAATTCGTGTATATTTATATCGTCAAAATATAAAATTCTTTAGAGTATAATAAAATTCGTGTATATTTATATCGTCGTTATGTATAATAATAAACAATAAAACAATATATAAAATATAAAAGGAAACTAGATTAATTAAAATGTAAATATAAATAAAATAAGGGTGACAGCTCACTACATCTATGCCACCCAGAACGTTACTGGTAGTTCAAGAAAATCAAGAGTTCATTTATGGACCAATACCAATTCAAATGAAATAAGAAAATTTTTGGGCGTATCATTAGCTATGGGATTAGCTCAAGTACCAACAATAAACCAATACTGGTCAAAGGACAACTTATATCACAACAAGTTTATTTCGTCTGTCATGAGTAGAGATAGATATATTTTATTGTTAAAATTTATTCACTTTGAGGACAATGAGAAGGCAGATACAACCAGTAGGCTTTATAAAATATACAATATTTTATCAATAATAATACAAAACTATCAGAATGTTATGACACCAGGAAGAAGTCTTGTTATAGACGAATCTATGGTACCTTTTAGAGGAAGATTACATTTCAGACAATATATACCAAATAAAACACATAAATACGGTGTAAAATTGTACAAACTTTGTTCTCCAGAAGGGTATACTTTTAATTTAAAGGTCTATACTGGGAAAGGAGACACAAATAGTGAAATTGGTCACTCTCAGTCCATTGTTTTTAAACTTCTGGATTGTGTGAATGACATAGCTGGGAGAATACTGTATGCTGATAATTTTTATTCCAGCTATACACTTGCAGAAAAATTATTCACAAAAAATTGCATTTATTGTGGTACGTTGAGAATTAATAGAAAAGGAACCCCAAAAGTATTTGCTAAGAAGATGAAAAAAGGAGAAATTTACGGGCAAGAGAAGAATAATGTAAAAATCATAAAATGGGTTGATAAGAGACCAGTGCTAATGGTTACAACAAATCCAATTCATGATGATACAGTTATTCAGACAGGTATCTACACAAAATGAATTATGGTTTTTTATATTCTTGCAACACTTTTGCTTATTTTTTTAGGAAAAAGAAATAGACATGGCGAAGACATACTAAAACCAAAATGTGTTATCGATTACAATAAGGCGAAGAAAGGTGTTGATATAAGTGACCAATTGTCTTCGTATCACTCGGCTCTACGGAGAAATATCAAGTGGTATAGGTAAGTAATAGTATTTCTAAAATATGTCAATATATTAATTTTATAACATTTCCAGAAAAGTTATTTTTGAAGTTTTGTTGGGAACAACAGTTGTTAATGCTTGGGTGGTTTATAACATAATATCAAACACAAAAATTGGAATTACCGAATTTAGAAGAAAGCTTGCTGAATCACTAGTAAACTCAACTGAAGAAGAAACAAAGGCACCAAAAAAACGAAAACACACATTTGTGAGACCAGAAGGACCTGGAAGAAAGAAGAGGAAGCCCTGCAAAGGCTGCTACGATGAGTTAAGGAAAACGCTAACGAGTCGGGAGGCCGATAAGAAAGTAAGAAGAATATGCAGCTATTGCGCTGATTGCAAAAGACAACCAGGGTATTGTTTGCCATGTTTTAATGAAAAACATGGATAAAACATTATTTATTTATAATCATAAGCATTATCATACGTTATAATGTAATATTAATACATTAAATAAACTGAATTTGATAAAAAAAATATTTTATATAATTTACACATATTTCTGGTAATAAACACTTGGGAAAAAAACGGTTAGAATGTAAAGTAGTTTGAAGTATAATTTAACGAGATCTGCGACAAAAAGTCTTAAATATTGCTTTTTACAATCTGCAAACATAACAAAAGTTGTTTATGAATACATATCCCCGGGGATATGTACCGCTGGAAGAGACAGACTTGATACATATCCCCGGGGATATGTAATATGCTTATTTTCAAAGTACCCTTTTTTAGTGCCGCAGTCAACGTGTTAAAAAGAAGAAAAGAGAAATTCCAGCAGAATTTCAGCCTAGCAAACACAGACCAATTGCTTCAAGTTTGTATGGCTTTACGTCGGGTATCGCTTTAGTTTCATATGTTCCCAAGAAAGGTAAAGTAACTTTATTAGTAAGTTCTATGCATCATTCAAAAGTTACTGACCCCGTTACAAATAAACCAGAAATTATTATGTACTATGAGATGCAAAACGGTATGTAATTTGATTAATGTTATTAATATTCTATAAATAATTGTATAATTTATTAGTGTTTCTGCACATATAGCATGTTCTAAAGATGGATTAATAAAATCCGAAACGTAAATTGTCATCTTGATTTTATTTTGATGCAAACTTTTGTCCCAATACCGACTAAACCTTCACAATAAAACAACATCCTGGACACTACCAAATATTGATTAAAAATAGTTGCAGATAAAGGTTTAAAAAATATAACTTAATAAATTGGCTTTATCAAAATAGTTGAGTTTCAAATCTTATTTTGAAACTAGTATCTCTGTGATTAGCAAACAACTCCATAACAAAAATAATCAGAAAAATGTTTACATCAATTCCTAATTATTAAACAGAATATAGTTTAGAACAAAAAACAAAAATCATCAAAAATATTTCCAGATAAATCTTTTAAAAATATAACTTCATTATTTGGCCTTATCAAAATAGTTCAGTTTCGAATCTTATTTTGAAACTAGTATGTGATTAGCAAACAACTCTTTAACAAAAATAATCAGAAAAATGTTAACATCAGTTTCTATTATTATTGAATGAAATATTCAAAATAGAAAGTGCACGAGCGATCCATATGAGATATGGACGCAAAATATTAATAAACTCAGCGAGGAAGAGATTCAAGATTTTAATAACTGGGATAATCAACAGAACAAACACGTGTGAGACATATGCGAAATTGGAATTCGTAAGGTAATAAATATTTTTTAATTTTAATATTTTAAATAAATAAAAGCAGATGGAACGCAAAATACTGGATCCTACATCACCAATATGGAATAAAAATAATGGCAGTTACACAGATAGCAAAACTCATTACTTTTTAATCTGGGAAAGAATCAGACGGTCGAACTTTTTCGCCAAATACCTCCAGGATCAGTCTAGGTGTGATTTCCCTATACAGTAATGTTCCAATAGAAATGGTTCTGCAGAACATTGAACGAAATTGGGATAATATTAAAAACTTCTGCTCATTAGACAAAAAGTACTTTCTAGAATGCATCAATCTGGTAATAGAATGTAGGTAATTATTGTGTTTTCAATGAAAAATTTTACAATCAGAGCTTTGGATTAAGCATTGGGAGTGCCATAAGTCCGGTTCTAGGAAACAGAGTAATGGACATCCTCATTGAAACCTGCGTAAACAATCTGAATTTTCAGTTGCCATTCCTTAAACGATTTGTAGATGACGTGATATTGGCGGTACCTAAGGACAAAATAGAATACACTTTAGATTTATTCAACACATATAATTAAACCACTTAAACCAACTTCCAACTTGAAAAGAGAATTATGTAGGAAATTAGATAAACAATTACCGATCAAAAAAGTGGAGTATATAAACTTAATTGTAACACTTGTAACTCTTGCTACGTTGGGCAGACAGGAAGATCTTTCAAAGTTAGACTAAAAGAACATCAAAATTGTATTACAAAGAAAGAAAAATCTACTTTTGCGAATCATATTATTTCCACAGGACATGAATTTGATCCTGAAAGAAATTTTGAAATACTACACGTCCACAGTAAAGGCTTCATATTGAATTTTTTGGAGGCATTGGAAATTCATAAAATATCGAAACATAATGATATTACTCTTTTAAACGAGCAGACAAACTTCGAATTTTTCGCCCTTTTAAATAAACTCACGTGATCAACTCTGCTGACACTAGCTTCCGCTTTTGCCTACTTAGTCATTCCGAGGATTTGACAAATTCATTCTGCGGCAAACAGTTCAAGAGTAAACATATCTGGTTGTTGTTTTTTGGGGTCGTTAATATGTTTGAATCAAAGTACTTGAGTTTTACAAGTTCAGCTGTTTTTACAACATCGATGTTAGTCTCCTGTAATTAAAGTAAGTACAACTATTAGTCACTATTAGAACGTTACATAATATTCAGTTCGAATTAATAGTCGGTACAATTTTCAAATTTAAATTCTATTTTCAACCTCAACAATTACCTAGTTATTAGATTATAGTAATTTTAATTTAGATTTAACTTTGCACCTTAACCTGCATTTTAATGTGTATATTGTTTTCGTTTTTTACTTCGCTACAGAAACTTTTATGAATGAGATGAATTTTGTAGAACATTGTAACAATTTAACGATTCTAATTTATTGTATTGTTTTGTAGTCTTCTACACCGGACCTGATGATGACTTTTTAAAGGGTCGAAACCGGTTGTCCTCAATCAAATTTATATGATTTATTAAAAGAGTGAAGATCAAGACGTCTCCGTAATTTTATTTACAACCTTTCCACACATTTAATCTTCACAAGGGATACTCTTCAATATTCAATACATATAATTAACACCTACAATTCACATGTGAAAAAGAAACAAGTAATAGCGTACCTTTTTAGACATGTAGCTCATCAGATCGGATGATAGTATAGTAACCCTCGATTATTACAAAAAGCCAACCCACACAGGAAGATATATGAACTTCAAAAGCGAACAGCCACTCAAAACAAAAATAAACTTCGTAAAAAGTTTAAAACAACGAATAATAAAATGGTCACACCTATGTACCACAGAAAGAACTTGCAAGAACGCTTATCCACCAGCATTTTTCAAGAAGTTAATATACACTAGCAGTGTTGCCAGATCTACAGATTTGTCTGTAGATCTACAGATTTTATAGTTGATCTACAGACCTACAGATTATTGAAACATATCTACAGACTTTTTGCTATTTTAAAATTATTGTTCATATAAAAACACTTAAGCCCGTTTTAATTTTTGAAATATTGTGTTCTAAGTCAAGTTGATAAAATAGTTTGCTATACGCTATGTTTTTCCGTTTGACTTTTTTCATGAAAGATGTCGCAGTAGTAGTATACTGTGAAACAACGCAGATCTGGTATTCCCCTGCCAGGGGACCCCTGGCTTTACAAAACATAAATTTTATAAATTATAACCTAACACAAGCCGTTTGCTATTGTTGTACTGTGGAGTGTAGACAGTGAGTTTTTAATTATTATTATTTATTGGTAATTATATATTGTATTGCAAATTATACTTTAGGAATAAAATAACATGAGTATGAATAATGGTGACGAAGACGACGAGGAGTCTAGTCCTAGTTATATGTACGACGACAAAAATAGTGATGAATACAATACCGAAGACGACAAAAACCAAAGAAGAGATGAAACGTCTTCTTCAGAAGATGAAGAGGAATCTTCTTTAGAGAAATCAAGTCAAAACGAACCAACAAAAACTAAAAAAGCTAGATACAGTCAATCTTATATAAAACAATGGGAAAAACAACCCGATTTTCAAGGTTGGTTAAAACCTAGTAATAAAGGCATTAATTTTGCATATTGTGGTGCTTGTCATGTGGATTTATCGCTAGCAGCTGGTAAAAGAGAATTAATAAAACATACAAAGCGTGCAAAGCACAAGAAACTATCAAAAAATATTAAAACCCAACAAAAACTTGCTGATATGCAAAAATTTATAAAAGCATCGAGTGTAGAAAGACAGGTAAAAATGAATTCTTGATTAAATATTTATTTCGTTAACTTTTCATTGTTATTTCAGGTCTCACATGCAGAAATAAGAATTGCGGAACACAATTTAGCCATACATGTTTCTACCCACATGCCGCAATTATTAAAAGCAATGTTTCCTGAGAATGAAGTTGCTGCAAAAATTAATTGTAGTCGAACTAAAACTACAGGAATCCTAAAAAATGTTACTGGAGAGCAAGTGTAACACTAGTAAACCAGAAAGAGCACCTGCTGGAACACTACAAGAAGCTAACAATGATCCCATTGAAACTAAATTTAGTCCTATAATCTTCATTGAAGATTTGTCTTATAAAACAATGAAAATATTCAGAAATAAGAACATTAAAATTGCTTGTAAAACCGCATTCAACTAAACACATACTTCACTAAAACAAAAGAGAAAATTAAAACACCAGAAAGAAGTAACATTATTTATAAAATAAAATGTGCTGACTGTGAAAAATGTTTGGAGAAACATGTCAATCACTGAAGTCAAGACTAATACAACATAAAAGTGACATTAAAATATCAACTAAATCTTGTACATTGGTAGTACACTGTAGAAACCAACACACATGGATTAAAAAGAAGAAGACGTTACTATATTAGACAACGAAAACAATAGAGCTAAAAGGAAATTACTTGAGATGTTTCACATAGCTGTTACCCAGAACACCATCAACAGTAAAAAAAAAGACATTAATAACATAAATACCAACTACAATCTTCTACTGAATAAACATTGGAAGGTCAGATAACCAACATTATTTCTGCGCAATTTAATCTCTGACTGTCACCAATTAGAGAGAAATCATTCCACATTATAGATTAGTATTTCAGTTATAAGCAGTTTTAGCGTGAAAAACGCACAATCAGCTGTAGCAATTTTTTTGCTACCACCCGGTATATTCCTTACCGCTTCCTTACTTGTCCACCAGAGTACCAACCACATTACGCTGCAATGAATTTGCGAGATCTCTGTCTCTCGCATAGGGACAGTGGACCCGGACGGTTGTGTGAAAAGATTTGTCTAAAGAAGCCATTTTGAGCACATGTTAACGTAAATTTTTTTTAAGTAGTTTTCTTGCAATAGTTTTTTTTTATCAACATATTACTGTAAGTACTTTTGTCTTTAATTTCACTAAATAATTCATTCTTTTATTTCAATAGATTTGAGGTTTTACATTTTTGCTTGTTCAATTAAATTGTGTCATTTTCTTAGAGTAATATTTTTACTGTAGTTTTTTAATAGTTTATTAATTTTCTGCTTCTTTTGGTAAATTATTTTCACCGCCGCACGGCTGTTCCTATACAGGGCCGGGCTCAAGTTTTTTTTTGTACGTATAACGTTTTTTTTATTGATCCCGTTTCATTGTAATTTTCATTATTAGAGTAAATTAATTAAATTTAAACTTAGTTCCATGTAATTTTTTTAAGTAATAGTAAGTCTGCTTAATTCTGTCCGAGAACACAACCAAAGTTCTCCAGTCCCTTGTTAGACCACGGTGTGGCTAACTTCAACTTTGTGAGTATACTTTTTTGTAATTCTGTTTAATTTTCCGAAAACATTACCAACGTTTTCCAGTCCCTCGCGAGACCACCGTGTGTCTCGCTTCAAATTTGTAAGTAATCCTTTATTAGTAATTCTGTTTAAATTTGAGAATTTTACAACCAGTCATTCTCTCGGTCTTCAACAAGGATGCTGAGACACCTTGTATCTTTTTATTAGAAACCATTAATATAGTAGTGCAGTGTAATTTATTATTGTATTTTTTTAAAAATTTCTATTAGCATTTTTATTCATATTTAGTAATATATTTTCATATTCGGTATTTTTAGAGTTAATTTAAAATTGTTCTTTGCGTCACTCATTAAATCATTGGATGAATGTCTGAGAGTATGCAGCTGCAGTTTTGATTTACAGGTGTGATTTTTGTATATTGGCGGATTGCGTAAGCCCTAAGGGCTTCTTGTTAAATCAAAGCCGTGCGATTGTTGTTACCAAATTGTCTTTTACAATTTTTGGTTTGTGATTTAGTAAACTACTGTTTTTTGGGTATTGTTAGTAGTTACTAAATTAATATCGTACGTATTTGATTTGCAATTTACGTCGACATTTTTTTCTTATTATAATTGAGTAACCGGTAACTTTCTCAGCTGCAATTCATCTACTTTTCTATTTTTTCTATTTCTTCCTTCCTGCTTGCGTAAAGTCATTTGTATAATTACTTTTTTTGATTGATTTAATCTCCGTTTAAAATAATTTTCGGCGCTTTACTTTACCGACTTTTTTTTTACAGCTGTTGTACTTACATTGATCTGTTGGAATTTAGCTTAACATTTTTGTATTTTTTTATTGCCGCTTACTGCTTTCAGTGTGATACCCGCTACTAGGGAACTATAGTTCAACTAGTGTGGACAATTGTTAGAGTGAACCACCACACCGTCTGGAGGGCCTTGGCGTCATCTATCTACCACGTTACCTCTGCATCCATCTACGCCGGACCAAGCTACGCGAGCCGTATTGTTTCTGCAATCTTCACGACTTCCGCTTTCCCATCCGTAGGACTGGTTTACAATTCAAAAAGCTGTCGTGCCGTATTGTCCGAGCCTCTGCTAGCGAAAGTGGTCAACCAGAGTAGACACTACTACTGCTCCACCTGGATCCTCGACGTGTTCTAGCGTTCTCGGTTCACTCAACAAGCGTCCTCCTAGTTGATAGAAGATCTTAGCTAATCAAGGTAGCGCTGGGCCTGAAGAAGTAGCCACTTTACATTTAACTTGTTTATGCAATCCAGCGGATTTAATGTAAGTATATTTTTTCTAGTATAAGTCTTTTCTGTCAAAACTGTATATTTTTTTTGTAAAGCTTCATATCTACATTATTTTATATTTATATTCCAAATTCAGATTGTTTTTGATCATCGATTTTTTTTGCATTTCAATAAACCTGAGTATTTCTGTTTCAATCTTTACTTTATTTTCTCACATGCTTATTGGTGGCATGCCTTATTTTATTTTAAACCAATTGGCGCCCATTTCTTCCTCAAATCCCAATTTAGGAATCAACCCGAACCCGATACACTTTCCACAAGTGTATTTTAGTTTTTCAATTCCAGGGCCTGAGCTAGGTAAGGACTTGAATGAAATAAAAAATATAAACACAGCTTATCATATAAAACAAGCGTAGAATATATATATATATATATATATATATATATATATATATATATATATATATATATATATATATATATATATATATATATATATATATGTAGTTTGTAGAATTAATTGTGTACCTAGCGATAGAACAGACAAGTTGTTTCATCTTGTTTATTCCTGAATAAAATGTTTTTAAAAACACTCCCGTTGACTTCAAATATTTAAGTAGCGCAGTTGGCTAGGATTTTGAAGCTTTAGCTGATGCGTCTTTAACTGAAGACTTAAAGAAGAAGTTGTTTTCAGGAGTAAAAGATTCGCAAACCACTGCTGATAGAGTTGAAGCTATAAACACACTTAAAGCGATTACACTGTGCGTTACAACACGCAGTATGGGATTTGGCATTGTCAACATGTTTTATGCTTTATATGAATTTGATACAGTCCCAGTACGCGGCACAGTTTATGAATTTTATCGCGTAAGCTTAGCAGTTATCGAGGCTAAGATAAAATTAGTTCAACGAGGAGTCGGAGCCCTCTTAGATAATGAGGATGACTATCAACGTCCAGCAATAGCTGCTAAGATGTTAGAGACTTCAAGAACTGTAGCCTGCCTTCCAGATCAATTATCTTGTGCAATCAATGCAATTGGCAAGGTAAAGATGTCCGATCGTGTCTATGTTCCTAAAATAGGAAAAACGCAATATACAAATATATTTTTACGTCGAAATTCTTTAAAAAATCAATTCGTTTAAGCGTTCAAATCGTTGGTGTTAACCATTGACTTGAAAATTTAAATAAAATTCAAACGGCAAGTGCAAAAGTTGTAATCCAGAGGAACAAAACCTACAATAGTCAACCACTGAGGCAAGAAATACAAGCAGATTGGCGATTTTCTCCAGAAGTACAACTCGTCAAAGGTGATCATCTGTAGTTGTCCTGTACGGGCACCCTCCTGGCTCAGCAGTTTCAACGCGTCCAGCCAGTCGTATCGCAACCGACGTTGTGCGAAAATTGGCAACCTCGTCGAGCGAAAATCGGCAACCCTTAACCCTTTGGGCAACAACCAGCCCAATGAAGATTTTAATTATTTTGTTATTGTAAGTAATTTTAAATCCTTATTTAAAAGGAGCCAAGATTGAGGCATTAGTAGATTTATTAAATAGTTTAAGCATTGAAACTAAAACAATGACTACTCCTCCTACTATTCCTGCTATCGCACAAGGTGCTCTAGCACTTTTGGATACAAATGTTCTAGAAGTTGTAGATTTAGTACCAGAATTCTAATTTTATATAATCCGTAGATGAAATATTAGAAATTATAAAATTATTAAACATATCTAGATCGTCATCAAAAAGAAAATTACTGGAAAAGCAAGCGATTTTCTAACTACATGCCCAAGTATAAAAACGTGGAAAGATTTAAAAGACCATTTATTTTATTTTATTACGTTAATCCTTGTTGCTTGTATGATCTCTATTTGATTTTATTCATTTGATAATTTGCATATTTCGATTACATAACCTCATTTTTACATGTGATTCAGTATCTAACTATACTTAATTTGACATTTGTAATCTTATCAATCTTCAGAGTAACTTTTTAAATTAAATTTGTAACAATTATGGTATGTGCTCGTTGTAATATATAACATGTTTTTCAGCTGTGACCTGAAGATGCCTTGAAATTGAATAAAGCGAAATCGATCGTCACATAGTATATAAGAAATATATAGATAATTTTTAATCTCAGTTTGCCATTTATTTCCTCACTACTTACATTCTAAACCATTTAATCTCTCAGTATCAAGATAATCGAAATAAATGTACATTAATGATAGAATTAAGCCATTAGCAGCAAGGCAAAGATGATATCTTTGATTATTTGAAAAAATATAACGATTTATTCATTTTATATGTTAACAATATTGAAACTAAGTAATGTGCTCAGTCAGCAAAAGATTTTAAAACATTTGGACACAAATTTGCTACCCAAAGACTCAACCTACACCCATGTCTATTTCAACCCGTAAATTTAGACCAAATCCAAATTTTTTTAAATCAACTGGGAAACCAAATTTCATTTCAGAAGAATTAGGTAAATAATGTAGAAAATTATAATAACAATAACCCTGAAACATTAGACGACTGACAAGTACAAGATAAAGCAGAACAGTCAGATAACGAATACAGCAATGAACTAAACGAAGTTGACGAAACTGAAAACTTTTACACGGAATCGAACATAAATTATAACCCTTAGTTATTAATATAATATCCAAACTGCCTTATATCAAGTTACAAGATTTCTTTATATTAATCGATACTGGGTCATCCCAAAATTTTATTAATAAAAATTACGTTTATTAAAATGAGTATAAATTTAAGACTTTTAAAGAAAATTTTAAAATACAGACAATGAATGGAGAATTCGAATGTTCAGAATATACCTTTGTAAAATATAAAACAAAAAATATAAAATGTTATTTATATAATGTAACGAATTTCATAATTTAAAAAAAAAATTAAATGGAAATCATCCGTTTTCTTTTTTTTGCCTTCCGATTGGTGCCACTGCGTGCGACGGAATAAAAGTAGAGTTCCGAGCACGCGAACGCGCTCTTTTTCTCGAGTATCGTATCGTCAGTATCTTTTTCTGATTATCTCGTTGGCTGGTAGCCACGTTTTTTTTTATCGTTTGAGAGCCGTGCAGTGTTTGATTAACAACTTTGTTGCACTTCGATATCTCTTTATCTACGTAAAAGATAAGTATTCTTTTGATTATTGATTCATTATTGTTGCGAATATTCGTTCTACACGTGCCAAGCGTGCCTTTCCTACGTCAGTCGTAGTTTAATTTATAGTTAATTCTTTTTCAATTGTTTAAATTAGTGATTATAGTTAAGCTGGTTAAGTTAGTTTATGAATAGTTTTAATGTTAAGTAGATTTACAGTAATTATAGAATTAATGATGAAAACTTTGAGGTTATGTTGAACCTCGTGCTACAACTTTCTGAAATTACTATAGTTTTGAGCCAGATTCATTTATTTCATATTAATTATACCTACAGTGGGTCGCTACTACGTTACGTTATAATTAATATAATCTTGTTCACATATGTATATAAATATTTCTGTGTGCTTTAGTTCAGCCTGCTTTTGCAATTGTGCATGATTATCAGCTTTGGTAGAGGTGTTATGAGCCCAGAATTAAGTCCAGAGAGTCCAACTGGTGGGGAATATTCCATGAGAGGGACTAGCGCCCGTTCTCGAACAGCAGTTACCGAGACAAATCAACTCTGGAGACGCTAGCCGATGCATTACAACCCTTGGCACCCCTTTACTGGAAACATCTATGCTGGAAACGCACAAACGCAAGTTTTCTTTGTATTTTGGTTAACCGAATCATTTATAATTATTAAGTCATATTATTTATTAAGTATAAAGTCATTTATGAACGTAATTCTGTATAAACATAACTACTATCATTCTGTTCACTTGTATTGGCTCAAGCAGCACCCTCACATATTGAATTTATCACTTACCGTAATTCTGCATTAAATTATATTATTATATTTATCTCTCTGGCAAATCATATCTGCTCTCGCAGCTTCAACATTTGTATTTATCACTTATCGTAATTCTGCATAAACTTTATTATATTTATTATTCCTGGTCGTCGTATTTGCTCTCGCAGCTTCACTATTTGAATTTATCACGTAACGTAATTCTGTATAAACTTTATCTTACTTATTATTCTCGGACGTCGTATTCGCTCACGCAGCTTCACATCTTGCATTTCCTACTTATTGTAATTCTGTTTAACTTTTATTATTATTTATCATACTGGGTTTCTCTATTGTAATATTATTTGTATATTATTATTATCATACTAATGGTCTTAGATTGTATTGGCTTCCAATGCTTAGTTAAGGTTTATCTTTTCTTGAATTATAATAAATATTGTTATTTGTCTGAATCGCTCATATTATTTGTTACGCACCCCGCTACCTCTTCCGAGTTAGCCGAAGCACTTGAAAATTTTTGTAAGTATTCGTTACAATAACTTCCATAAATCATTTCACATTTTGTTAGGTTTTAATGCTTTAACCCTTTCCAACTCACTGTTGCCATATGGCAACACGTTACAAAATATACTGTAATAGTAAGTTAGATAGCTGTTTTTGTCAAAATCAAACGTCAAAGTGTTTCTTAAACATCTATGTAGGTGCAGTGTTGCCAATTTAGCGGATTTTCCGTTAAATCTGGCTTATTGGAATTGAATCTAGCGGATAAAAATAGTCGTCTAGCGGCTAGCGGAAATTCTGGCTTTTTAAATAAATTTTTAACAAAATAACTGACTTTTGTACCAGATAAATTAAAATACAATATTAATATAATATAATTTGTCTAAAATTAATCGTGTATCACCGTCAATGTTCGGGTTTTCGACGCGGGTGCTACGAACGTACACTAAGGGGAAAGGGGAAACCCATGTTCATGTTATGTTACTACCGCCAGCGCCACGTAGTACGTACCTACGTAAGAAACGAAGGCGAAGGGGAAGTCCATATTTCTATTTTGTATAGGTTAGGTACTCATAGTAGTGAATAGCCTTATCATAAAATTATTATTATATATTATCATTATCATTAAGGTATGTACTTATTTTTTCACGATTACTTATTTAAAATTCATCACTAAAATAAATAAATTAATTGTACATAGGTTTACAAGCCAATTTCAAAAATGCCAAAGCCTCATTATACCCAAAAATTTAGGGAAGAATGGATGAGAGATCCGCAATTAAAACAATGGCTTACATGTGTTGAAAGTACAACTGGTAAAACAGCGAAATGTAAATTTTGCATTTGCACTCTTTCAAATAAACTATCTGATATAAAATATCATGCTCAATCAAAAAAACACAAGAGTAATAGTGAAATAATATTAGGAAAAAGACAACAAAAACTTGAATTCCGCAAAGAAACAGACTTAGACGGAGCAAAAGCTGCTGAATGCAGAATTGCATTATTTGTAGCATGTCACACGGCAATATCTACTGTAGACCATTTAATGCCACTCTGCAAGTCAACATTCAAAGGTAATAAATTAATGATCTTTTAAATTGTAATAATTAATCGCTGTACTAACATAATATGTTACTTTGCAGGAAAAGAAGCCGAATATTTACAAATGCATAGAACAAAATGTTCAGCTATCATTAAAAATGTTCTTGCACCACATTTTATTAAAAATTTACAAGAAGACATTGGCGATCGCCCCTTTAGTGTTTTGATTGACGAATCAACCGACATATCGGTTCACAAATATTTAGGCTGTTCTATTATATACTTTAGCACAGCAAAATCAAATATTGTGAGTACCTGTTTGGAATTAGTAGAACTTGAGGAGGCCAATGCTGATGCCATTGTTGTGGCGCTTCTAAAATTGTTTAAAAAATTTAAATTAGATGTTACAAAAATGCAAGGAATTGGCACAGATAACGCATCTGTTATGGTGGGAATTAATAATGGAGTTTACAAAAAACTAAAGGAATATAATTCTAATTTAGTATTGATTCGTTGTGTGTGTCATTCTTTGCAATTAGCTGCATCAGCAGCTACTAAAGAGTTGCCTAGAAATTTAGAATTTTTAATTCGTGAAACATATGATTGGTTCTCTAAATCTTCTAGTAGACAAACTCAGTATAAAACTCTATATAACACAATAAATGATGGAACAGATCCTTTAAAAATTGTACGAGCGTGCTCTACTCGTTGGCTTTCAATTGAACCAGCAGTAAATAGAATATATACTCAGTGGCTTGAATTAAAAACCCATTTTACTATTGCAAGTGTAAATGAAAAGTGTTATACCGCTCATTTATTAAAACAAATGTACTCAGACGATTTTAACTATGCGTATGTATGTTTTTTAAAACCAATTTTGGCAGAGGTTAATCATGTTAATAAAGGATTCGAATCAAACAATGCAGATCCAACAAAACTTTTAGATGATTTAATGAATTTATTGCAAACATTAATTTCAAAAATAACTACTCCAAATACAAAATTTAATTATCTTACACAAAAAATAGACGATTTTGTTGACAACAGTTGTTATTTAGGATATTTATTCGAAAATCAGTTGAAAACAATGAAAGAATCTGGTTTTAAAGACGAAGTTTCTTTACGACAAAGATGTGTCTCCTTTTTAGTAACTTTAGTAAAAGAAATTATTAATAGGGTTCCTGATAACATTAAAGTTCTACAAAAAATGTCACAATTTTCAGTTTCGAATGTACTTAGGCATAACAAACCTAATATAATTGAATTACTTAATTTCTTAATAAAAATGCTGACGAAATTGAAGTCATTAACAATCAATGGCAAAAAATACATTTAATACCCTGGACTAATCTAAACGACACTCATAATTTTTGGGCAGAAGTATTAAATTATAAAGATAGCCAAAATATAAACATTTTTAAAGAATTAGCTTATATTGCCATTTCATTGTTAACTTTACCACACTCCAACGCAGAAATAGAACGCTTATTTAGTCAAATGAACGTTGTCAAATCTAAAATAAGAAACAGATTAAATTTGCAAATGCTGAATTCAATATTAATAATTCGAAGTGGAGTAAAAAGAATAGATAAATGTTGTCATGATTATCCAATAAGTCCAGATTTGTTAAAAGTAATAAAAACAAATGAAACATACAGCAGCTCAAACTCAAATGAAGACAGTGATGATGATTATAATTTTCTAATGTAATTCATTATAATCTACCTTATATAAATACGGACTACTCTTATATGTAAATATTTAGGTTGTAATTATAAATAAATAAAAAATTTGCTTAAATTTTGGTTAATTATTTTTAAAAAATCCTTAAATCATTAAATGTCTAAACATTTAAATCTGACGGATTTCTAGCGGATTGGGAATGCCAGTTCGGCGGATTTCTAAAATGAATAGTTGGCAACACTGTGTAGGTGGCAGCACTGATTTTTCGACTGATTTCCATAAATTTACCGATAAAGTAGGTTACCAGTTACCATAGTTTTGTTGTTTGACAGATGCAAAGATACGTTTTGTGGCGGGTAATTTTATCTATAAAATAGCAATATAAGTATCAAATCGTTACATATAATTAATTATCTTGTAAAATATAACCATTATTTTGATTAATCTTACATTTTAAATGTTTATACCCGTAAATCTTTTTGTTTTCGTTATTATAATAATTGTTGCCAAATGTCTACATTGGGATATTATGATAAATTTTTCTACACTATGCAATTACTTGAAATATTATTCTCATAATTACTTTGTGTCATGTATCCTATCCTAAATTCCTTTTTTCCTTCCTAGATGAGTACCCGAAAACAAATAATTGATTTGGAAAAATATCCTATGATGATTATTTGAAATTATTGGATGATTCAGATGTGGAATTTGAGTATTCTGATAAAGAATTAGAAACAAATTTAAATTGTTCGCAAAAAAGCGCTAATATGGAAGAAGCAATTATGAATTTCAATAATGAATCCAAGACAATGAAAATGAGAAGGACAACAATGAAAGTGATGATAATGATTATAAAGACAATGAAAATATTGAGAACATTGAACCACCAAACATAAATCGAGATAAAAATGCCAAGAAATGAAAATATGAAACAAAGTGGACTAAAAATGATATAAAGCATGTAGATTATAATTTTATTGAATCGTTTTCGGACCCACAACCTGAAGAACTATCACCCCTAGAATATTTCAAATTATTTATGGATAATGATATTATCGAAAATATTGTGCAACAGACAAATATATACTCTGTTGACAAAACAGGTTCTTCTATCAACACAAATAAACATGAAATAGAACAATTCGTGGGGATACATATATTGAGCGGAATTATAAAAATGCCGTCATACAGAATGGGCTAATGAAACCAGATTTAGTCCTATTGCGGATGTTATGTCTCGTAACAGATTTGATAA
Organism: Agonum fuliginosum; assembly: GCA_947534325.1. Taxonomy (NCBI): domain Eukaryota; kingdom Metazoa; phylum Arthropoda; class Insecta; order Coleoptera; family Carabidae; genus Agonum; species Agonum fuliginosum. Next base: position 20,359,690 of record OX384044.1, read on the forward strand.
ACTGCGTAGCTTCTTTCATCTAAATGACAATACAAAGAGACCAAAAAATGATGCGGACAAGTTGAATAAAATTCGGCCTTTTATAGATGCGATAAAACTTAATTTTTTAAAAGTAGAACCAGAAGAATACAACGCGGTAGACGAATTTATGATCCCATTCAAAGGACGAAGTTCTCTGAAACAATACATGCGAAACAAACCACATACATAATCAAAGGTTTTGCGCGTGCTGGAGCTAGTGGATACATGTACGATTTTGAAATTTACGTGGGAAAAGGAACAACAACAGAAACAAATCAGACGTTAGGTATTAGTGGGGACATTGAATTGCGATTGATAAATAAACTACCGGAAAATAGAAATTATAAAATATTTATGGATAATTGGTTCACATCTTATAGTCTACTTGTAAATTTGAAGAAAAAGGGTTTTTGGCTACAGGTACGGCTAAAATTAATAGGTTTAGCGGATGTAATTTAAAAACTGATAAGGAACTGAAAAGATTAGGACGTGGAACATCAGACGTGATGTTAGATGAAATAAATAATATAGTAGTTGTAAAATGGTTAGATAATAAATGTGTTCATGTAGCATCGACATACGTAGGCCAAAATATCGCCAGAGTTACATAACCAGTTACAATTGCAAGTGCAGCAACAAGTAGAACAAGAACGGCAAAAATTTATTGCTGAACTTGAAAAAGTGAATAAAGAATATTCATCTAATAATCTAATAAATCAACAGTTCGAAAAATGAGTGAAATTCAAACAAATATTACTAAATTCGAAAAAGAAAAAGAAAGGTAAAATATTTATTATTGAAAATTTAAACATCTAATAAATATTCAATATCAAAAGCCAAACTAGAAGACCTAGCTAATATTTTAAATCAGATAGATAATAATTTAAACGTAGCTATGGCAGAAAACCGAATTCAAAAAATCAATTTTGCTGTAAAATCAATACCTGTGTATAACGGTGTAATTACCACTTTATTTGCAAGTTTTGACCTACCTCTGGACGATTTTGATTCTCAGATTACATTTCTAAGTATAAAAAATAAAATAATTGATAAAGCTTTAGAAAGTATCCAAGACCTAGAATTCGAAAACTGGGCAGAATTAAAAACTGATTTGACAAGTACATTTAAAGATAAATCAAATTCTGTGACAATTCTTAATGAAATATTAAAATGCACGCAAACTAAAAACCCTCATAAAACAAACTATTAGAAATAATCTAAACTAAATTTTTAAGTTTCAAATCAAAATTAAGCAACGAAGAGGAAGTGAATAAGAGGAAAACAATAATTATAGATTTCGCAGTCAAATTCCAAAATAGAAACCTAACACCACAAAGAACCTTTGCATCAAGACAAAGAGTAGCTAACGCACAAGGCATAAACCCAACTCCTATGTCTTTACAGACAAAACAAACATACCAGCAAAGACAAACAAATTTTATGAATGAAGAAATACGTAATAATGAATATTGTTGCATTAATTTTATTGCAACTGTTCATTCGTACTGCGCGCCATTTTGCCATCAATGATATTTTAGAACTCGCAGTTGAGAGCAGTGTAGAAGGGATGATTTTAGATATGTATTAGTGGTATATATTGCTAATACTCCTATCTTCAACACAGCTTCGCTGAACAGATTGAAAGAGAGACGGAAATATCAGGTCTTGCATAAGTCTGTCTCACACTTCGGCCCAAAGCTTGGATGAACGCATGCGTGTGTTCTCGCTTTATTATTGGCTAATTCTGTTGGTGGGGTGGGTAAACGTGGCCCGCTGCGAGTTCGTTTCCTGTTTAAGTTGAACCGCGTGGTCTATTAACTGTCAGTGTCAATTTCATTTATTGTCGTTTACAATCAGTGTCTTTGACTGTATTTTGTTGTGATAGTAATACATTTTGTGTCAATTATTAATAAAAATTCAGATTATACATCAGAATTTTGTCGGATGTTTAACGACGCGTTCGATTTATTAAACGTCAAAAGTAAGTTTTCAAAATTAGTTCTCAACGAAATTAACTGGCAAAGTTTAAAAAGTAAAGCAGAAGAACTTGCAAATTATATTCAAAATTTAAAAGATCCTGCAGGGAATAAAATGATTCATACTGGACGAAAAATTGGGTTTTTTAATCAATCTTTGAAATGTTTGAATGTAACAAAGATAGTTTAGATTATTTATTAAGTTTTAAACTAAGCCACGATTTTTTGGAAACCTTTTTTAGTGCAATAAGAAGTAGGGGTGGATTTAATAACAATCCTAATGCCCAGCAATTTGAATCAGCATATAAAAGACTGTTAGTCAAAACTGATATAAATTTATTTAAAAATTCGAACTGTTTACCAGACGATATATTAATTTTAAATGTATCATCTAAAAAAGAAAATTTAACTAATCCCGTTTCTGGGGAATCCAGTTTAGAAATAGATTTGATTGACCACGACTATGTAAAATCTTTATGGGGTATAAATAGTTATGTAGAAAACGTAATTGAATATATTGCGGGTTACGTTATAAGCTGAGTTAAAAAAATGAACATTTGTTCATTCTGTTGGAAATATTTAGTATCCGAGAAAAAGGAATGTAAGCTAATTAATATCAAAGATCGGGGAAGACTTCGACACCCATCAAAGGACGTCATTTATATATGCAAAAGGGCAGAAAGGATTTTCAGAGAAAATCAAACTAATTTGTTAAAAAATAAAAATCTAAAACAACAGTTGATATTAAAATTTTTGCAGAGTTGTTCACCTATTCAGGTGTAATGAATATGAAATTCATTTAAATGTACAGAATGGATTTGATAATCATAAAATACAAATAATTAAAATTATTGTTAACAATTTTTTAAAAATACGCATGTATCATGAAACTAAATTATTGTCTCAAAAAGATTACTATATAAGAAATATGTACCATAGGTTAATTTTTAGAGATGAAACGGATAGTTGTTTGGCCGGATATCGGATATCCGGTTAGTTGCGAAGCCGGATATCCGGCCCGTGTTTTCGTTGCATGTTTTGACAAGTTAAGTGCCGCGCGGGTACAGCGAATGCGATCGGATCAATTCGGGTGTAATCGTGAGTGATCGTTGGCGGCGGCGTGAGTGAGTGACTAGTTGTTTAGCGAATGCGAAGATTAGTTCTTTACTTGCTGCGTGAAGTGTGTGATTAGAGTTGCAATTCAAGACTAAATCGTAAAAAAAAACATGTCATCAGTGAGAAAAGATCACCTATTTGGCAATATTTCGACATAAACAATGAAAATCATAAGTTTGCTATTTGTTTGTTGTGCCGGCTTCAAATATCTCGTGGTGATGAAAGGAAAAAAGCAGGTGCGTAGGATACATCTTATATTTCATTGGAGGCCCTGCCTAATTCTTTCTTTATAGAATAATGGCATATGCAATATTGATTTTTTTATCTTCCTTCAGGTATTTCTGCCATGAGTAATCATTTAAAATTAAAACATCTAGAGAAGTTTCAATTGTTGAATAAAGGTAAAGACAAAGTCGTACCTAGGCCGCTTGTGGAGCCTGCCGACCCAAGGACAAGTTCGTCTTCGACATCGACAGAAAAGCAGCTAACTTTAACAGAATCATTTGAAAGAAAACTGCTTTGGGACGTGAACGACGGAAAGGCGTAAAAATATCATTATCTGATTGGCGAAATGATTGCACTAGATAATGAGCCGCTTTGTATCGTAGAAAGGGTTGGATTCACAAGACTCGTTCAACAAGCTTTACCCCGCTATGAATTGCCAAGCCGCACTTATATGGTCCAAAAAATTATTCCCGATATCTACAACAGAATTTTTGAAAACATAAAAACAAGCATTTCAAACGCTGTCGCAGTTTCTGTCACTTCTGATATGTGGACATGTTTACACAATAACTCCAGAAAATTCGTGACCACCTTTCCCGCACGCGTAACATTTTTTTGCCTTCTCACTACCTTTACTGTAGACGTTGGTGACCTGCTGTTGGGCTCCTTGACTTCCTATTCTCCTTCTTGTTGAAATTTGCAGCTTATTCACTTCTACTTCTGACGCCGACTGCCTTACGGTCGCCAATCTGCTGAGTGCTGCCTCCAATAGCTCGTTCAAAGTTTTATCATGACTTTCTTCGCATAATTTTTGTAACACGGGGCCCTCCATCATGCCTGTGACGAACTTGTCCTTAAGCACGATTTCCAAACTTGCTCCAAATTTGCACAAAGATGCTGCTTTTTTTATCCTTGCATACCATTCATTTACATTTCCCCCCACTTTTTGCGATAGTTTGTAGAATTCTACTCTTTTTCTAAAGGTAGAAACTCTAGGGGAAAATTGTTGCTTCAAAATTTGGCAAATTTGAGCGTAAGTCTTACTACTTGGAACTACTGGATCACATAAATCTCGTAATACTTTGTAGGGTTGTTCACCAATTACCGTCAACAAAACTGGAACCTTTCTATCATCGTCTATTTCGTTTGCCAAAAAATATTGTTCCAAACGTTCCTGGTATATTTCCCAATCTTCATTCACCTTAAATTCAGCAATACTGCCAATATTTCCCGTAACTCGTATAACATCCATTTTTCACGTGGTCTTTGACTTAACCTCATGAAGAAAAAATGCTTTCGTTGAATACTCTTTGACTCACTTTTATACTCGTCGCCACTGTAGTAACTTGGAAATTGGGATCGGGATACAAATATAAATAATAATAATAATTTACCAAAAGAAAATATAACTTTATTCTTTTACTAATAACTGGCCGCTTGGCCTGCAAGAACGGAAGTAGTGGCGCTTGAGTGCCACCAGATAAATAACCATATTTTACATAGTTCTACCGTTACAATAAAATATTACCCAAATCTCACAATACAACAATGGACATGTTTACACAATAACTCCAGCTTTCTGAGTTTCACAGCTCATTGGTTGTCTCCCGAATTCCAGCTTCAACACGGAGTTCTTGCTATGAAACCGTTTTCAGGATCTCACACAGAAGAAAACATAGCAAATTAACTCAATACTATAGCAGCTCGCTGGGATATTGAGCAAAACAAAATACACGTACTTGTTCATGACAGTGGTGCTAACATGGTGAAAGGCGTTCGAGAGGCGCAGTATGATTGTCAGTTGTTTCATTCATTCGCTTCAGAGGGTTGTGACTGAATCTTTGAAGATACAGTCTGAAGTAATGGACATGATTGCCAAAGGTAGACTTCAATCATTCCGGTTTAGCACAAGAAAAACTGCGAGCGATTCAAAAGGAGTTAAGTTTACCATACCATACCTTCTATTAATAGAACATTTAAGAATTCTAAAACAACGAGAACACTTTAAGAATCAAACAGACTTTAATAAAATACAATTAGCTTTAATAGATAGCTTATAACAATTCAATAAATTCTATTACTAAATTCACTCCAAACGAAATTCTTTTTGGATCAGAAAAAGATACCTAACGAAATATTAAAATTCAAAAATAGTAACGAAGATTATTTGCAAGATTGGTAAAACAAACTTGGACTATAGAGAGAATGTTAATAAGAATATTCAAGTACAAAAGAATAAAAGGTTTTTAACCCTTTATAGGATACAAGTCGATATTTTAACCAAGCTAAAATAAAAATATTCTGTAAGTGACAGAGGTCCGAAAATCAACCATATACGTTAAATTTACATACAGAAAACGATACTGGTTGAGTTTTCGACCACATTTGTACCCCTTCCAAGATATTCACGAAGTGGTTATTATATCAACCACTATCACTCTAGATATAATTAGTATTATAGAAACACTTGTTGCACACGTGGATATAAATTTTTGTGTATTTTACATGTACAGTGCCTTTACATAATATTTTCTATAAGAAAGTAAGTACAATATACGAAGTAGTTTTTAGCCATGTATTCCATATGAAACTATATGTATGCGCTAAGATGTTTCTAAAAACAAAATAACCTCAAACTGATATGGTCTCGGCACGTGTTTTTGTTTACATTGTTATAGGATGAGCGCTAAAATTTGATTTAAAAATCTCGAATCAATGGAAGGAGCAGAACTGTTTGATTTCGTTGATGGAATTCCTGATTAACAAGCAGAATTTTCGGATTTTGGGGGGTGATTCGGATGCGGAGGATGCAAGTCAAATTGAAAGTATAACAATTGAAGCTAGTACAAGCAAAAATCATGTATGTATGTATCAGATTGATAGCGATGATTCCATAAAAGACCCGGATTTCAATCCTATGCAAGTGTCACAGCATAGTTCCAATGCTCATATAATGTCATTTTCTGATTCTGAAGATGATGAGCCGCTCGTAAATCTTGCCCGTAAAAACCAACAGACAAATTCTATCTATGACAACATAAATTGGTCAAAAAATTCAAATATAACTAATAAACAACGTTTTAAAGATCACATAAATTGTATTAAATTTAATCGAGGTCACTCTAATTTTGCTGAACACATCTTAGATTCAGGACATGCATTTGATCCTAATAAATTTGAAATATAGAGAATATTGAAATTAGAAAATTGTTTAAACAAAAAATTTCCCTAAATGACCAAATAGCTGAACGTCCATCCCCACTCCTTGAACTTGTCATTTGAATTTATTAGTTGCAGATGCAGAACGTCTTTAGTTAATGAAGTATATTGAAAAAAGTGCTGAACTTGAAATTTCTTTTAGAAGCTGGGAATTGCATGAATACCCCCTTTTACAACAGGCTCGTCAGCATACTTGGTCTGTAAAAAAAGTAACCCGACTAGAAAAACCGCGTTTTGTTTTTGTAGGTTTTCAAACAAGTAAAAAAAATAAAAGTAAAACACACATGAGTTATTTTGATCACTGTAAATTAACAAATATGAAATTATATTTAAATTTTGATAACAACCAATTTGCTATACTATATGAAATGTATGCAAAATTCCAACAGTCTTACTATAAGAAGGAAAATGAACCAGTTCTAAATCCTGACAAATTCCAATCCACAGCACCAATTGTAACCATCGACTGTTCACATCAAAACGAATCACTGAAATCAGGAGCTGTAGATATTCGTCTGGAGTTTGAAACAAGTGATAATATGCCTGCTGAAACCACAGCTTATTGTCTAATTTTACATGATAGAATTGTTAAATATAATCCACTAACTAGTGCTGTACGTGCAATATAATAAATACAATAAATTTTATACAATAAATATAAGAGTTTTTATTTCAATCCCATCAGTTAGTCCTAGTATTATTGTAAAGATTAAAATATTAAAATATCTAGATAGTTTCAGAAGTCTAAATAGAGTAATCATTTTCGCTGAGAAACAAACCGTTTGTGTTATATTTATCATTGGTAAACATGAGCAAATTTTAGTCTATCAAAATTTTATCTGCTCCATTTATTATTAGTAAGCATGTACATTTTAGCGCATAACATCATCATTTGAGATTTAAAATTTTCGTCTTTCGCATTGTATCAGATTACATTCGTCTAACAGCAAATTTCGTTTCTCATACGAATGTGATTATTTTTAGACATGATCTCGATAACAGCTGCAACATGTGTTCCATTAATAATTAGTAAGCAAGTGCGATTTTTTACTGCATTACATCATCATTGTGAGATTAAAAATTTTCGTCTTTGCATTTTATCAGATTACATTCTGGTCTAACGACAAATTTCGTTTCTCATACGAATGTGATTATTTTTAGAAATGATCTCGATAACAGCTGCAACATGTGCTCCATTAATAATTATTAAGCATGTGCAATTTTTTACTGCATTACATATCGATGGGTTGGTTCCAAATGTGGCTATCTACAAATTTGCTCAAAATGAGCTATCTACGTAATTTTTCTCAGACAGTTCGCATCTTTTAATTCCAACAACGGCTATCTGATATATTTGAAATAAAGCGGCAAAAATGAAAATTTTATAAGTAGCTATCTGATGTTTTCTATAATAAAAGTTCCATAAGTGGTTAAGTACATAGTCAATTCTTAGTTTCAATTATGTTATACGTGTAGATAGCTACTATAAACAAACGCTTTAACTGACAATGACAGCTGTTATTATAGTTTGACGTTAGTGTGTAAAACAGAGTTTGTGTAAGTTGTTGTGAAGTAAAAAATATTTCTATTAATATTATCGAAGTAAATTATGTCATCAAGAGGGCGAAAAATATTGGAATTATTAAAACAATGTGAGCAACAGGCTTCTCCAAGTAAATCTGAAACCAACCAGGAAAAGTTTGGTTCTGAAGAATTGCAAACTGTGGAAATTGACACAAACTTGGTTTCGGATAACGAAGAAATCAATTCCGATTTGGCCGTTTCTGTAAAAGATGTTGCTTCTGTTCCCAATCAAGACGAGTTTGATAGAGTAAAATGTGTCATTGTTAATGACATAATAAATTCTGATTTGGATGGTTCTTTACATAACGTTGATTTTGTCCCCAAGCAAGACGAACTTGATACAGAAAACTGGGTAAATAACGACGAAATAAATTCTGATTTGGACGATTCTTTCTACGATGTTGATTTTGTTGCCAATCAAGACGAACTTAATAGAGCATCCGGTCAGTAACACACAGATTTTGAAATTAATTCAGGTTCTGAACCAGCTGATTAATTTTCTAATTCTAATTTTTAGAAGATAGTAGTAGTTGCGATGATGACGAAAGTAATCCTGCAGTTACTGCTGATTCTGGAAACACTGGAGTTATCCCCTGTATGGTCTATTCAGGCACTGAAAATCATGATAGTGAACGTACTACTCCTAAAAGAAAGCAACCATCCTCTTGGAAAAAAAATATCACGAAGAAAAATAAAAACTCTGGAAATCCTTACACAAATACGCGAGGGCAACATATTCCTGGTAAAGTTATGGCCGAATCCTGCAGTAAGTGCAAATTAAACTGATCCCGAAAAATTAATCTGGAACAAAGAGCACAAATTTTTACAGACAACGCGATTTTATTAACAGTCTTGTGGAGACTAGCGAATGTAAAAGAAGAACAGTAGCTCCAGATTTCTCGAGAAGATCAAAAACTTTAAAATTCTTTTTTTTAATATTGGAAACACCCGTGAACATGTTTGTAAGACAATGTTCCTGAACACTTTAGGTATTAAAAAAGGAATGTTAAATTTTGCAATTAAAAAACGAACAGCAGGAGGAACAACCGAAGAAGACAAGAGAAGAGGTTATGGTATTTCAAAAATATCAGAAGCAAATGATCATTGTGAGATTAATAAATTTTCGTCTTTCGCATCACTCCAAAATATTCGCAAAAACATTGCTGCTGTAAGAACACATGTCATTTAATCACACCAATCCTGTGGAACTATCATTTACAAACACTCCACCCCCAACGCCATAACTGTATAAATAAGTAGTAGTAAATTTACAAGTGTTTCAGTTATTTATAAAACTTTGCATCAAATTAATAATCATGGAATCTATCAGCAATGTTAATCAAGTGATAAGTTGGATAAAATAATTTTATGTCATAAAAGATTAAGTGCAGTGCTCGACAAATATGAGACAAACTTAGAAAGTGTAAACGATGGAATTAATGAATTGGCAAGTTCGCTAACAAATATTGTTAAGATTATAAAGGTATTGCTTCAGGGGCAAAGTTGTATGTTTTGCGCACTTGATCAATTATTGCAACAACCACAACAACAACTGCAGCAGCTGCTGCAGCAGCAGCAACATCAGCAGAATGATGAACCTATTTTGGTGTTGGAGTCACCACAAACACTGTCACCATCACCATCTCTCGGGGAATATGAGGATATATCGGAGGAGGAGTCAATAATGATGGACGACGGTAGCAACTGGTATATCGATAATGAAATACCTGGTGATGACCATCAACTATATCCCAGATTACTCGGATTACCTGCTACTGAAAACGGAGATATATAAGTACAAGAAGAATAAATAAACAGGTTATTTCTTAGTTTATATCTTTTATTTTTATAATTACATTGTTATTTTTTCATTATAACCCCACGGCAATGTGTGTGAATATACATAATTAACAATACGTTTATCATCATATGGACTTAATGCTTAATGTTAATTTCTTTTGTTTAATAATAACGATTTTCTGCTCTTACCGAGCTGTCAGTTGACAAAAAATTTAGTGTGAGGTTATATTGCCTTTGTTTTTGTTGTGACTGGATCGTATTTAAAAAAAATTAAAATGGACATAGGAATAGGGTTAGTGTTTAATTTAGCCAGAGATATGTTCTTCGATGATAGTGACACCGAAAGCGATAACTCGAATATTCCGAAAATTTACGAATGTATGTAGTTCCTCGTTTTTCGGATCTAACATTTAAATGTCATTTTAGAATAACCCCACAAATGTAACAACCACCATCCAGGCTATCATTTTAGCGTGGGTGCTCTAAAATATAGGGGGGAGATATATGGAGTGTGATGACCGCTAGTCAGGGAGTCAGTCAATCAGGCACTCACCAGTTAGTCAATTAGGGACTCACAAGTCAGTCAGTTAGGGGCTCATCAACCAGTCATAACTCAGTGAGTAACGGGGTTACCAGTCAGTTAGGAAGTAGAGTCGCGAGTTAAAACAGGGAGTTAAATTTTGGGGAGATAGTTTTTTTTATTGAAGAAGAATTATTAAAAAGTGGTTCGAAGATTGCCAAGCTGAGGTTTTAAGAAGAAATCATCGTCGTTGCAGCTCTCAGACGCCACATCTTTTATTGAGGTTTATTCACGATTACATTTATTATGTAAGTGAAACTTTTGTATTTGTACAATTTTTTGTATTTTATTATTTTTGTGTGTTGTCGTCAAGAGAGGTTGTTTCACAAACTGTGAACCTTTTGTATGAGTTTATATATGAGTTTATTACAATTATTTTTGAATAAATTGATTTGTGATCAATTGTTTATTTAATTTTTATGGTTATTAAATAAGGACAGAGCAATCTAAACATTTAAAATATCTCCCATTTGAATTAAGTGGTTCGTTTCACGGGCTACAAACCCATCTTCCGAAGTCACACTATCCAATTTAGGCAAACAATCCAAATTTAAACAAATTATTTTATACTGCCCAGTTGATGTTTTAGCCGGTGAAGTATTATAAATCGGAGTGTTATCAATTTTATGACCTACGGTTTGTATTACTAACGCTAACGGCTAATACAATAATTGGGGTTGTTATACAAACATTTGAGGACCTGTTTTGCAAAATGCATTCTGTGGAAAATGAAGAAATACATTGCGGACATAAACCAATTCCACTTGAAAAACAATTAATGATTACAATTTGGTGTTTGTCAAATCTTGAATCATTTCGGTATGTTTCAAATTTCAGCAATTTAGAAAGCCAAAATCCAATTAATTATTTTTCAGCTCAGTTGCAGACAGATTCAAATTAGCAAAAGTACTTGTTGGGATGTTTTATACAGAACATGCAGAAATTTATTGAAAGTGAATTTAAGGTACAAAATGATTTCCTGGCCAAATAGGTAACGGGCTTTAACCATTATGAGAGAATTTCAGGCAATTAACGGCTTTCCTGGTATGTATGCAAGAGCATATTTTATAACAAATTATTTTCGTTATTTTTCAAATAGGAATAATCCGAGAATAATCGGAGCAATCGACGGATCCCATATAAGAATTATTAAACCAAAAGATCACCCTAATTTTTATTGCAATAGAAAAAATTATCATTCAGTTCTTTTGCAAGGAGTGTGTGATCATCGGAAGTTATTTCTTGATGTCTATGCTGGCGAGCCAGGATCTTTACATGATATGCCACTACCAAGAACTGATACCTGCAAAACATGTGATAAGCTTAACCAACAGATAGCAGTCAATAACTGCATAGAAGAAACCAGAAAACTTAAAGCAGAGAAAGAACTACATCTTCGAAAAGCTGAACCGTTTTATGCATTGAAAAAGAAATGGAAACAAGAAGCACGTACAAGGAACGCTATTGTTATAAGTTTTGACTACATGCAGAATCTTCCATTGCCACATATTAGAACAAATACTGTTTTCTATGCTCGCCAGTTATGGTATTATGTATTTGGAGTCCATGATTTAGCAGATGATTCAGCTTACATGTATGTTTATAACGAAAGTGTAGCTAAAAAAGGACAAAATGATGTCACATCCCACTTATTTAACTTTTTGAAACAACATACAAATGTACCAGAAGATCATTAGTATTGTTTAGTGATGGATGTGCTGGACAAAATAAGAACTACACAGTACACAATGATACGCTTCATGTTCTTTATAGTTCATGTGTTAAAACTTTTCAATAGCGTCCTTCCCTGTTAGGGGCCATTCTTTTCTGCCAAACGACCAGGATTTTTCAATAATCGGAAAGAAAAAAAGTCTGGTTACGGTTGAAACTCCTGATGAGTGGGACACAATAATTAAAAAATGTCGAACAAAACCATCTCCATTTAGCGTAATTAACGTTAATCAAGGCGAGTTATTTAATATTCAAAAATCTGTTGAACCCTACTTTCTAAAAACACCGAAACCTCCACTCAAGTTAAGATGTATTCGTATGTACACAATAACTAAGGATCACTCTGACTTTATTTTAGTACGAGACACATATTTTGGTCCTTGGAGCAGATGTATAATCAGAAATAAAATCAAACTTCCAACAGAGTTTGCTTTGAAACCGTTATATAATGGCCCATTAAAAATAAGTCCTTTAAAAGTAAAAAGTTTACTAGATTTGTGTCCAACATTAAAAAGAACCGAAAATAGAGCTTTTTATGAATCGTTTCATACCGATTCACAAACAAATCAAAGAGAAATTGAGAATGCTGATGTAGATTCCGAAGATAACAGTAGTGGATGTGAAAATTGAAGCTTTTATATTAATATACTTGTTTTTGTATCTAAAGAAGTATTTTTGTTTTTGTAATACTTTGTTGTTTTCAATAAATATTAATTTTCTTTTATATAATATTCTTTTTTTTTCCACAAAAACAATCCATGTCAGATATTTTTAATTCAATTTTCAGAAAACAAAAAGTATTATTAAGTAATTCTTTTATTGAAGTATCTGTTTTATATATAGTTTCAAAATAATACAACACTTTGCTATTTTCTGTTGTTAAAATGTACTAATTGAGTTTTATTTGATTATTGAAAATCGGAAAATATTGACAAAGGCTTCAATTGAATCAGCAAAGGACAGTTGTATTTTTTATAAGTACAGTTTCAACACTGACGAAGAATTGAAATCTTTGTCACTACTCACACAAAACACAAGACAATTTAATTCTACCAATCAATCAAACAGAATCATTGTTACCAATTCATTCATCAAAAATTCCTTTGCCCGTTACCAAAGTAAATGATCTTTTGTCTTTACTGCCTTATATTCACGAAAACAGCAGGCATATTTATAAAAACCTTTTAAAAAACACTGAGAAAAATGATGACCTACCGGAATCATCCGAAGAAGATACAGATTGAAGAAGATAAGCTGTTATTTTTTCGAAGAATTATTCTTGTAGTCCAGTAACTTAGTACATCGTAAGTTGCATCAAGTGGTGGTAGTAGGTTTCTATTTTTTTTCTTGTATAGGATGTGACTGAGATGCAAAATCCAAGTTTTCGACCTCGGCAACCCTCCGGAACACTTTTGAATATCTCAAAAACTGCTAAATTTTTGCACTTTTTTAGGATTCTTACCATTTTGACTATGAAGGAGCACGATTTCGACAAAAACCATTCTATACATTTTTAAACTAGATTAAATTGTCTACAATCTAAAACCAGAATGGGCTCGGTAGCCCTTATAGTTTCCGAGATACAGCTTTTCAAAGTTTGGCAAAATATACAGATTTAAAACACCAACCGTTTCTCTTCTACAAAAATTTTACTATATTCTCTCGCGGAAGAACTTTAAATTTCAGCTCAAGGAAGACCATTGAAAATTTTTGACAGAATGTAACTTATAGAAAAAAGTACGAGGAATTCAGTGCTGCAAACCGGAAGTCAATATCATTATTCGTTCAGATATTATAGTTAATTAAACACAATAAACAAAAGAATAAACAAAATTTTTACTATATTCTCTCGGGGAAAAACTTTAAATTTCAGCTCAACCAAGGCTACTGAAATTTTTTGACAGAATGTATCTTATAGAAAAAAGTACGAGGAATTCAGTGCTGCAAACCGGAAGTCAATATCATTATTCGTTCAGATATTATAGTTAATTAAACACAATATACAAAAGAATAAACAAAATTTTTACTATATTCTCTCGGGGAAAAACTAACTATAATATCTGAACGAATAATGATATTGACTTCCGGTTTGAAGCACTGAATTCCTCGTACTTTTTTCTATAAGATACATTCTGTCAAAAAATTTCAGTGGTCTTCCTTAAGCTGAAATTTAAAGTTTTTCCGCGAGATAATTTAGTAAAATTTATGTTTACTCTTTTGTTCATTGTTTTTTATCAACTATATTATCTGAACGAATAATGATATTGACTTCCGGTTAGCAGCATTGAATTTCTCGGACTTTTTTCTATAAGATACATTGTGCCAAAAAATTTCAGTGGTCTTGGTTGAGCTGAAATTTAAAGTTTTTCCCCGAGAGAATATAGTAAAATTTTTGTTTATTCTTTTGTTTATTGTGTTTAATTAACTATAATATCTGAACGAATAATGATATTGACTTCCGGTTTGCAGCACTGTATTCCTCGTACTTTTTTCTATAAGTTACATTCTGTCAAAAATTTTCAATGGTCTTCCTTGAGCTGAAATTTAAAGTTCTTCCGCGAGAGAATATAGTAAAATTTTTGTAGAGAGAAACGGTTGGTGTTTCAAATCTGTATATTTTGCCAAACTTTGAAAAGCTGTATCTCGGAAACTATTAGGACTACCGAGCCCATTCTGGTCTTAGATTGTAGACAATTTAATCTAGTTTAAAAATGTATATAATGGTTTTTGTCGAAATCGTGCTCCTTCATAGTCAAAATGGTAAGAAACCGAAAAAAGTGCAAAAATTTAGCAGTTTTTGAGATATTCAAAAGTGTTCCGGAGGGTTGCCGAGGTCGAAAACTTGGATTTTGTATCTCAGTCACATCCTATACAAGAAAAAAAATAGAAACCTACTACCACCACTTGATGCAACTTAGGTCCATTATAACCATGACAAAGTTACTGGACTATTGTTTCTATTGTTCATTAAAGTTATAGTTTGAACTTTTATTTTTTTGTAATTAATGTGCAATTAAATAAAATTAATACAATAACCTTTGTTTTACTGAGAGGCCTAAGTCACTTTTTTAAAATATTACAAGGGCACACTCAGGGTGTGCATGATTTAAATCGCGATTAAAATCACATGATTTTTTAAATTAAAATCAAAAATTTCATCTCATTTTATAAAATAGCTTAATAAAATGTCAAAAATTATTGGTAGAGACGATTTAAACCCATATAGGAGTGACGTCATAAAAAACAAGCAAATTATTCGTATGAATCAAGATTTGACATTTTAGTACAGCATGAGTTTGGTAGATGGTGCTGGCAGTCTTTCTCTATCCGCGAAATTTAAAAGAAATATATTTTTTTTTTATTTTAAGGATTATTCATTATTTTACCATTTAAATACATCGCATGATTCTGTAGGAAATATCAAAGATTATTAAAATACAACAAAACGAAATAACAAAACAAGTTAACCTCAAAATTTTATGTTGACACTTGACACAACAAGAATGAGAAAATTGACAAGTTGTCAGCAATAAACAATAAAAAGTATATAACGAACTTTTGTGAATCTAAAAGAAAACAATAATATGTAAGAAAATATATTTCATATAATGAATACTATATTATATGAATAATTGTTCTGCTACTGCCGTTAAGACACAAATTGATAAGCCCCGCCCCTTATGACATACGATATGCGTATAGACTTATACGAGTAAAATGTGTAAGAAAGAGATAGCTTATTTAGTGAACGTGGTGGATAGAATTTATCTGATATGACGTCACTCCTATATGGATTTAAATCGTCTCTAGGTATAAGTTATTTTTTTGTTTCATTACCTACCAATTACTTATTATGTTTCTATCACTGTTAAATTGTTCATATTAAAATTATAAATTTGTGTTGCATTTTTTCAATTTTAAAGTAGGTTAATATTTATTTCACAAGAACTTATTATTGTATTGTTGAAAGAAAAGTTTAACACTCATAATAATAATTATATTATCTATATTGTCGTTTCCAAAACGTCGAATAAATAAATAAAAAATATACAATTTATTCAGAACTAAACCCAATAAGAAAAGTATCTATGTTTTCTACAGAACATCAATCTATACTATTCCGTTTTAATATAACATTAAATAGTTAATAAGTAAATAAATAGAATTTTAATAATAATTGTAATTTTTTCACACCCTGGGCAGTTGGTAAAAGTTATGATATAAGGGCCTGTGTTATGAAAAAATCTGAAAATTTAAGTAAAAAATTAATAAAACAAGCCTATGTTTTAGTAATTAACAAACTGATTATTTAAATATACTAATTAGGTTGTAAGTCTTTACTACTAATTGTAATAAAATTTACCTGAAAATTTCAATTCGATATGTTTGCTTGTATTGGAGATATTAAGTTCAAAGTTCAAAACTTTAACATCGCTTTTCTCGAAACGAAGCCCCACAACTATTATCCTGAACCAGCATTTATACAAGCTGTGAAAGAAGGTAGTAATAATTAGTTAAGTTAGTTTATAAGTCATTGTCATAGAGTAAAGACCATAAGTCTTGTATTCAAATGAATAACTTTTTAAAAATAAGATAATTGAACTTATTTACATAAGTTACACGATTATTAATCATTTTGAATGTAAACATGATTGCATTAAATTGTCTTATTTTTGTAATATTTAACCAAGTATATCAATTATCCTCATAACACGATTACAATTAAATTGATCTGTAAAATAATTTGATTAAAAACATGAACTTGTCTGATCCTCTAGTAAACGCCAGGTAGTTATGAATAAATTAGGAATTAATCAGTTCGATTTTATCAGAAAATACGGATGGATAAATATGGATGACAACATTATTTTAGCATTTTATAAATAGTACATATACATACTCAATTTAGTTCTCAGTCTCATTGTTTTATACACTTTTACATATATACCGCGAATTTATTTTAACGTGAAATATTGTGAATAAATTTGAATCTGTTAATTAGTGTCTCACTGCTGCTACCTGGTATAAAATGTATACTTACGACAATTAAAAGTTCAAGTTGAAAACCTTCCTCCCTTGGAACTATTACAACTGCACAAATGTCTTATGTTATTCCCTACGTTTCATTTTAAAAAGAAAGCATTCTTGTCAAATTCTTGTCAAATTCGCAACCATGGATATGAAGAATCACATATCTCACGTTAGATAAATCCACTGGGCAAAGTTCAGAACTCTTCTCTAAGTTAAAGAAGCTTATATAAAATTAACAAACAAAGGGAAACGCATGCTTCCCCCTGTAAATAAAAGAGATAAAAAGATGTCCCCATGGTAATTAGAGAAGCATCATTACATTAGAAGAGTACTGAATTGACCCATTGTATTTTAAATAAGTAAAAATCAAATGATGTATGTTTACTTACCTATAATATTTAGAAGAAATGATATTCCAACTTGTATCCTGCTCTGGTACTTTCAATATCACAAAATCACAGTTTTATAATATAATACACAAGCACTTCATCACGGAACCCATATGGTCCGCTAGCTCCTGTCATCGTTTTCGTACCATCTGGCCTGGCTGGCAGTGTTGCCAACCAGATGAGGCAAATTATTCTCGAAGAGGTGCAAAGTTATAGCATAATGCATTTGGCACAAAATTATCGTACTCAAATAAAAATTTAAATTATATAGTTCTATAATAATTACACTCAGTAACATTATGCGTACGTTTTCTAATTTTTACTTAAGTAGGTATGTATCGTGTAATACGTACTTTGCGCTGAGGCTCCCATTTTATGAATTTTTAAATACTAAAAATTATCATACAAATGCGTACAAAAGTGTATCTACGATAGCACCCATATCGTATAAATAGTAAAATTATTGTATATGTACGATAATTACAGGGTTGGTAACACTGCTGGCCAGCTACTTACTTCATTCAATATAATGCTTCAGTGTTTAACAAAAAAAAATTATTAACAACACCCTGCAAATGTTTTTTATATACACATTCAGTTTAAGCAAAATCGAATTAGTTCAATAAACAAAGTTCTATAAAGATATAGTAAAGAAAATCATATTTTATAATAAATAAAAAGTTTGCGGGTTTTAAGTTCTGTAAATTCGATAGAGGACTGAACGTCCATCATACAGTAGGGGAACAGTGGATCACTTTTTTTTAAATCAATACAATTTTCTATTAAAATGAAATAAAACGTGAAAAACTATTGTTACATAAAGGGAAAAGTCTTACCTAATAAAATAATTTGAATTTGTGGTCAAAAAAATTAGCTGTGCATTAAATACAAAAAAATTTACACATTAACGCTCAATTTTTGTATTAAGGTAATTGTTTGAAATTTTGTTTATAAGTTTAATTTGATGTTAGAATCATCAGTGGCGGATTTAGGCTTGCTGCCGCCCTAGGCCCAGTTTAATACGCCGCCCTTTATGATGAAATGAATTTCATTTATTTTCATCCTATATAATTATTTTAATATAACTATATTTTATTGAAATATAATTTTTAAATATAACAAATAAGCATTACAGAAAAATAAGAAATAAACATTATACAGATAAATAATAAACTTTTTTTTTAAATAAGTAAGTATTAATCAAATTGAAAATTTCTTTTTCCTGGCTTTGGTCCGCGCAAAAACGTCGATTATATCGTCATAATCAATTTATTGCACTAGTTGAGCTTCAATAGATAGTAATGCAAGAGCATTAAATCTATCTTGGCCCATACTTGCGCGTAAATAGGTTTTTACCCTTTTCAAAGTGGAAAAAGATCTTTCTCCTGAACAATTTGAAGCCGGAATACTCAAAAACATACGTAGAGCAATGTCCACAATCATGGGAAAAATATGTAAAAAAAATATGCGCCAGTTGTTACAAAACAAGGATACGTTCAGAATCAACGCCGGAGTATCGCCCAGGCGTCACTCTGGTAAATACAGTCGTTCTGTATTAACGACTGAATTACCGGAGTAAAATAATTTTTCGTTCAGAATCATTACCCAGACGTTATCCGGACGACAACTTTTTACCCTACTCACAGAGGAAGGTAGAAGTCGCTCGTTATGCCAAGTGTGTATGTTTATTCTTATTCGCGCCACAATAGTACAGTAAAATTAGACGAAAAAACAGCCAAACCCCGAAATGCTAAAAAACAAAGGTGTGAGTGTTTCAAATTGTTTATTACCCTTTGCTGTAAATGTGGTAAAAAATCTCCGCCGCCTGACTGTCGGGTTTTGGTGAAGGAGAGGGGGAAAGATGCCAAAATCGTATGTTTTCTCAGTTTTTCGCTAATTGCTCGGAAACCGTATGTAAGTCATCATTTTCAAAGTGAGGCGGGTTCAGGTGACGTCAATCCCTTCTTTTTGCAGTCAATCGAATAAAAACTGTAGGTAAAGAAAACTGAGCATAGAATGTGTTGGCTAAATAGAGAATCTACAATTTCAACAGCGAAAACATAGCATCGTTGTTCCATCATATATCAGTTAATTTATAACACAGACGAATGAAAAAAAAAACTTCTTGTTAACAAAGGTTCAATTTATGTCCCTCTGTTTTCAAACATTTAATATAGCTTTTTGTTTAACAGAAAAAAATTCTTAAAAATCAAGAAAAATAGATGATTTCAAAGTCATGTTTTTCCAAAATCATAAGTTAAAGAAGAAAAATAAAAACAGAGAGACCTTCTAACATCTTTTGGTGACATGTTCATATGTTGTAAATAAAGGAAAAAGCTCTACATACCAAATGATCATGGGACGCGCACACCTCTGTTTAAAAAAAAATTTACTACTAGACGGAACCCTTTAAAAAATTTTCTCCGATCAATACTTCAAAAGTTACGGCCGAAAGAAAAAGGAATGCTTTTTAAAAATTTAAATATGGTATTACTTTATGTCATAATATACAAAAACGACTGTAACTTTTCAACACATTAAAATATTGACTTCCGGTCTGAAGCATTCAATTCTTAAGACTATTTTCAATCTACAATTTTGGAAGTCCTAGTTTAGCCAAAATTTAAACAAAAAAAATTATTATTTTTTGCATTTTCTTAAATTATTGTGTTTAATCAGCTCTAATTTTGAATGAATCGAGATATCAACTTTCGGTTTTCAGCATTGAATTCCTGAGACTTTTTGCTATAAGGCAAATTATTTCAAAAATGGTTTAAAGAACATTGTTAACCTGAAATTTTAAGTTTTTTTGCGAGAGAATATAGTGAAATTTTTGTTTTGTTATAAATTACTTTAAATTTTAGGTCATCACATACCTTAAAAAGATTAAATTTTTTTTTTTAAATACCAAAGTTGTAGGAAATTTTATTCTCTACAATTTTTAATTCAAAATTTTTACTCTACGTAGCACGGTATGCGAGAAATTAGCGAAAAACTGAGAAAACATACGATTTTGGCACCTTTCCCCCTTCCCCTCTATCAAACCCGACAGTCTGGCGACGGAGACTTTTTACCACATTTGAAGCAAAAGGTAATAAACAATCTGCAACACTCAGACCTTGTTTTTTTGGATTTCGGGGTTTGGATCTAATTTTACTGTACTAAATATTGTTTTGGTTATGTGATAAATGTCAGAAGCCTTGGTTACATAGACGTGATATTTATTTATGAACAAAGGAAACAAACATTTTAAAGTTAAAATGAGTGCAATAAATAGCGATAGCGAGTATATATTAATACAAGATGAACAAAGTAAGTATTTTACAGTCTACATTATTTATTTGTTTTTTATTAAAAGGATATGTTATGTTACAGGTGGAAATCTGATGTATTTATTCAATGAACCCACACAAGGCTCATCTAAAGCAGACACAGGCAGAAATCCATGGACTAGAAATGATATTTTAAAACTAATTGGAGAATATAAGAAACATATGAATATGTTTAAATCAACAACCATAAAAATGACAAAGTATGGCATTTAATTGCAAGTAAAATGGGAAACCATAATTGGGCACAATGTAAAAATAAATTCAAATATTTAAAATCCAAATACATTCAAAAAAATATATATATAAGTGAAAAAAGCACAGGTGCAAAAATATCACATTCGATTTTTTCGATGAATTGGATAAATTATTTGGGAATGATCCAAACATCAAACCAATAAGTATAGCTTCTTCATCGAAACAACATGCAACAAATAGTTCTTCAAAACAAAATTTGCAAAATACTACAGATCTCTGGAATGAAACTGAAGACGAAGATGATCAGCTGTTTGAACTCACGTGACCGTACCTAATGTATAAAAGAAAACAGCAACCAGACTCTGACAATGAAAACTTGAAGATAAAAACAAGAAAATTAATTAAAGCACCAGAAAACTCAGAAAATACCAAAGGTAAAGGGTTGGTTAAACAATTAACACTGTTTAACGAAAATATGATTAAAAGAGAGGAGGCAAAAGACCAGCGCTACAAAGAAATAATGGAGAAACAGGATATAGCACCTATCACATTATCCATCCCAGCTATTTAGTAAAATTTTCTTGCAATTTCTCTTCGTTTTATATGGTTTGGCCAGTAAATTATTTGTGGTGCAATATTATTTAATGCCTGTATTACTCGATAAAATGACGAAAATAATACAGATTTTGCCATATCAAATCGATCTCCCACAGAGCTAGTAATAATTTTAACCCTTAACTACTCTGGTGGAGTATGAGCGTACCCCAGGCAGCTTAAAAATAGACGTAGTTCCTTGAAATGTGGTTAGATGTCATTGGCGCTCTATGTAATCCTAGTTTGTGAGGTTAAGTAACTATTACAACACGTGTATTTGTGCAAAAAAATTATAGGTGTTTTATAGAGCCAAAAGTGTACAGTAGCAGACATTAATTTTCAGAATACTCCCCACTACAAGTACGATTTCTGCTCTAGAAATCGCAAAAATAAGAAACTTTGATCTTGGATAAACCTGTTGGTTACAACCCATTTGGAAAAGTTTGAAGCAATTTGAAATCTTATTACCTGTGTGAATTAGGATCAAATATGTTGCAAACGAATTTGAGTTCATATCCCATTGTTTACCTACCTGTTTTACCGATAACAGTTAATCCGTGTTCACTTTGAAATATTTTACGTAAATTACAGATTTAATTAAAATATGGTCTTTGGCAGAATTTGCGAAACATAATTATTTTCCGTTATGCCCATGTCACACCTGTAATACTTGTATTACGTATGGTGAAAATTGTTGTGTGTGACGAAAATCTCTCGTACTGGATGTCATACTTGTATGATAAAAATAATATGAAAAATTATATAAATAATTTGGAATAATAAACGGTTTCATCTGATTCGGTATGACGTGTATGACGGAAATAGCAGCGCTTCTATTTTTCCTCATACACAGGTTTGATCATACATGATACAGTATACTTATTACAGGTGTGCGATGGGCATTAGACAATAAATAATTATCACAAATAAATATTGATGAAGAAGAGATAAAAACTTGGGACCCGTATTTTTTATTTTCACAAAAATTTTATCAACAAGCCCAAAAAAAAATTATGAAAATTTAATAATATGTGATGAGGCGTAGAATGCTCTGCCATATCTCCTATGCACGGTCGCACAATATTTTTGTCTTTAGCCGTATAACGTCAAAAATAAATAATTTTAAAATTAAATTAATTAATTAAAGTTCAATGAAATCATCATGACATCGTGTCAACGTTCATAAACAAAACAAAAATTTTCAAACAGTGTTAAATTTGAGGCAAATTTAATCATTTTATGTTTTCATGCACTAGTGCGATAAAACAATACTTTGTTGATTG
Organism: Agonum fuliginosum; assembly: GCA_947534325.1. Lineage (NCBI taxonomy): Eukaryota > Metazoa > Arthropoda > Insecta > Coleoptera > Carabidae > Agonum > Agonum fuliginosum. Next base: position 20,382,766 of record OX384044.1, read on the forward strand.
ACGCACTATTATCGGATTCATACTTGTTAAAAAATAATTTAAAAAACAGGAACTAAGCCTAATACTAAAGTACGTTATAATATAAAGTTACAAATTTAAATTTATTTATGTAGAAATAACAATAATTTATAGCAAAAATAAACTTTGATTTTGACTTAATATTTAAAACTATCAAAAAAAATCATGTTTTTTATAAAATGCATTATCATTTTATCATAAAGCTTTGTTAAGTTATTTGTTAACATTTTTTCTAAATGTTTATATTTTGTTTATAATAATCATCAAATACCTACCTATGTAGTTCGGCGGTTATAAGACAAAACTATGTATTTTATGATTTAAGTGTGAAAATTGGCATAGATACATGTCAATTATACTATTCTCTTTCATATAAGAAGTGGTGCCAAAGTGTTAAGAATCAGAGACGGCCGCCATTTTGAAAAAATGTACGCCATTTTTAGTTTTCTATATTTATCCTGTATGGTTAATATTGCGAGAAAAAATTTACATTTACATATAGGTTTTTATAAAATGGTATAATTAATTTTTCTGTAAGTTCTCGAGAAAATCGTGAAAATACAGGGTTTAGCGCGGCAGACGCATGGATTTTACAAGGTCATTGTTCCCCTCCTAATGGTTGTAGAATGTTGGGAGTGGGGCGATTCGAAAGAGGGGGATGGGAAGTTTATGTTCCACGCGGTTTCAGTCAGTACAATGGAGTGGTCCGTTCAACAACGTGTTTTTTGTGTGCAGACGTATTTGTCTAACGCGCGCTCGATTGTCCGTGTGCGCGGCGCCTTTCGTTTAAGGTTCAATATCGCTCCCCGCGGCCGAATTCCCGATCGAAACCGAATTCTCGCGTGGGTTAATGCATTTCAAGATACCGGAAATGTGTCCACGATAAGAAGGGGGCCTCAGAATACCGTCGCTACCTGACCATGATCCAGGATTTTTTCTTGTCTCAATTGGAAGGGATGGAACTGGAAGACGTCTGGTTTCAGCAGGACGGGGCCACAGCCCACACTGCAAGGGTTTGCATGGACTTTTTGCGAGACAGATTCCCCGGCCGCCTCATCTCCCTAAGAGGCGATTTGAACTGGCCGGCAGGCTCTCCTGATTTGGCCCCTTGCGATTTTTTCCTGTGGGATACCTAAAATCCCTGGTGTACAACAATCGTCCCAGGACCCTGGAAGCCCTCAAAAACAATATTCGAGCCCAATTCAACGAAGTTCCTGTGCAAATGCTTCAACGAATGCACGAAAATTTCAGAAAAAGGCTTACAGAATGTTTGGAGTGTGAGGGGCATCATTTGGGGGACAATTTGTTCAAAACCGTATGAACTTAAATTTCCCATGTTAATGAATCAGGAAAAAAAATGAAATTTGATCATTTCGTAACAGTCTGTGTTTTATTCCATTTTCAAATCCATGCGTCTGCCGCGCTCCATCCTGTATATTTATAACGATTTCTAGTCATTTTCAACAAAAGCGTAATTTTGTCTTTTCAAACAAAAACAGTTTTTATTTTCGAATAAAGAAATATATCGACTTCCGGTCTTCAACATTCAATTTCTTAGGTAATTTTTTGTGGCGTACATAATTTTCAAAATTTCGGGAGCTTTGATGCTGATTGAACCACAGAATTTTGGGCCGAAGCTGTGGGTGCAGCTGTGTACTTACGAAATCGAACAGTGACTTCAAGTCAGATTGAAAAAACTCCCTATGAACTATGGACAGGCAGGAAGCCTGATGTTTGTAATCTCAGAATATTTGGTTCGAAGGTGATGGTCCACATTCCTAAACAAAATCGAAGGAAATGGGATAAGAAAGCAGAAGAAAAAATATTAGTAGGCTATGATGACTGTGTCAAAAGTTACAGAGTCTATGATCCTGCGAGAAGAAAAGTCACAACCAGCAGAGATATTATAGTAATAAATGAAGACTTGAAGAAATCTGTTATAAGTTCAAACAAAAATTTGAATTTATAGAAATGGAAGTATTAGAACAAGAAACAAACCTAGAAGAAGCTGAAGAAATGTCGGTTTCAGTGAGGGACAGCAGCGACAACAGTAATACTTTGGATGAAAGTGGATCTCTTATCGAATTAGAAACTGATAGTGATTTCCATCCAGAGGAAAACGAAGAAGAAAAAAATATAGAACCGGTGATACGAAGATCACAGAGAGAACCTAAACCAAATCAACAAGATGACTTTGTCTACATCTGTACAGATGACAACCAGGTAAATTTAAATGATGATCCAGCATCAGTATCTGAAGCTTTATCAAGGCCAGACGGCAGCAAATGGAAAGAAGCGATACAAGAGGAACTGGAAGCATTTGAAGAAAATTAAGCCTGGAAAGTGGTAGATATTCCGCAGAATGCTACAGTTGTGAAGTGCATGTGGGTGTTTCGAAAGAAAGTTGAGAGTGATGGTGGTTTGCGATATCGAGCCAGATTGGTGGCACGCGGTTATTCGCAAAAAGAAGGTTTAGACTATAATGAAACTTTTTCACCGGTGGTAAGATTTTCTAGTTTAAGACTATTGTTAGCTTTATCTGTCAAACTCAATCTAGATGTAACTCATCTAGACGTAAAAACTGCATTCCTAAACGGAAGTTTAAAAGAAAATGTTTACATGGAAATTCCGGAACAGTTAGATCAGCTACAGAGTGGAAATAAAGTTTTAAAATTAAACAAAGCAATTTACGGGCTAAAACAAGCTTCTAGAGCTTGGTATGAAAAAGTTGTAAATTTTCTAAAAGATTCGGGCTATTGCAAATCGAAAATAGAACCTTCCATATTTATTAAAAGAGGGAAAGAAAATTTATTAACAGTAATTGCAGTTTATGTTGACGATTTTTTCGTTTTCTCAAACAATGAAATTGAAAGCAACGAAATTAAAAGAAAGATGAGCTTAAACTTTAAGATAAAAGATTTAGGGCAACCAAAATACTGTTTAGGAATGAAAGTTGAAATAGATAAGAGCCGAAACGAAATTAGTTTAAGTCAGGAAGCGTACATTGATCAAATGTTACAGAAATTTAACATGACTGATTGTAAAAGTAAATCAAAATTCAAATGAAAATGACGAAAATGTGAATTTGAGTAATGTGCCTTATCAACAGCTAATTGGAAGCTTAATGTATCTTGCCGTATTAACTAGACCAGACATAGCTTATAGCGTAAGTTATTTAAGCCAATTTAATAAGAATTTTAATTTAAGTAATTGGAACTCGGCGAAAAAAGTGTTAAAATACTTGAAAGGGACAAAACATATTGGTTTGAAATATGTTCAAGATAATGAATCATTAAAAGGTTTTGTTGATGCCGACTGGGCAAACAACAGTATCGATAGAAAGTCAGATACGGGTTTCTGTTTTATGCTTTCAGGATCCTTAGTATCATGGGAAAGTCGAAAGCAAGGTGTTGTGTCTCTGTCAAGTACTGAAGCTGAGTATATATAACCATGTCAGAAGCATCTAGAGAAACAATTTATTTGCAAAATTTATGTTCAGAGATTTTGGGAAAGCTGGATGTAATTACAATCTTTAACGATTCTCAAACCGGTCAAAAATTGATAAAGAATCCTGCTTTTCACAAAAGATCAAAACATATTCAAGTCAAATTTCATTATATTAGGGAAATAGTTGAAAAAGGGTTGATAACTCTACAATATCTTCCCACTACCGAAATGATAGCAGATGTTTTAACTAAAAATTTAGTTAAAATAAAACATGTAAAATTCATAAACGAAATGGGTGTAAAACCATTATTGTAATTTTTTTTGTAATTGTTACGATTTGTTAGATATAAGTGATGGTGTTAAATTTTATAAATCTACAAATCAAATGTCGGTAATATAGGTTTCCACACACTGTCAAGTGTGGAGCTAATAGTCAGTTGTCAACGAAAAGAAGAAGTGTGCTAATGTGTATTCTCAACGGTCAAAATAAAATTCATTTTCATATATTCTAATATTGGTTTATTAATCTTGTTGTCCCGAATATCACAACAAATTGTTGGCTGACTCATTGACACCCAAGCACGATTTCCAACACTGTTTTGGTATGATCCTGATGCACAAAAATGTAATGTAGCAAGTATTTTACTATGTAATGGTATTCGAGATGTACGATTGACATAATGGGGCTGCAATGTCTGAATTAGATTAATCACACATTCCCTTGTAAGACGAAACATTTGTTTAAAATGCTTATCTGGTAATTCAAATGGGTTCAATGCATCCCTCATATTTTTTCTAATAATTCGCACGATTTCTAAAAAATATATAAATATAATAAGGATTTCAATTAAATAACGTTACAAATACTTACTGCTCATATTCATTTTCTAATAATAAATGCGCAAATTGTAAAATTTGCAAATTATTGTTCATTTTAGAATAAAAATTGTTCACCTGTTTTTTCTTTAACAAGTTATGACGAAGTGTACAGTGACCGTAAGCTTTTAAACCTATAAGCTATAGATGCGCTCAGAATACCACTCTGACAGTTACGATCTATAAGTTCTTAAGATCACTCTTGTAGAAGTTATGAAAACGCTCAGAATACCACTGTAAGGCATAAGTACGTTTTCTATATAAAGTATCTTATAGAGAATTTTTTGAAGAATTTAATGCGGGAAACCGCAAGTCAATATTTTAATTAGTTCAAAAATGACAGCTCAAAAATAACAAAAAATACAAAATAAAAATACAATATTGAAAACTCCTCCAGTTGAACAACATCTACATTTTTTACATTCTGCACTTCAATACAACATAATTACAAAATTCTTAAAAGTAAAACTCGATAAAAACTTCACAAAAAGTCTGGAAAATGAAATTCACTCCAAGATACTCAAGAAAGAGATCAGACGACAACTAAAAATCAACACATTCATCGATACATAACTCAAATTCTTCCACAGACACCTATAAAATTTTCTACACAACCTAGAATACACAATATTAATTAATACATTGGAAGAAGAAACAATTTACAACAACTTTGAAGCTGATCGAAAACGAAATAATAAATTACACAGTCTTATCACCATCAAGAAAGCAGAAGCCAATAAAGAACTACAAGGACAACAACAGAAAATAACCACAATTAAACAAGATTCAATCCACATATTTCCTCCAAGAACAACAAACTTATCGCATGATCCATTTCATACCAACCGAAGAAAAAACACTCAACTTAGGACACAAATTCAATACTGTTACCGTTACACGCATTAACCATAAATAAATCACTAAAAAATACACAACAAATTCGATATTTTGTAAAATCACCCGGCGGAATAAAAATCAGTACGGTGAATTCCCCGAATTTAACAAAACCCGGCCATACGGCTGCGTTCGCTCGGTCGGGGAATACCACAATTTCCGAATACGCTTGGAAACAGTAAGTTAATAAAACTCGTAGTATAGTATTGCTCTGATTTTTCACAAACATGGATCATTTTGTCGTGCGTTCTCCATCCGTTTCACAGTCGTCGTCATTTTTACAAGAGTCTGGTTCTGGTTCATTATCTTCAATAAGTAGCAGTATTATTGACAACATAGCTAGTAGTAAGTATTTACTGGAAGTATTTCTCCAATGCCTCTACAAAGGCAAAACAGCAAATTCCACCAATTTCAAGCATCTTATGGCGAAGTTTTACATTGAAAAATTAAGTGAGGAGTCAAAAGAAAAAAAATGTTGATGGCAGTAAGTATCTAATAAATTTGTTTTAGAAATTAGTAATTTTGACTGCAATATCGACAATTTATTAAATTTCTGTTTTTTTTGCGTTAAGTTGTTAAGTGAGTACTTTTACTCCTGAGCCCTGAAGCCAAACCGTAACTCTGATTATATTATAAATTTATGAATTATAAAACAGCCAGTATTTAGAAGGGTCCTGTTTTATTTTTATTTTTTAGATGCAGAAGCACACGAAAAACCTGGTTCATCTCGTTCATGTGCAAGCTTATGCCCATGTCACACCTATCGAACTCTGTATTACGCCGGACGTGTATGACGTGTGCGATGAAAAATAGAAACGCCGCAATTTCCATGATACAGAATCTCATGAAACCATTTACTGCTCATTTCACTACAATGTTCTTGTAATTTGAATTTATGTTATTATCTTCACACTTGAATATTTGACGTTTTGAGTGTTTGACAGAAGTTTTATATCTATTTTATTTATTCGCTACCTATTATTATTTGATAATTTTATATTAGTTATTATCTAGGAGGCTTAATATATTCTTGTTGGTCATTATACTGTGTGAAATAAGCAACATAACGGCAAACTTCATGTGGAATAATCTAAAGAAGATAATTTTTAAATCATAATTTTATTGTTGGTAAATATATTTAATTTAAATAAAATTTGTTAAACCATCACAGGTGGCATAACTATATATTAATAATATTTTTGGATTTATTTGTAAATAATTTACATAATTATTATACATTTTTTCAATGTTATTATCATCCGGTTCATCCCTTTCTTAAACTTGCTTTTCGGTGCAGGTATTGAAATAAATATCGTGTGCTTCTCTGGATGCAAATATAATAAGCATTATTTAATTATATTTTTATGATAAATCTTGATGCCTAATGCGAAGTCTGGCAAAACAAGTCACGCTACATATCCAATGGAGCTCCGTAAATTTGCCATGACTCTCCAATTTTATAGTCCTAAAGCATATGAATATGTTCGTAGTACATTTAGAAAATGTTTGCCTCATCAGAAAACAATTAGGAAGTGGACCTCCACTGTTGATTGTGATCCGGGGTTATCAAAACGTGTTTTGATACCCTCAAAATTAAAGTTGAGGAAGAAAATAAAAAGAAGTTATATGCGCACTAATGGTTGATGAGATGGGCATAATGAAGCAAATGGATTGTGTCAATGGAAAAGCTTGGGGCTATGTAGATTTGGGCACTAGAGTTGTCGAAGACAGCAACACAAGCTCTGGTAATAATGGTAGTTGCTGTTAACGATAGCTGGAAATTACCAGTAGCGTATTTCCTGATTAGTTCATTAAATGCGGAAGAAAGAGCAAATATCATATTAGAATGTTTTACACGATTAGCGAATGTTGGAGTTAAAATAATATCATTAACATGTGATGGCCCAACAGTAAACTTTTCAATGCTACAAAGCTTGAGATGCAATGTTCGTGACATTTTCAACATAAATCTTCATTTAAACATCCCACTCAAGAGCATGATGTTCATTTTATCACGCTTCAGTGGACTCAAGGCTGTGATATGGAATCAGAATCTGGGGTGGCTCTACTCATACAAACCCAGTTTTCATGGCGCAAAAGCGTATCGTTCGATGTATTGCCAATATTAGTCGTTCTCACTCCTGTCGTGAGCACTTTCTCAAATACAATATTTTAACGTCTGCTGCTATATATTCCAGAATATGGGAAAATTTACTGCCAATTCTCAGCTCGGTTATATGCAGACCAGAAATCATGACAAACTCAGAGTGCTTTTGTTAAATTAAATAAGACTAAAAATTCTCATAATGTGCTCGGTGCCAAAATTTTTAATCATCTGCCATGTAATGTCAAAGTTTTTTCAAAATCGGCATGAAAATCGTCTTTTCCAGATTAATTTGCGTCATGAAAGTAAGATTTTCATGACTAGGCATGAAAATTTTATTTTCATGCCTAGTCATTTTTACTTTCAACTTTGTTTACTTGTCATGACAACTTTTTCTAAAATTTGTCATAGCTCTGATGATTTGTCACAGCTCTGATGATTTATGCAAACCTATTTTTTTATAATTTTAAGCTTAATTGCCGATTTAAAAAAAATAGAATACATCACGCGTCATAAAAATGTCTTTGCTTGACTCGTCTGCAATGAAACATTTTCATGACTTGTAATGTAATATACTATTGTAAGACTTTTGCTACTTTTAAGTACAAATTAAAAACATTTCTTATTCAAAATGTATTTTATGATATTAACGAATATTTTAAGAATGAAACTGTTTAGGATATTGTTTCTTTCTATTTATTGTAATGCTATAACGATTGTGATGTAGAAATTTATTTTACTCATGCAATAAATGAATATTATTATTATATCATTTTAGATGCATGCCACATGCTAAAGTTACTATGAAATAAGTGGAGTTTTCTACAAATATTTCAAGACCGGACGGAAATTTAATAGGATTTGAATATATAAAAAATTGCATCAAATACAAGAGTCTGAGAAGTTATATGATGCTAATAAATTAAGAAAAAAGCATTTAGAATGGCAGCGACAGAAAATGAAGGTGCACTAATAATTTTTCTTCATATTCATTGATTTTAAATATCATTTTTAGGTCAGTTTAGCTGCACAAACCCTTAGTGCAAGTGTTGCTGCCGCCTTAGAGCTATGGTCTATTTAAAATTGGAAGAATTTAAAGATTGTGGTCCAAGATTAGATAAATACGTTAGATTAGTTGACGAAGTTTTTGACATTTTAAATTCAAAAAACCCATTCGCGAAAGGATTTTAGTCTGCCATAAGACAAAGGAATGAGTATTTTTGGAGGAAAACTTAAAATGATGCAATCCATTATTTTTAAAATTTCACAGATATTAAAGGTACACCTTTACACAAAACGCCAAGAAAAACACCAATATTTGGTTTTATTATTACAATTCAGGGCTAAAGTATCGAATAGGTTACATTCTTAAATTTCAGTTTTCTTTGTATTTATCGGTTCATCAGCATAATTAGACCGCGGAAACAAGGATTTATTACGATTTTATTAGTTTTTAGGGTAAAATGTGTGGTTAGTTTCAACACTGGTTCTTTATTTATCATGATATTTATTTATATATAAAGTCTGGTAATTTTGAATTATCAAAAATGGGAATACCCCAATAAGTAGCAAAAAAGTAGCTTAATATTATAATATTAGTAATGTATTAATTTTACACTATGGTTGCGTGCAATGGTTATTTTATTTTATAATAAATAAATGAGAATAGCAAAAATGAGCAAAATGTTATCAAATAATAAAGAATTATATTTATAGGTAGGTACTTAACTAATAAACAGTGTTGTGACTGATCTAGATCAATTTACGTGATCTTTGATCTGATCTAGATCATCTTATTTTTAAGGATCTTGAGTTTGATCTAGATCAAATAAATATGATCTATGATCTTAAAATAAGATCATATTTGTAAATTTTTTTCTACGCTATATGCAAATTAAAGCATGAAATTGAAAATTTAAAAGAGTAAGAGTTTAATATTTTTAATGTTTTAATTTTAAACTAAAGATTAAATCGCTTGAATATTTCGTATTTTTTTCTTTTTTTTGTGTAATACAAAAATTAAATATTTTGTCTAATATTGATCTTTTTACGATCTAAAGAAAAAAAGATCACTAATTATTGATCTGATCTAAAAAAAAGATCCTATCATAAAAATTGATCTATGATCTGATCTAGATCATATTATACGAGAATACCTTGATCTTGATTTAGAACCATTTTAAAATGATCTGTCACAACACTGCTAATAAATAATGAGAATACCTATCTTTAGAGAACGGTAGAAAAGCGTTACTTGCAATGGCTATTTTAATTTATAACAAATAAATGAGAACATCAAACCTTTTTCTGAATACAGCAATAGCAAATCAAATGAGCAAAATATAGCATTAATATAGTTTTAATTTTACACTACCTATCTGTGTATTTATGCATTAGAGGACCGAGAAAAAGCATATACAACAGCTAATTTAATTTATAGGTAACATATAAATAAGAACAGCAAAAATGTCATTAATATAGCAATAAACATCAAAAAATAAGCAAAATATTGTAGCGTAAAAAAGTTTTAAGTTTACACAATCATGTACACGCAACGTGAAGTTAGCGTATACAATGGTTTTTTGTTTATAACAAACAAAAGACACCACCAAAAAAATTCAGCAATACGGCAATAAATAGAAAAAAATGAGCAAATTATTATAGTTCTGAAAAAGGTTTAATTTTACACTATGTATACGCAACGTGAAGTTAGCGTATACAATGGTTTTTTGTTTATAGCAAATGAAGGACAACAGAAAAAAATGTCATCCATACGGCAATAAATAGCAAAAAATGATCCAAAATTGATAAAGTTAACAAATTCGAAGTTTCACTCTATGTATACGTCACGTGAAGTTAGTAAGGTTAAATGGGAAATAACTTTAAAACGGGCAGAGCAAAAAATTTAAAACTATTAGCAATTTTTAGCAAAAAATGAGTAATAAGATACAACAGAAAAAACTCAAAAATGGTTTCTACATTTTTGGGTTTAGTTCAGATAGAAGATGGTACTGCTAAAACCATAACACCAGCTATAAAGAATCTCTTAAACAAGTTTGATCTCAATATTAAAAAACTATAAACCTATAACCTATAATTGGTTTGCGCATTCTTCAATTAGACAATAATTAAAATATCAAGAGATATATAAAACTTTAAACGATGGTGAAACTCCTTTAAGAATTCCAAAAGTAGCTGAAACGCGTTGGATGTCAATCGAATGTGTTATAAAACAAACATTAGATCAATGGGACTCACTGGCAGCGCACTTTAATATTGTTAGATTAAGTGAACATTGTTATACTGCAGAAATGTTGTACAATATGTACAAAGATAACAATAACAGAGTATATTTAAATTTTTTATATCCAATAATTTCATTAGTACAAAAAACTAATAAACATTTTTTGTACACTAGTGTTGTAAACAAAATTGTTAATACAACAGCACGCATAAATATTTTTCAGATAATTTTGATAATTACCTATACCCAAATCCATATTTAATATTAGTGTGGATGAAAAAATAATATTAAAACAAAGATGAGTTAATTTTTTGCTTGAATTAGCAAAGGAGTTAAATTCAAGTCTACCTGACAATATTGTAATATTAGAAAAAATGAATTTTCTATCTGTTCGTGAAATGATGAATTGTAATAAAAGACCTATTACTGAAATTGTAAACGAATTTACAAATGACCCTTAAATTATTACTCACATAGAAAATCAATGAACAAATATGCATACCCTTGAATGGAATGAGAAGAATGATACAGAAAATTTTTGGAATGAGGTATCCTTATATCGAAACATTGTTGGAGAAAATCCGTTACAAGATTTAGTAAAATTGGCATTTCAAATATTGTGTCTGCCGCATTCTAACGCTGATATTGAAAGAATTTTTAGCCAAATGAATTTGGTAAAAAGTAAACTGAGAAATCTAATCGCGCTTTGAATTGTGCGCTGCAGTCATTTTGGTCAAATTAATAAATAAAGTAAAATCTGCGTTATCCGCTAAAATAGACAAAGTGTTTTTGTGGCTTGACTCAACTGTGGTATTACATTGGATCAAGGGAAGCAAGGGTCAACTAAAAACCTTTGCGGCGAATCGTATTTCCATAATTCAAACCAATTCCAATCGGGCATACTAGCATCACGTAAACTCTATTGATAATTCAGCCGATATTATATCTAGAGGGACTTTGCCAAACAAGCTAATTAATTCGAAATTATGGTTTGAAGGCCCTAATTGGTTAAAGCACGAACAATCACTGTGTCCTAAAGATAATGTAATAAATATCGACACATCTATTTTACCCCTTGAAACTAAACTTGTAAACCACGGTAATAAGTCACGATGAAAATTGTGATGTTATCAAAACCTTTTCAAATTTTAATACGTTAATTTGTACATTTGGATATGTATTACGTTTTATCCACAATTTTAAAAAAGCAAACATTAAGCGGTAGTCTGTTAGTTATAGAAAGAGAAAACGCTCTTCAATGTGTTGTAAAATTAGTACAAACCGAAGTCTTTGATACAGAAATTGGTGACTTGAAGTCAAAGGGAAAATTAAACCAAAAAAGTAAATTACTTTTATTGGATCCCATTTTAAACCCCAATGACATTTTGCGGGTAGTTGGGAGACTTAAACATTCTAATTAAAATATGACAAAAAACACCCGTGTCTCTTGCCTCATAAACATCATTTCACGACACTTTTGTTTAAATCTCAACATGAGCGTCTATATTATTTGTGGTGCTCAAACAATTATTGCGACTGTTGTAGAAAATTTTTGACCAACTGGAGGAAAATCGTTAGCTAAAAAAAATAGTAAGGAAATGTCAAACTTGTTTAAAACAAAACTTCTAAGTGCCGTGAGCTATACTCTGACAACGGGACAAATTATGTGGGCGCAAATAACGAATTATCGGTGCTTGCAACAAACGTCTTTCTCTAATTCCATGTGTAAGGCCAAGGGGGCAGGACTTGTGGCAAAAAGGCGGTCAAGAAGTCTTGGTATCGTGCGTGGTCACATTTTTTATTATTGTTTTTTTTGATATGATTATTTTATGTACTACATGTAAAATCTAGAGTAAGATGGGAGATACATTGCTTCAAGCGAAGGAAACATTTGAACGAGAGCAAGAGCGGCAGAAACACTACGCCGACCAGCATCGACGGCCCGCTCCTGTATACAAGTCTGGGGACAAAGTTCTACTTAAAGTTCGCAATTTGAGTAATCTTTTCCAGGGCATCACCCAGAAGTTAATGCCTAAGAGAGATGGACCATATCACATTCTACGTTCTGTTACCTATGAACTAGCTAATCCTAAAGACCCAAATAAATCATTATGTAAAGTCCATGTTTCAGAGCTGACTCCGTATATTGAACCCGCTAGTTACACAGGAGCTGAACCAGTTCCCATCATAGAAAAGAGAGGCCAAGGACGGCCTAGACGAGACACAATGGCACCAGCAGAGAAGAGAGGTCCTGGACGACCCAGACGCAAATAGTTCGTTACTCCTGGTTGCCTGGTCCACGCGCGAGGACGCCTGCCTGTACCAGAGGGGGAGAGTGCAACAAACGTCTTTCCCTAATTCCATATGTGAGGCCAACGGGAGCAGGACTTGTGGCAAAAAGGCGGTCAAGAAGTCGTGGTGTCGTGCGTGGTCACATTTTTTGTTATTGTTTTTTATATGATTATTTTATGTACTACATGTAAAATCTAGAGTAATTAGTGACATGATATTTTTGCATTTAATTAAAGATATAATTTATTCAAGTGTAACGTTTTGTTTGTAGTGATTTAAATTGTTTCGAATACGTAACCTCCAAATTAAAGTGTGTGTTACAAGCTTTATAAACTTTTGGAAACTAACAAAGAAAGTATAAATGATTATTTAACGAAATTAAATATAACTTGGCATTTTTCTCCACCCGGTTCTCCCCACTTTAGTGAATTGTGGGAGGCTGCGGTTCGCTCAATGAAAACCCACTTAAAACGAGCAATTGGTAATAATCATTTAGCAATTGATTAATTTAATACCGTGCTGGCACAGGTTGAAGCATGCAAGAATTCCCGTCCAATTTCACCTATAAGTGATGATCCTAATAACCCCGAACCCCTCACTCCTGGGCATTTCTTGATTGGCGGTCCATTACACGCGATACCACAAAGAAACCTGCTCGACTTCAATGAAAACATGCTAACTCGCTGGCACAAAGTGCAGTACATTACGCAATTATTTTGGCAACAATGGTCACGTGAATACATCACAAAACTCCAAAGTCGCTCTATTTTTCTCCCTCCGTTGCACTTATTTATCAATAATTATATATTGCAGTTTGTTATTGTTTGGAGATCGGAAAATTGGTGAGACAAAAAAATAAATAAACAGAAATGATTATTGCAATCTTTGAATCATTCTCGTTTTTTCACACTACGTTGCACTTAATTATCAATTATAATTTCTCAGAATTAAACTTAATGTGTAATATGATTGGATAAAAAAAGACTATTTTTAATTGATTAAAATAAGAATTAATTCTATTGGTCGTCGTTACTTTTTTTAGAACTATATAGAATATATTCTAATATATTTTAGTGTAATGTGTGAAAGTATGTGGGCTGCTTACGTCACTCCTATTAGTGTAGTAGATCTTGAATCTGCTATACAAAGCGTAGAACAACGTTTTTATTTTTTGGCGAAGGATTATGATCACGAAATAGTGTACAAAGAGTATGAAGAAGAACTTGATAAATTCTACACAGAACAAGCAGATCGTTATACTGAAGGAGAAAATATTTATGCGAGTTACCTCAAGAGTGAGATTAACATTGTTCAATTTCTATCCAAATTCAAAAGAATTCAGTTGTTGCATGAACTTGACGACGATAACGAAGTCAGGAAGTATTTAGACAAAGCAGTTAAAGATTTTCTAGACTTCTTAAAATCATATGACGAAACTGAGAAAATGGAGAACAAAGAGGTAATATATAAAATGAAATAGATATAATATATAGATATTTCAGGATGACTCAACAAACGGCAATAATCAATTCGTCAGTACTATTGGTGTAGTAAATCTTGAATCTGCTATACAAAGTCTAGAACAATATTTTCATCATTTCGCGAAGAAATATTATAACGAAATAGTGTACAAGAATGCGCGTTTCGATGAAGTAGAACCTCCTGATATCTACAGAGAAAAGTCAGAACGTTATACTGAAGGAGGAAATATTTGTGCAAGTTAGGTACCTCAATAATGAGATTAACATTGTGCAATTGATCACTAAATTCAAAAGTCTTGATTTGTTGGATGCACTTAAAACGACAAAATCAGTGAGTATTTCGACAAGGACGTTAAAGATTTTCTGCACTTCCTAAAATTACAAGAAGAAATTGAAGTAACCGATAACAAAAAGGTACATAATGTTTAAAATTAAAAAAATAGAATAAAATGTAAATTATAATGATTTGATTTATTATTTTGTTTCTGTCAGAATGACTCAACAATCGCCAGTAATCAATCCGGTGGATCACAATGAATCTCGTTTGTTGACACAACATATGTTTCAACTTGATGAAAAATATAAACAGAACACATATTTAAAACAATTAGCAGTGGAAGACGGATCAGAATTTTTAACAGCAAAACAAGTATTAGAACGGGACTTTTATATTGATTATGTGTTAACTGGGACAGACTCAGAAAAAGAAGCTATACAACTACAACAAGATTTAACAGCATTGTTATCAAAAGGTGGATTTAATTTAAGAAAGTGGAGGACAAACAAACCTGACATATTAAGTCATTTACAAACAAGAAGCTGTTAAAACACTAGGTTTGTTATGGGACTCAAAACAGAACACAATTAATTACTCAATAAAGAACACTGAAACATTAAAAGTCACAAAACCACAAGTTGTAGACGCAAATGTAACGAAAAAAATTCTCAGGATGAAAGGCTACTGATTTTCCAGAAATTCTATAAACTGCATATATACGAACGTAGAGAGATATTTCATTCACAATCACACAGAAAAACAAGCGAAAAAATGGCGTACCAGAGATGAATCAAGACGAAAGAGCACTATTAACTTTTATTTGACACGAAATAATAATTCAAGTCTGCAAAACCATGTTTATCAACACGTTAGGAATTAGAAAAGGAGTTGTAGATATCGCAATGCAAAAAAGGATCATTGGACAATAATTCCCTATTCAATTTAAGTTCTGGTAAAGCAGTAAGAGAAGAAACAAAAACATTTCTTCTTGGACTTCACGAACTTGACCATGAGCAGCACAAATCATTTAGAAGAGAATGTGCTGAAGATTTTGCTATAAAAAAGAACAAATTGTGTACATTTGCTGCAGAAGATGTTGCCCTAAAATTGAGGAAAAAGGATAAAATTATTGAGTTGAAGATAGAAAGAGATTTGTTTGGCCGATTAATAGCACTGTCACTTCGCTACAAATTAGACTTAAAAACTGTACTAGAATATCCATTAAATCCAATACCACTATCTTTATGCCACCCAGATGAAACTTTACAAAAAACAAATAAGAGCACTTTGATGAGGTATATTTAAAAAATGGTAGATCATGACATTCCGGCTCATATTAATGAGAAAATAATTGATGGATTTCATTTTATTCATTGTTGAATTTCCTCAAACTTTCGGAGGTATCGCGAAGCTTATATTAATAAACCTTAAAAAAATGAAAGTAAATAAAATACATATCAGCGTTTGAATTATACCGCGAGTAACGGTTGTACGTTCACGCCATCTACGACCGGATGAACACGCGACAGATTTTTATGTACGCGAGTATGAATTAGTTCTGTTCCTGTTCATCACTCAAACGATATACATACTGTAATAATTATTTATATGACAATATACTTTTGCATAGTAAAGTATTTCTAGTGTTGTGTTATTTTATTGCTCAACTGAGCCAAAGTAACCTCTTTGCTCTAACAATACATTTGGTGTTTGACAATTACTGTCACCTTCAATTAAAGACTCAGAGAGAAGCGCACATGCAAAGGAGGGGCAGAGATATACACCATATTGGTGGCAGTAGACAAACAAGACCCTCAGATTTCCTGAAAGCATTAAGGAGGTTGGTGACCGTATATTAAAATGATGATGAGAGGCTGAAATTTATACAGTGCCTTCATTTCACTATTGAGATTCTAATTTTTTTTAAATTTTCGTCTATCCGGTTTTTGAGTAATTAAATGTTGAAATTATGCTCGTTTTACATGGACCCTTTTGGCAATTCACTAAATTTTTGTTTGAACTATATGATAAAATGATGACAAATTCATAGAACTTGTATTAATATTTACTAAAAACCTTTAAAAATAAGTTCTTGAAGATTTTGTGTACTTTTTCTAAACCATTTTGCAAGTTATTTTAAAAAAATGTAAGCATGTCAAGCATTTTTGATTAGGGAATTAGTAATTATTGTAAAAATAAATATCACAGCAACTGAATAAATTGCAATGACATCAGCCAACGTGCGTTGAGGCGTTGAGCGAATTTTGTTTTACATTATCAAAAATATTTTTATTATTATATATATCATATATAATATTATCTATGGCTAATGTCTGGGTACGCCACTGCAGGCGTCCCCAACCTCCTTAAAGAAAGATACTTTTAAAAACGCCTTTATAAATTTTTTAGTTAAAGAATGGAATTAAGATAAGTATGCTGCATTTTTCATGACTTTTAATTTATATGCTACTTATAAATATGAATGTTACTACTATTTATCACTGTTAACAATAATGTTTCAGCATTACATAGCACGCACCTTTGGATGGCCGCCATTTTTTATTCCGACCATTTTGAGTTGGCAGAGTAATACATTTTTGCTCTACTGTATCGGTATATTTCATAAAACAACTCAAAAATTGGGGTCAAATAACTCGGATCTTTTGTCACGGGCTCTTGGACTATAACTTAATGTTGATATGGATATGGACTTGTTTAGTATGACGTCACACTGGTTCCAAACAACCTTCGTTCCTAGCAAAGTAACACAAGCTACGTTGAAAGCAATGTATTCTGTATTACCGACACAGGGTTTGTTTGTGACATTTAGATTTGAAAAATGGCCCAAAAGCACGTAGTTAAGTTTGCTTCAATAATTAGTTATTTCTCGGATGAATTAAAACTCGTAAAGCGCGGTGAGAATGCCGTTGAAAATGGGGATGTGATTTCCATGAGTTATAAGGACGATTTGTAGATCATATCTGGAAGTGTTCATGCTAGCATGCGAAACAAGAAATACAATGTTAATGTAAGTAAAATTTAGCACGAATGAAATTTGAAATTATGGTATCTTTGTTAATTGCAAATATATTTAAATAAAGAAGGAATCATAATGTCTTCGGATTGCGAATGTCCTCGAGGACAGGTTATCTGTCACCATGTTACTCCTCTGACTATTTATGCACATTGCAATATTAGCGTAACGGATAAATGCTCCAGTTGGGTTGCCCCAAAAAATAACAGAAAATTTAAAAACTATGGAAGACTTATATCCATTACAGGAAAAAAAGGTAGTTTCTAGCCGAAAAATAACTGCAGATGAAATAGCAGAACTGCGCAAAAAATTAGAAAATTTTTCTGGGGCAGTTGGATTTACGTGGCTTATAAACTCAGACATACCTTTAGAATACGATTATTTGTTACCAGCCATAGCTGATATAATTTATTCCGAAACGTTTAGAACTGTTTTAAATAAAAGGGAGTATTTACAAAAAATGGCAGAAATGAGTCCAGAAATTATAAATAAAGTTGCCGAAGTTACCCTAGGCCAAACTTCAAAGCCTTTGTGGTTTATATATCGCAATTTAAAATGAACTGCGAGTAATTTCGGTGCTGTACTGAATGCTTGCAAAAGAAATAAATATCCACTATCTTTATTTAAGAGACTAACAGGTAGTTTATTGATTAAATATGAATTTAATAAAAAAATACATATATTTATGTTTCACAGGCTCCTACAGTTTGGATGGTGTTAAAACTGTTCAATGGGGAAGAACATGAAAAAGATGCCATGAATAGCTTTAAAATGGCTTCAAATTTAAGTATAAGACCAACTGGACTACATCTACATCCGTGTGGATTTTTGGGAGCTACACCGGATGGATTGATTGACGATCATGTTATTCGTTATTGTCGAAATAAAATGTCCCTTCAAGTTCAAGAATGTAGACCTGAGCGAAGCTTTAAGCTGGACAAAACCTATATTTGCAAGTACGACAGTGATAATACGGAATTTGTCATCAATAAAACACATGAGTTTTATCAACAAATGCAGGGACAATTGCATATTCTAAACAAGGCCATGTGCTATTTAGTAATATGGACTCCAGCTTCTGTTGTAATAATCGAAGTAGAGAAAGATGAAGACTGATTCGAAAATATAAATACATTAAAGAGTTTTTATCATGAAAAATTTATACCTCATGTTTTACAATGATTTATTTAGGTAAATAAAAATATTAAAATAATAATACAAATATTTATTTAATTTATGTACCCCGTTTAGGTATATCTCGAATTATAAAAATGAAAATTGCGTTTAGTATAGGTACCTCTTAAATAAAAATTTATTGAACTTTTACCTACCTACTAATTGTGACAACAAAAAACAAATTGATATAAAAAATATAAAAACTATATGGAAAAAGAAACCAGTGCTAATACATCTGGTTCACGAAGTGATATTATTATCAGAAAAAAATTCAAAATGATACCGACATAAGTAGTAGTGATTGAGAAGTAGTTACTTATAGGAAAAAACAAAAAACAAACACATCCTTCGATGCAACATTAACTAGCACCCCACCAAACACACCGGTTTCTTCTCGTAGTATTTCCACTGTTTGTACTCCTAACTCTGCATCAAGTTCAAAATTTGAAATACTAATCACGAGGAAACTGGAACAAATGCAGGCCCAAATGGACCAACATTCCATAATGTTGAACAAACTCATAGATGCAAATAAAGAGGTCAATAAATATATTACTGCAAAACCGCTGAACACTCCAGAATTTCCCATGGACTCTATAATAATATTCGAGGAATTTGAAAATTATTTAAACAACGAAGATGGTGTGAACTATATGGAAGGTTTGTTTAATTATTATTTAGTTCCAAGATATCCCCCTCTAATAAATAAATATTGCATATAATTTGAAGAAAATAAAATATGATATTTTTATTTAATTAATAAGTTAAAGCAACCTACTTCATTAAAAGGTGGATATCTAGGTTCTCAATATACTAAACAAAGGATGTAAAAAATTGAAAAATGTTTTTGTCCTTGTAAGTATATACTCTTAAAACAGCTAAAGAGTGTACACTTACTTTTGACTCAAATTGGCTCGAATTGTTGATCATGGTCTGAATGCATTGCTTTTTCACTAATCCAACTATTTTTGACTCTTCTAAAAGACGAAACTGGCAGCCCAATTAAACTAATTTGATTAAAGAGTAAAGAAAACGACATTTTTCAATTATTTCCATCCTTTCTTGTATTTTTCACAAGGGATCAATCTCTAATTTGTTATTTAACATAAATTTAAATATAATTATTTTAATGTGTTTTAATGTATTATAAGCTTTGAAAGCTATTTAAAATTAAATATATTTATTTTTACAGAGATGCCGCCTAGCCGCCATTGGAGGTTTTACAAGTCGACAGGCAACAATGAACATTATGAAATATTTATTCACCAACAAGCTAGCCATGGTATTTAATTGGGCAGGACGAGAAAATAAACCATTTAAAGAGTCTCATACATGCAAAGTTATACTTGGTAAGTACTTAATTTTAACAGTGTGTCTATCTTAAAGGTGTATAAAGGAGAATTACATTACATTTTTTTGTGAAATATCGTGCTCCCCAACCTAAGTGACAACAATGATTAATGGTATCAATCGAAGGCTTAAAATTTTCGTGAGCTGTGATAAACTGTCTTTAATAAGATCGTTGAATACTAAAATTTAAAAAATCGACATTATTTTGGAGGAGGCGTTACAGTTATTGGGCGGAGAGTGAAATTATTCACACTATTTATATTCAAAAACTTATAATCTTTCATCGCCGTTTGTTTGGCGGACATTTTCCAAAAATCTATCAAACGTACTCATGCTATTATTCCTCTATTTTCAACATTATTTGAGTTAGCCTGTATAATATGATTTCTTATTTTATCATTAATTTTTATAGATGCAGTTCACCAGGCTTTCAGTTCTAAGACCGATGAATCAATAGGGCAAGCAATTAAAGATTGGCTCAAATTGGCAAAAACTCGATATACCTACGAGCAAGGAAAAGCAGATAGAACCAAATAAAGTTGATTTATGACCAAATTTACCAAATTGCCATTCCAAAGTATAATGTAAGAGTTTAGAAGTATTTTTTTTTATAATTATTCTACTATGTATACTGTACATAATCACCAATTTGTGGTGCCCAAGTTTTTTGTGAGAACGTGTTAGAGAATATTATCTTTTTATTTTATTAAATCATTTATTTATTTCATTAATAATTAAAAATTATAAAAACATGATTATGATTTTCATTAAGCAAAAAAAATTTTGTTTGTTTGTTTTGTAAATATATTTTTAATATCCAGTTATTTTTTACTTCGAATAAGTACCTATTTGTTAGAAATATACAGACTATATTTGAAGGGTGATTTATATTATTACTGACTGAAATAAAAGTTTATTTTTTTTCTTGAAGTATTGAAAACCCCTCTCTAAAAATTTGAAATAAATTATATTTTATGTTTAAAAAAAAAACCAATTTAAAGTTTATAAAACGTTTATGGTCAAACAAAATTAATGTATTTACATAAACGTATATTACATTAAATAATTGGTTGCATTTCCGTATTAAATATATGAATAATTTTGTAAAAGTTTACAAGTAATATAAACGTATAAATTGTACGTTAAGGAATAAACTAATTTATTATAGAGTTACTTGAGTCACAGATCACTCTCCCTCATCAGTTAACCTGGTATGGAGTTTTTTCTCCCTCTGATGTTCTAGAAGATAGCGCCTCTCAGGATTCTATAGCTCTTAAATTGGCGGTATGCACAGCTTTAGGATCTTCACTCTCATTAGGAGGGACCCTCTCTGGAACATTATCTGGATATTCCATAACAGTCTTCAACTTTTTTGATGATATTGTTCAGCATTCTAAAGCTAAAACCCAGAATAATACCACTGAGCTTTACAACTTGTTAAGAAAGTCAACACTATATGCCTCTCAATTAACCACTATAACTCAAAAGGATATATATTCTGCTAAAGCAATTCACAACGGCGAGGATATGCAAATAAAGACTCCCACTGACCTTAATCAAGTTCTTTCAACACTTGCCACTTCTACTGATACAAAATTAATTGACGAACTACTTCTTCTTGTAAGCATTATTCTCAAAAAGAAACTTAAACGCCATATCACAGTCGCGCTGTTTACCTTCTTGATGGCCTTCACAAGACAGCGGAACTGCACTCCGCAAGCTCTGAGTCGAAGGATGCTTGCCATCGCCTCCGAATTTGGAGAAGCATCAATTGATGTGACAACCACCGACGTTACAGGATTATGGAATCTGTTAGAAGGTCCAGTCAAAAAAGTTGGGGTTGATGGTATCCTGAAAGTTATTGGAAAATATGCTGAAACCTCAGGAAGTGTCGTACTTGCTCCTCTTGTGACCCAGGCCGCTTGGAGAAACATGACAGTCATCAAATTGATCTACGATGCCATAACAGAGTATGGAGATTTCCCATGGGGCTATATTTGCGATGTTGCCCCTGTCTTTATGGATGAAATGAAGAATCTCGAGAGATACTTAATGTTAATACAATCAGATGTTTATGCAGGATATAAGTATACAGGGATTGGGACCCTCTTCCCTAACCTTGCCTGCTTGGGGTATAATCTTCACCTGATTATAGGGGGACGATCTACACTCAGAGACTATAACGGAGTTGGGAGCGACAGATCTAACTGCCCTCAAAGAGAAGTGATTAAAAAGTGGGTAGACGAATTTAAGTCCATTCGATTAGCAAGCATGGCAAGTCTTCCAGATAGTTACTCACAGAAGGACTGTAGGATTCCAATAGATTTACCTACCTTCAAAGACGGAGACGATGATGATGATGACGGTAATGGGAAAGGAGGGGGCAGGAAGAGGAAAAGAACAACTGATCCTAAACCGAGACCAGGTAAGAAAATAACTGGAGTCTCCAAACGATCAGCCCCTCGACAACCCAAACATAAATCTCATAAAGGGAAGAAAGGTGGAGATCCCAAAGCTGATTCTAGAAAATCTCAAGGCAGACCATCCACTTCATCAGGGCAGTTGACTGGAACTTTTGAATCTTTAGATGACCCACACTGGGGAGGGTTGACAGGATCATTAATTGATGAAGAAAGTATGGATGTAGATGATGACTTAGAAGAAGATTATGAGTCACAAGAAGATGGAGATGTTGAATCAGAAAGTGACAATGAAGACATGGGTAAGGATCAATCCGTGTCAGTTTCAGGAGACATCGCATCAACATCAACTTTCCAGCCTCCAGGAAAAGATGAGGATAAAGACAAAGACAAAGAGAAAACACCTTCAGATGTAGGTGTCTTTACTTCCACGACTGCATTATAAAGTACTGTTTATAACATAATTTTGCAGCAATAAAGCAGCTCTTTATAATACTAGTAAAATAAAGTTTCTTTATTTTACTAGTAAAATAAAATAATAGAAATAATAAAATAATAATAGAAAAGGCACACTTCGCTAGAGATTAAATTTTAATTTGTCATTTGTCAAATGTGTCATTTTGTAAATGTCATTATAGATAATAGAAAATCTTGCGTATAGGGCAGTCAAACATAAAATCTTGTATGCAACACGTATATAATAGGGTTTTATTGACTCGCCCATTTATGTGCCTCGCTTCGCTGCGCTCGCTCGTCCCCTAAACTGTCTCGCCAATAAAACCCTATATTATACAGGGTGTTCATTTTAAGTGGCGCACCATTGCTATCTCGAGAAGTATAAGAGCTACGAAGTTGGTTAAATTAGCAAACAATTTCTATTTTATATGACTACTTTAATGAACGAAAGAAATTTTTTTTAGACCAGTGGTTCTCAAACTACGGGGTGCAACTTTCTTATTTCAAATGGGGAGCTATTTTTTTTATTCGCTTATTCGATTCAGTATTTTTTTCTGAATTCAACGAGATATAAGTTTCATACCCTGGCATAACAAAAACATGAGAAAAACGCTATTGAAAATTGTGACAATTTAATTAAAATCTGAGTGTTACAAAAGTGCTATGGAAGAAAACAATTGAATATTTGTTTCATATTAATTGTTATTTGATAATGAAAAAGATTATTTGATTTTAATCAAGAGATCAGGACCGCTACTGAGTGTATGAGTTCAAGGTACTAACTACTCAGTAGGGTATAAGGTGGCTGTAACTACGGACACGTGTTTCGACCTTATTTGGTCTGATCAGTGTAGTATACTAGAATCTTTTTCACTAACAATTAATATGAAACAAAATATTCAATTGTTTTCTTCCATAACACTAACTAACAATCAGATTTTAATTAAATTATCATAATTTTCAATTGCGTTTTTCATATGTTTTTGTTATGCAAGGGTATAAAACTAATATCTCGTTGAATTCAGAAAAAAATACTGAATCGAATAAGCAAATAAAAAAAATAGGTCCCCATTTGAAATAAGAAAGTTGCACCCCGTAGTTTGAGAACCACTGGTCTAAAAATTTTTTTCTTTCGTTCATTAAAGTAGTCATATAAAATAGAAATTGTTTACTAATTTAACCAACTTCGTAGCTCTTATAGTTCTCGAGTTAGCAATGGTGCGCCACTTAAAATGAACACCCTGTATACTTGTTACATAAATAGCTATTATAGTTTTATAAACGTACTTATTAAACATATAATAGTCGTAAAAAATATATGCATAATTAATCATAAAAATATACTAAATATATTCGTAAAAAATATTCGTGGATAAAATATCGAATTTACAGTTTAATTAACGTATTATATAAACCTATAATATTCCTATAATTGCCTGACATTTATTCGTATGAAATATACGTATAATAAATCATAGTATATATACTTACCTAAATTGATGTTAAATGTACGTATATTTTGATATAAAATAATCGTATTTCAAAGACATATAATATGCGTATAATTGCTAGTAATTTATTCGTTTCAAATATACGTATAATAAACATAGTATTTATTTATATACACTGGTAAATACATAAAATATAAGTTTAATAAACGTATATTTTCATACAAAAATATCGTATATTATATACATATATTATATGTATAATCGCTGGTCATTTTTCTGCTTCTTATACGGTAAGTGGAAGACCAGTTTTATACGTTTAATAAACCATTTAGTGTTTCCTGGGTAGCTTCAATATGTCATGTTTTAACAGTCTTTATAATACATTTCAACTTCTTTTATTAGCGGGTACTGAAAATTTGTAAGGTAGTAAATTTTGGGGTACAAGATCCAAAAAACATGAATGCGTGCTCGAGCTATACTTTTGGTAGCTGCAACTTGTTCTGTGCTAAATTGTAATTCTAATAAAAAGGTGGTATATTAACTGAAACCCCAGCTGGCAATAAATCTGATATTAGGAAGCCTTTGTCAGCTAATATCAAATCACCTTCTTTAAATACATTTAGCACACCACAATGATCGAGAATCATTTTGTCTGATGTCGAGCCGGGATACAATTTGCTTACATACGTTACTACTCCGTTGGGTGAAACGCCAATGAGTGCTTTCACAGTATTTTTGTGTTTGTAATAACTGTATGTTTCTCTTTGTTTGTCTAACGAATGCGAAACTGCAACACCGACTTCAGTGCAGTTCAAAACCATCCTAGTGTTCGGAAACGAAGAGAAACAGTTTGGTAAACATGCCATGTTTTTCGCTCGTGAAGGAACTTTATCCATTAATATTTCATAATTTACTTTCTGTAATATATGTAACCAAGTGATAAATATGTTAGGGATATTAAGTTATTGATGTTCTTGGTTATTATTATGATATGAAATATGTTGGCAGTAGTAAGAAGAAGTTTTCTCATGTACAAGTGTGCTTTAATTTTGAGTTAAATAAAACTATTATTTAACAATAATAGTCGCTTATTATTACAAGTAAAATAACCTAATCTAACAGGTTATGGGCCCAGAGCACTAACCCAGAGCCACATAAGAAAAACAAGTAAAGTTCAGTGTGTAAAATAAGAAATTATACCAGTAAAGTAAAAACACAAAATGGCGATGGCGCGAACAATGAATCTACCTCAACTAGACTCAGGAAATTTCAGTAATTGGAAATTTAGAGTAATAGCGCTTTTAAAAGAAAACCAAACAAAAGTTACTCTAGAGAAAACAGTACAGGATTACACCGTCCAAAAAGACAGTTATTTGAAATAAGAGATGCAAAAGCAAAGTCAATTATTATACAATGCATCACCGACAAACAATTAGATCTTGTGAAAGATTCTAAAACGGCCAAAGAGATGTTAAAATGTTTAGAAGATATATTTGAAAGAAAAAGTGTTTTTAACAAGTTAACGTTGAAGAAGAAATTAATAACATTAAAATTAACATCAAATCAAAAATTGGAAGATCATTTTTATAATTTTGATTCAATTATTAGAGAACTTGAAAGTGCTGGTTCAAAGTTAGATGAGACAGATAAATTTTGTCATCTGTTATTAAGTTTAACAGAAGATTATGATTCTGTAATAACGGCGATAGAAACTTTGAGTATAACAATAACAATGGACTTTGTGAAGTCACGTCTGTTGGACGAAGAATTAAAATTTAAAAGTAAAAATACACAGAAAACAAACAGCGATGAAGTTTCATTCAAAGATTTTCCTTATAAGTGCTACAAGTGTAAACAATTAAACAGAGGTCAAGATAGAGGATATAGGCGTAACAATTATCGAGGCAACAGATTTCGTGGTCGAGGCAGAGGAACAACACAGACTGTAAACGAAGCTAGAGAAGATCCAATTTCATTTATTGCTTTAAATTGTAAAGGTGAATTGAACAATAAAAACATTTTCATTTTAGACTCGGTGCTACACAACATCTAGTGAATCACGAAGTCGAGCAGTATATGACAAATATTGAAGAACTGAAGACGGATATAAAAATTCGAGTAGCAAACGGACAAACTATGGGTGCCAAAAAAAGAGGAACTTTACATGGAATGTGCCAAGGGCGAAGTATACAAATAAATGCGCTCATTGTTGATGGTATGGCACATAATTTATTAGCAGTTTCTAAATTAATAAACAAAGGTATTCAAGTACAATTTAGAGATAAAGAAACAAAAATAATTGGACCAAATTTTGAATTAAAATGTGAAATGATAAATAATCTCTTTATATTGAAAATTAATTTTGAAGATAAAATAAATGAACATTGTAATGTTGCGAATACAGATAATGAACTATGGCATCGTAGGCTAGGTCACAATAACAGGCATCGTAATGTATGCCCCTGTTGCACGAATCACAACAATCAGAATTATGCTAGTTCATGTTCTAAATACGAATTGGGAAGTTAAACAACTCGACATACCCGCTGCCTTTTTAAATGGAAAATTAAGCACAGAAATATATGTGTACCCACCAGAAGGAATAAATATTAAGAAGACAGTACTAAAATTAAATAGAGCTCTGTATGGTTTAAAAGAGGCACCAAAAGATTGGAACGAAAGATTTAATGAATTTGCAATTAAACATAAATTGAAACGATCATATCACGATTCATGTTTATATACAAATGATTCAGTGTGGATCATAGTTTACGTTGACGATATAATGATTACAGGTAACAATATGGAAATGAATTCATTCATAGAACTACTTCAACAAGAGTTTGATGCAAAATGCTTAGGAAATGTTAATCAATATATAGGCATGACGATAACTAGGACTGAAGATAAAATATTAATAAAACAGACAAAACAAATAAATAAGATTCTTAATATGTTCAACATGAAGGAATGCAAAGGTGTTGATACACCAATGATCACAAATTTTCAAATAGATACAGACGAACCTATAGAAAATGTACCTTTTAGACAACTGATAGGTAGTCTACTCTATATATCAACAACAAGTAGACCCGATATAACTTTCGCAGTTAGTTATTTGAGTAGAGTGTTAGATAAGCCTACAAATCAAACTTGGATAGCTGCAAAACGTATATTAAGATATTTACAAAATACCAAAGACTTAGGTTTATGTTATAATAAACGAGATAGTTCCTTGTATGCTTATACCGACGCAAATTGGGCTACAGACAAATCAGATAGAAAAAGTATTAGCGGAAGCATAATATTTTATGGAAACAATCCCATCAGCTGGTTCTCAAAGAAGCAAAGTTGCGTTGCTTTATCTACAGCAGAATCAGAGTATGTAGCAGCAGCTTCTTCTGCACAAGAACTAGTTAATATAAAAGGTGTTTTAAGTGAATTTAAAGTGTTTAAAGAGGCAATATTGTTATGTGATAATAAAAGTGCTATTTCTATATCTAGTAGTTATGAAAATTCGAAAAGGGTAAAACATATCGACATCAAAAATCATTTTTTGAAAGATCTTATTAATAAAAATGTAATTACTATCGAATATGTTTCATCCTTAGAAAATATTGCTGACATGTTAACAAAATCTTTACCTAAAGATATTTTTGTAAAACTTAGAGATAAGGCAAATGTAATGTAATTTAACTTAATATAAACAATTTAATATTAGTAATGTAAAATTGAGTAGGAGTGTTAGGGATATTAAGTTATTGATGTTCTTGGTTATTATTATGATATGAAATATGTTGGCAGTAGTAAGAAGAAGTTTTCTCATGTACAAGTGTGCTTTAATTTTGAGTTAAATAAAACTATTATTTAACAGTAATAGTCGCTTATTATTTACAAGTAAAATAACCTAATCTAACAAAATATATTAGAAACGGTACTTTTACTACAATTAAACCTAAACGCTATTAATTTATACGTTAATTGGAGTAATTTTTAGTACATTCCACCCATTCCAATAATTAATATCTACATTAACTAAGAGCTCGTATAAAGCCATAAATATCTCTTTATTAGGCAAACCAGTATATAGAACTACAAGTTCTTCGGAATGCGAAATTTGTTCGAAACAAAGTGACGACTTCATCTGCATCGTTATCATTTCAGAAATTTCTTTTTCTAAAAAATAATCACTGGCTACAATACAATAGAATTTTCCGAATTAATTTCTTCACTTATTGTTGACAATTGCGATGTTGACAGAGGTTTTGATTTAAATAAATTCCTATTGCACGAGATGGAGCATGTTGGAGTACTGGTAGACGGTCTTGCTGGCGGTTTTGTACATAATAGCACATCTGTTGACTCTGACTGGGGTTGTGGTGGTGTAACTAAATTCAATATTAGTGACACTGATAAATGGTCCAGCGATGATACGAGTTGAGATTGAGAACAACCTGATAAACCCGACGGGGGTGTGGTACATATTTGTACATCTGTAGAAACGTGAACCACAGCTTTCAGTTCTCCTGTTGATATGACAAACAGTAGTTTAAAATCTACCAATTCTCCGTCCTTATTATTTGTTGATAAATAATAAATACCCACATTGATTTCATTTCTTTTGTTGGACTAAGGTATACAAGCTGTCTGCGTACGCTATATTTAAACATAGTTGGTCCATTTTCTTTCAACCCGTCTTTAAAATGGCAACTACAAAGTCTTGAATGTTTTGTTACCTGTTTCTCCACACATCTAAAAATAATAATATAATCATCCGAAAAGTACAAAACTATAGCGCGCTTGTTATAATATATGACTCGTAACATATTTTATGCTAACCCAATTAATTTTAACCATTCATTTCTTAATTCTTCATTTAGAGGAAATCGAAAGAATTTACACGTTCCGCGTTCACTATAATGATTACATTCCACAGAAAAACATTTCACCATGATTGCGAAAAGAAAACCAAACCAAGTATTATAAATCACAAAAGTACAGCGCGCCTCACATTGAAGCGTTAGTGTATTATTTGTTCAACTAAAGGCAAGGCGCTACGTACGATTCGTACGTGTTGCTAGGCAATGAAGGTTGTTTGGAACCAGTGTGATGTCACGTAAACAGGTCTATTTACATAATAATTAGTGACATGTTGAGTTCTTGATGTTAGTGTTTTTGTGTGGTTAGAAAGTGATTAGAAGATTTACGACGCACTTTGTAGACATGAAAAGAAAATCAATAAACCATGCCTAATTACGGAAAATATAGGAACCTTCAAGCATCTACTTGCAAACTAAGAACATACTTTATAAAATGTAATCCTGTTATTGAGTCATTGTCCTGTTGGAAGGCCGAAGTTAAATAAATAAATAAATAAAGGTGTTGTGAAAACTATGCAAGAAATTTTAGATAGCAATCAAATGCAAAATGCAAGAAAATTTAAATTTGCTCATAGATTCTACGTCGATGATAAAGTCTTCGCATTGACACTTCATAAAAGGGGTCCAAGATGTTACAAATTACTGAAAAATTATTTACCATTACCAGCACCAAGTACGTTGAAGCTGGTATCAATACCGATATTTAAATAAATTGTCTGTTCGAGCAAAGTAAATTTTCCATTTAGATCGTTATTGTAGTTTAATGTTCGATGAAATGTCTATATCAGAACAGTTATTGTACAATCAGTATATAGATCAGATAACTGGATATGTTGACATGGGAAACTTGGGTAGAAGACAAGTGGCAAATCATGCGCTTGTGTTTTTGATACGAGGGTTAAGAAAAAAATGGAAACAACCAGTTTCGCATTTTTTTGTCAGGGGTACGATAAATGCATATGATTTGAAAAAAATAATTCAATTGGTATAGAAAAGATACTGCTTCGGGCAGATTTCTGAACTTTTATAGTTATACTAACATTGCTTATAAAAGAAGCGTCCTCAACTTCTTCATCGATAGAGCTACATCTTTGTCTGATCCTGTCTTCCACATTGAGAACTTAAACATCGTTCGCCAGCTGCTGCTAGAGAACTCATATCCTATCGAATTTATCAACAAAAACATTGATAATAGGCTTCGAAAAATCGCGACTAAAACAAATAATGTACCCAGCTATGGACTGAAAGCAGCAAAATGTTATACGACAAAACAGATAAAAAATTTAAGAATGCTCATCTGAAAGAGGCTCAATGGAATATTATTGGGACTGCATTTAATATCTCAGGTAATAAAAGTGTAATTTTATTAAAATAATTATATTCTGTATATTTTAAGCATATTTTTAAGTATCTTTGTGTTAAATTTAAAAGGAAAAGAAGCCCAATTGAAATTCAAGGCTCTACGTCAAAAATACGTAAGAGAGAAGAACTTGGAGAATATTGAAACAAGAAGTGGTGTTCGTCTAAACGAACAAAGTGGCCACAAATGCCACTTCTTCGGTGTCTAGATAACTACATCAAACCAAGGAAGTATGTAATTTTGTTTAATCTAGCATTAATGCAGGTGAACTTAGTATTTAATGCATAATAAATTAAATATTCATTACAGAACAATAAGCAATATTTCACTTGAAATGGTAAACGAGAGGGAAACTGGAAATGAAGATATGTTGGAAGAAAATTTTGAAGACAGTATCTTAGAAGTTGAAAATTGTAGTGAAAATTGGTGCCAACAGGTTGACATTATGGAAGCTGCAGCTGTAACTCTACGAAATAGTGTGGAACCAATATCAAAAAGTTCTTGTCGTCGCTCAACCAATGACGAACAGTCACTACCAAAATCTACACCTATATCTTCAAATATTCCATCACCAGTTGCAACTCAACAAAATAATCTGGAACCAGTGAAAGAAAGGAAGAAACGTAATTTTAGTGACTCAAGTAACGATGTATTCTCTGGAGTAATAATGAAGTTGTCAGAGTCGCTAGATAGTGAAATTACACATGATAAAACTGAAAACATCTCTGCTCAAAGTCATATTAAACCACAAATCCAAGCATTCGGTGATTACATTACGGAACAACTTAATCGTTTGCCTGACAATATTTCTGATTTTTAATGGCTTAAGTAACCCATATGATATCTGAAAAAATATTAGAAAATCTATATAATAATGATAATTTGTAATAGGTACTTTTTGTTAATAAACCTGTTTTTTTTATTATGAATTATAATTTTATTTTATGTAAAAATATAAACGTAAATAACAAAAACTGTATTATACTTATTAGTTATTACTATTCCATGTTTATATACCATATGTTGCAGATATAATTATACACATATATTAATTATTTATTATATATTTTGCCATGATACTTGCCCTATGCCGTTAAGGTAATCTTTACAATTATCCCGATTTTATGCAACTGTATAAGTGGCATTTCTTGTACCGATTCTTCTTCTCAGATATCTTACTGATCTTAAAGCAGAATGTTCGGGAATGTCATTACGCCATTCGCCAGGAATTAATCTATTATCGTCGGTAAATCTGTCAATGTATGAGTTTGGACAGTATTTTTTTCTATTAACGGGTAATTGGTCTTCCCATAGTTTTATAAAATTATGTAGACAAATACAGGCTTTGACAATATTGTCGACATTGTCTGGAAGAGCATTTATTGTCCTATGGAAAACTCGGAAGCGCGCAACTAGAATTCCAACAGCATTCTCTATGCAAATACGTGGTCGGGATAGGCGGTAATTGAATATTTGTTTGTCACATGATAAATTTTTCCCACTGTAAGGACGGAGAAGATGTGTATGTAGGGGAAATGCTTCATCACCAACGATGAAATACGGAAATTTTAAACGCGTACCTGGCAGTAACGCGTCTGTAGGGATATCCAGAGTGTCGTTGTTCAGAGCTACGCCAAATGATGATTCCCGCAGAACACCACCGTCGCTTTGGCTTCCATATGCACCAATGTCGACATTATGTAAACAGATAGTTCGCATCGCAAATACCAAAAAGTACGATGCTGAAAGTCTTCTTATAATTGAAGAATTGAGATCCCGAGTTATTAGGTGCTTGTATAACCACATGTTTACCATTTAGTGCTCCTAAACAGTGTGGTAGATTCCAACGATGTCCAAACTCAGTAGCAATTTTTTCCATTCTTCAGCAGTAGGATAATACAGTCCAAATTACTTGACATGTTTCTCTTATTATATTGCATACTGTGCTTTTCCCAAGCCGATAAAAAAGTTGCCAAAGTTGACAACGAATCCCCTTTTGCAAGATGTCTGTAAAGAAATACATTTCAATCCATGTATCTTATACAAAACTGCGTTATCCTCGAACTAACCTCAATGTCAAAACCAATCTTGCTCCTTCTGGAACTGGCGTTCTTCTGCTATTTTTCTTTATATTGGTCCAACAAGTGCTAACAAATTATCAAACTGCTACGGTCATTCTTGTGTAGCAGAAAAACATGTCTTCATCGAATAACCTCATTTCTTGAATCAAGTTATCCCAGTCTCCCTGGTTTCTTCTATTTTGATTTATGGGCCTTACCCACCATCTTCTATTATTTTTCTTATTACGTTTTCTCATCAATAGCACTAAAGTTGCTAATAACAATTTTCTTTTTGTCTGATAACGATTCATTTCAACAGAATCACAATTATTTCGTTCTCGATGTATACAAAATTCGTAATATTTAGCTATCTATCTCTTTTCACTCTTTTCTGATTGGCTGTTTGCGCTAACCTCGCGTTAACCACTAACGAAAAGTTTGAAGTTTGCAAACATCTACGCTAACCAAGATTAGCGTAGCGCAACGTTGCGCTGATTTCGTTGTTTAGAACGGGACACGCCTCATAGCCTAGTCAAACTTCTAACGCTAACCATAACAACTAACGATAACTACTACCAAGATGTTACAAATTACTGAAAAATTATTTACCATTACCAGCACCAAGTACGTTACATGCATAATTAAAAAATATACCATTTGAAGCTGGTATCAATACCGATATTTTAAATAAATTGTCTGTTCGAGCAAAGTTCCATTTAAATCGTTATTGTAGTTTAATGTTCGATGAAATGTCTATATCAGAACAGTTATTGTACAATCAGTATATAGATCAGATAACTGGATATGTTGACATGGAAAACTTGGGTAGAAGACAACAAATGGCAAATCATACGCTTGTGTTTTTGATACGAGGGTTTAGAAAAATATGGAAACAACCAGTTTCGTATTTTTTTGTCAGGGGTACGACATGTTTGCCATATATTTTATTCTAAATATGAAATACCTATCAAATTTATCATTAACTTATGAATTTATTCAAAGATATCTCTTAAAAATAAATCAACAATCGGGAACCAAAACGGGTTCCAAAACAATTATGAGGACAAACTCTGTTTAATAGTGTATAATCTTATGTAAAATATTAGTACGGAGAAGAAGAATGTAGTTTTATATATGTTGGCAACACTAGTTATATTTGTGATGAGATGGTTGGTAAAGGTGTCTTTGTAATGGGGTTTAGAGAAATCAACAGGTACACAGCATATCACTGGAGCGACTCCAAAATAGTATTATGTTGGATAAACTCTGCGCCAGCGAAATGGTCAACCTACGTAAGGAACAGAGTTTCAGTAATTAGAAGTTTAACAGATTTTTTATCATGGCAGCATGTGAAATCAGAAGAAAAGCCCGCTGATATGATATCACGTGGTATGACAGCAAATCAACTCAAAGATAATGATCTATGGTGGAGAGATCAGAATTGGATATCTGTGAAGAAATGTTAAACTATTTTAGAAAAAGTTGTTATTGGGACTGTACTTGCTGTGAGCGAGGGGAGTGGCCGGTGTTTGGCCCTACGACAGTCAGTTGAGTCAGAGATTTCATGTAGTGAACATCTGTTGTATATTTTTGTATGTAATGCATTTACTTTACGTTTCAATAAAACCACAATCTTACATTTTTGAACCATAACGACGGGTAGTTGTTTTTAGTGTATTAACATTTGGCGACCGTGACAGGACTGTGGTTGTGGGTTTTTAATTGAGTTTTAGTTTCGTTTTGTGTGCATTGTTAGCCGCTGTGTCTGTGTTCGAGCGTGTGTAGGGATGGCAACGATATATCGATATTTGATTTATATCGATATATTTCTTAAATATATTGATATTTTTAAATCGATATATCTTTTTCGATATATCGTTAAAAATATCGATTAATTCCTAAATAAATCGGGAAAAACAAATTTAAGATTTTTTATTAATTCTGCTGCACGCAGTGCACCTATGCTGTGGTTGGATTACGAAATAGGAATTCGGTATCGGATGTCGGAGGGGAATGGGAAAAAATGTTGATGGAACCTTACTTAAGAAGTTTTTGTACCTAACCTAATTTAATAATTTAAAAAATGTCATTAAAATACAAAATATTTTATTTATATTATATTAAAATTCCCTTCTACCCTAAATTGTAGGCAAATGAAGATGATATTTTATTTTGTGAACAGTATTATTAATTTTTGTTTAAAGAAAAATATATATTTATCGATATATCGCATATATCGATATATATTTTTCGATATATTTTAGTATCGATTCACGGATTGTGATATATCGTTCGATACGATATATCGATTTATTAATAATTTTTGCCATCCCTAAGCGTGTGTGCGCTTCGAGGAAACATCTCCCGCGTGCAGACAGAGTGGAAATTAGTTTTGATAAACTTATTCGCGTGTGTCGCCACGGAATAAACATTTGTGCAGACAGAGTGGAAATCAATTTTGATAAACTTATTCGCGTGTGTCGTCACGGAATAAACATTTGTGCTCCTAAAGTGGAAATCAATTTTGATGAACTTATTCGCGTGTGTCGTCACGGAATAAACATTTGTTACGTGTGTTATTGAGAAAAAGAAACTTTTTTAATAATAATTATTGTTTAACATGGAGCGTGCAAAAAAGTCCCGCCAAGTAATACGTTCTGCATTTACTAAAACGGAAAAGCAGGTGGAAGAATTACTGAAAGAAGGCAGCAACGTGGATGAGCTGACAGCGAAGTGGAGAATCTTAACAGAAACACAAGAGCGGTTGAAGTTATTGGATCAAGAAATTTACGATCTTATGTTAGATGCAAATGTTTCCGAAGCGGATTTGGAAGCAGAAGTAGAAGGTGCCACAAACTACTTGCATAAATTTCGCGTTGTTGAGGTGAAGTATGAAAATGTTAATCAAGAAAGAATGTCACAATCCAGCGCGACAACGGAGTATTCTCATGCAACAAATAACGGTGGAACACGTAAGTTTAAGTTACCCATTATAGAGTTTAAGAAATTTAACGGCGATATTCGCGAATGGCTGTCGTTCTGGAGTCAATTCCAGAAAATACACGACGATACGAGCATCGTAGACGAGGATAAATTTCAATATTTAATCCAAGCCACGATTCCGAATACAAGAGCTCGTGAACTCGTAGAAAGTTTTCCGCCAACCAAAGAAAACTATACCAAAGTGATTGCTAGTTTGAAATCGAGGTTTGGTAGAGATGACCTATTGATAGAAGTGCATGTGAGAGATATGCTCAAATTAGTTCTACAGAATACTGGTTCGACGGAAAGAGTCCGTTTGTCTTCTTTGTATGACAAAATAGAAACTCAATTAAGAGTTTTAGAGAGTTTAGGTGTGACCACTGATAAGTGTGCCGCCATGTTGTTCCCCTTGGTAGAGTCGTGTTTGCCAGAATCTTTGTTACGTGTATGGCAACGTTCTCCTAAATTTTATGAAGATAGCGTAACAACAAGAGACCGTTTGACTAATCTCATGCAATTTTTGAAAAATGAAGTAGAGAGCGAACAACGGATAGCTTTAGCAGTAGAAGGATTTGGAATTTCATCGGTAGATAGAAAAACTAAAATCGGGAAACCAAAGATTGTGGATTCGAGAACCCCAACTGCTGCAGGTTTAATAAACACAAATGTCAACAAGTGCATTTTTTGTGATGGCACTCATCAGAGCGAAGATTGTTTTAAAGCTCAGAAGATGAGTTTTGCCGAAAAGAATAAGCTAATAATAGCAGGAAAAGCGTGTTTTCTATGTCTGCAATATGGACATCAGAGCAAAAGTTGCCGAGAGCGATTAAGATGTGTATTGTGCGGTGGTAGGCATGTCGTGATCATGTGTAAAAATCTACCAAGCAACAAAAAAGGTAAAACTGAAGACACTAAAGAGGAAAAAGCTTCAAACGCAACTGAAATTGAAACCAGTAATGACAAGGTTTTGGCAAATCATACTGAAACGTCTGTATTCTTGCAAACATTACGTGTTAGACTATTGAATCATAAACAGGAAATGGAGGTACGCGTAATATTAGACACGGGGTCTCAAAAATCGTACATTTCAGCGAACATAGCAGAAGAGCTAGGTTATGAATGTAAAGGAAAAGAAAGTTTAGTACATACGTTGTTTGGGGGAGTAAGCTCGTCACCACAAGAACACAATAGATATGAGATAAGAGTTTCCAGTTTAGATGAAAACTATACATGTAGATTTGAGGTTCTCGATCAACCGGAAATCTGTAGCCACATTCCAACAATTCCGAATGGAGTATGGAGTCAAGAATTATTAAACATGAATATAGAGTTGACCGACATCCACCATAAGTCAGAGCCTATTCAGTTGCTCATTGGAGCCGATGTGGTAGGTAAGTTGTTCACTGGACGTAAGTTAACCCTACACTGTGGAGTAGTAGCACTTGAAACACATTTGGGATGGACTCTTATGGGTAAAGTTTCGGGAACCAAAGTAAATAGGAATGTTACAATGACTTCACTATCATTACTGGTTAAAGATGCTTCAATCGAGGAATTGTGGAAATTAGAGACTATAGGTATTATGGATCCGGGAGAAAGGAAAAATAAAGAAGAATTGAATGCTGAAGTGAGGACACACTTTTTGCAAACTATTGACAAAGAAGATGATGGCAGATATGTCGTACAATTACCATGGCTAAAAGGACATCCTCCTTTACCAACGAATTTAGGTGCGGCCGAAAAGCGGTTGAGAAACGTAGTTGCGAAGCTTCGTACAGAAAACTTATTAGAAAACTATCAAAACGTGTTAGAAGAATGGCAGAGAGAAGGTATAATTGAAAAAATTCCGGATGATGAAGTGTACAAACCTGGGCATTACCTACCTCATCGTGCTGTCATTAAAGAAAATAGTGAAACTACAAAAATACGACCAGTTTTTGATGCATCGGCACACGAAAAGAATTGTCCATCATTAAATGATTGTTTAGCCAGAGGGGAAAACTTAATAGAATTAATTCCTAGCATACTATTGAGATTTCGATTTCTAAGATATGGGATAGTATCTGATATTCGAAAAGCGTTTTTGCAGATAAGTGTCATTCCCAAAGACAGGGATTATTTACGTTTCCTATGGCAAGAGCAAGACGATACTATTGTACATTTGCGACACAAAAGAGTTGTGTTTGGTGTTTGTTGTAGTCCCTTTTTGTTAGGCGCTACAATTCAATATCATTTGGAGAAGATTTTGGAAAATTTTGAGTCCGATAAACGAGTCTATTCAAAAGATACAGTACTAAAGTTGAAAGATAGTTTCTATGTAGACAACTGTATCACGAGCGTACCCGATGAAAAGGATTTATTCCAATTTCAAGTGGAATCCAATCAGATAATGGAGGAAGGATTCTTCGAGTTAAGAGGGTGGGAGATGACATCCCATCAACCAGAAGAAGCAGATGATTTATCGTCATTATTAGGTATGCGATGGAATCGTTATAGAGATACACTGTTAATCAGCAAAGATAGTATTAAGCATACTACGGTAGAAAAGTTGACAAAGCGCGAAATATTGTCAATTACACAAAAGATTTTTGACCCTATGGGATATATGTGTCCTACCACATTAATACCAAAATTATTACTTCAGCGCATGTGGAATATGAAACTGAATTGGGACGATGAAGTTACTGAAGATATTCGAGCTGAATTCTATAAGTGGTACAATGAGATAAATCATTTAACTGAAATAAACATCAATAGGTGGATTGGTTGTTATCCGGGCAAAGAAGAACAATGGAGCATACACACGTTTGTAGATGCTAGCCAGAATGCGTATGCTGCTGCAGTTTATATAAGAGTAGAAACAGACAACTCTGTGCAAGTGAGTTTACTGCAAGCCAAAGCTAGAGTATCCCCGGTGAAAAAGTTGTCAATTCCTCGCTTGGAATTAATGGGAGCTACGATTGGTGCTAGATTGTATAACAGTATCAGGGAAGCACTGAAGTTGGAAAATATACCGAGTTACTTTTGGAGTGATTCTA
Source organism: Agonum fuliginosum (assembly GCA_947534325.1). Lineage (NCBI taxonomy): Eukaryota > Metazoa > Arthropoda > Insecta > Coleoptera > Carabidae > Agonum > Agonum fuliginosum. The sequence continues at coordinate 20,421,606 of OX384044.1, forward strand.
GTACGGTGATTTCTTGGATACAACGTGAAGATAGATGGGCCACTTTCGTATGGAACCGTGTTGAAGAGATACGATCTCTTACATCAATAACCGAATGGCATCATGTAGCGGGAACGCTGAACCCAGCTGATCTACCATCACGCGGATGCTCGCCCAGGCAGTTGTTGCTATCGCGATGGTGGGAGGGACCTCCTTGGTTAAGGGAGCCTTCTGTAAAATGGCCCAACGCATTTATGACAACAGACGAAGAGGAAATAAATGCTGAAAAGAAGAAAACTGTTGTTTCGGCCCTAGCAACCAGTGAAACACCATGGTATTGTTTTCGGTTTTCAAGCTACAGACGAACGGTTGCAACAATGGCTTGGGTTTGTCGTTTTGTGACAAACTGTCGATTTCCAGAGAAAAGGAATTCAGAAACATTGACTCTGACTACTGAAGAGATAGAAGCAGCAGAAAAAAGGATAATTTATTTCGTACAAACGAGATATTTCAACGATAGTGAAGATAAAAGAATAGCTTCGCTAAATCCCATCAAAGATGAAGAAGGAATATTGAGAGTGAGAACTCCTATTGTTAATAGAGATGACACTCCATACTTCCGACTACCCATGTTGTTACCAGCAAAAGATCCTACCGTTGAGCAACTAATACGTGAGCAACATGTAGAAAATTGTCACTGCGGCGTGCAAGGGTTGATGAGTATTTTGAGAGAGAAATACTGGATACTTGGAGGAAGAAAATCGATTAGAACCGTCATTAATAAGTGCAGTTCATGTATGAGACAAAAATCGAAAAACTTCGAAGCTATAACACCGCCATTACCTAAAGATAGGGTTAGAGATGCTATACCTTTTGAAATATCGGGAGTAGATTTGGCGGGCCCCTTGTATTTGAAAGAAGGACAAAAGGCTTGGATAGTGCTATTTACATGTGCGGTATACAGGGCTGTACATTTGGAGGTAGTAACCTCACTTTCCACAAATAATTTTCTGCAAGCATTTCGAAGATTTGTGGCACGAAGAGGACGCCCAAAAGTAATGTACAGTGATAATGGCACCAATTTTGTCGGTGCTGAAAACGCGTTTAGTAGACTTAATTGGGAAACTATCAAGAACTACAGTTCAGCTCAAAGAATTTCTTGGAAATTCAACCCACCTACTGCAGCGTGGTGGGGAGGATGGTGGGAGCGCTTGATACAATTAGTGAAGCAGCTCTTGAAGAGAGTATTAGGAAAAGCTTGTCTCCTGTATGAAGAACTGCTAACTCTTCTCTGTGATTGCGAAGCAATAGTCAATGCCAGACCATTGACATATTTGTCAAATGATCCGTCAGATCTGGTAGCCTTAACACCCAATATGTTCTTACATGATCAAGCAGAATTTGGGTTACCCGATTGTGATGCAGTAGACGCAAGTAATCTTAATCGCCGCGTTCGACATAGACAAAAATTGCGAAATGATTTGCGAAGTCGATTTCGTAGTGAGTATTTGGGACAATTAAAACAAGTGAATAAACGAAAAGTGTCGCGGGAAATTGAACTGAACGAAATTGTGTTAGTCGGTTCAGACTCTAATAAACGTATAGACTGGCCACTCGGTCGTGTGGATGAACTCTTTCGCGGAAAAGACAATAAAGTGCGACTTGTACGAGTAAAAACAGCAAATGGTATGCTGTTGCGACCCATTCAACGACTGTATCCTTTAGAATGCCGAGATGCCCGAGAGATGACAACGCCAGCGGAACCAGCCGACCCTGACATCTCTGAAGGTGTTTCCAGGGAAAATGTAGTTTCCAGAGTGAAAGGTGATAGTGTTAGTGGCTCTGTTGGTCAAAGTGGAAGTGATGTGAATGTTCAGTCGGGAAGGTTGCTAAGAAGTGGACGTGTTTATTAGTTATAAGATGCTTTTTGTAACCTGATTTTGTTATGTCTTTAAATGATACATAGGGTAACTTTAAATAGTTCCCCTAGGTGGGAGAATGTGAAGAAATGTTAAACTATTTTAGAAAAAGTTGTTATTGGGACTGTACTTGCTGTGAGCGAGGGGAGTGGCCGGTGTTTGGCCCTACGACAGTCAGTTGAGTCAGAGATTTCATGTAGTGAACATCTGTTGTATATTTTTGTATGTAATGCATTTACTTTACGTTTCAATAAAACCACAATCTTACATTTTTGAACCATAACGACGGGTAGTTGTTTTTAGTGTATTAACAATATCATACGATTTTAGAGGAACACGAAGCAATGAGATAGAATATCCATAGTCCAGTCAGGAGAGGTTTTGACTGAAAACTAATACATAACCAAATGAAATTTGGCATGTGAGTAGTTAAGAACATACAGAAACAAAAAAAAAATTCGCTCCACTTCGGTATGCTCCGCTTCCCACAAAAATTTTCAGTTGAAACTCAAAATTTTCTTGTAACGCATTTTCCTCGAAAACTATCAAAGATTTTAGAAAACTGTTTTGACAGGATGAAAGCTAAGGAAATTTGCTACCAAAATGGTCTATGAAAATTTTTCATAAGTAGCACCGTGTAGGCTTCAGTCGTTTAATATTCGAATGACTTGAGAATTTTCTGTATAGTAGGCGCTACATTGCGAATGACGTAATAAATTCGCCGCTACAGAATAAATGTGGTATAACTTCGTTAAAGAACATCATTTTCTAAAGATAAAAATTGCATTTTATTCGTCGAGGCTTCCACTTTCAATTGCACTAATAACATTTGAATTTCCGACCCCGTTTATACCGAGAAACTTGCTTTTTAAAGAATCATAACTCAGTATTAGAAGACGTTCAAAGAATTCTCAATATTTTCAATATCTATGAATGAAATTGTAAACTGGTAGAGGATTATCTTCATCAAATCATCCCCAATCACATGCAACTATTTGGAGGGTTGTGTGTTGTACGTCCGAAAAAAAAAACTGGTTTTCGCTATCTCATAGATTTCTTTATTTATCGCGGGTACGAGAATTTTTGAAAATAGGCCACTATTTTGGCCCCGTAAATTGATTTTTAATGAGCTTATCGTTAAGTACAAATCCTAATCAACAAGATTCTGTAATTTGTTTCATCAATTGTACTACTACGTACATGTAACAGATGTTTTCCTAAAAAAAGATCATAACCTATAAATAAAGAAGGTAGCGAAAACCAGTTTTTTTTTCGGACGTACAACACACAACTCTCCAAATAGTTGCATGTGATTGGGGATGATTTGGTGAAGATAATCCTCTACCAGTTTACAATTTCATTCATAGATATTGAAAATATTGAGAATTCTTTGAACGTCTGCTAATACTGAGTTATGATTCTTTAAAAAGCAAGTTTCTCGGTATAAACGGGGTCGGAAATTCAAATGTTATTAGTGCAATTGAAAGTGGAAGCCTCGACGAATAAAATGCAATTTTTATCTTTACAAAATGATGTTCTTTAACGAAGTTATACCATATTCATCCTGTAGCGGCGAATGTTTTACGTCATTCACAATGTAGCGCCTACTATACAGAAAATTCTCAAGTCATTCGAATATTAAACGGCTGAAGCCTACACGGTGCTACTTATGAAAAATTTTCAAAGACCATTTTGATAGCAAATTTCCTCAGTTTTCATCTTGTCAAAACAGTTTTCCAAAATCTTTGATAGTTTTCGAGGAAAATGCGTTACAAGAAAATTTTGAGTTTCAACTGAAAATTTTTGTGGGAAGCGGAGCATACCGAGGTGGAGCGAATTTTTTTTTTGTTTCTGTATGTTCTTAACTACTCACATGCCAAATTTCATTTGGTTATGTATTAGTCTTGGGTTTCAGTTAATTTTTGACTCTCCTGACTGGACTACCAGAGGAAGTAGATGAGATGAGAATATGCACAAACAAAGCTATAGCAAGGGAATACAACATGTCAATATTCCAGAGATATTCGAAACTAGACAAGCTAATAAATGTAACATCGTATTGTTATCGTTTTTGTGATAGATCACACAAAGGTTCTCTGCTAGTAGAAGAACAACAGAAAACATTAGGGAAATTAATTAAGATAGTTCAGGCTCATTATTTTCAAGATGAAATACAATCACTTCAGAAATCAAATACGGTGTTGAAAAAAATTATTGCCTCTTAGTCCATTTTTAGATAGTACAGCGCTATTGAGAGTGGGTGGTAGAATTAAAAACGCGAACATAGATTTCAATAATCAACATCAAATTTAATTACCCGCATATGATAGCTTAACTAAACTAATAGCTCAACACGAACATGAGATTGGATTACATTGTGGTCCGCAAACGTTACTAAATAATTTGAGCCAAATGTATTGGCCTTTAAATGGCAAAAAATTAGTAAAACACAGTTATAGATCTTGCGTAAAATGCTTTAGAGTCAATCCTAATGGTTCAAAATTCGTTATGGGGGATTTACCTGACACTCGGGTCAATCCAGCTCCACCTTTCTCAATATGTGGTATCGATTACGCCGGTCCTTTCATCGTTAAAGAACGGAAAATGAGAAATCCCAAAATCTTATGTTGCTATTTTCGTATGTTTTGTTACTAAATCGATTCATATAGAGTTGGTTAGTGATCTCTAAAGCTGATATTATATGGCAATTGCATATTTTGTATAACTGATATGACGGAAATATTTTTTGAATATGTATACGAATTATGTGAAAACAAATCGTTTAAGCCAAGTTTCATTTTGCATATTTATACGTTCTGAAGCATATTTTCAGGATTTTGCATATTTGGTTATATTTAGCAATAAGAAATGTAATTTTTGAGGTTTTTTTGTTTTTAAATTTCTTTTTTATTAAATTTATTATTAAAATTTTTGTGTGCGACTGAGATACATAATTTCACTTTGTGCCGCTGGAGTGCAGTGCGCTTACCGAAATCTAAATAAGCAGAGAACGGGGAAGTCACAGGTAAACTAATTGACGCATGACAAAGTGCTGCGCTGCAATGTTATTCAGGTCTTTCTACTTTCCATATTCAATAAATAATTATATTTGAAAACAAATTCACTTGTATTGATGTAGATAAAAAATTATCCCGAACATAATTGTTAATATTTTTAATACTGTAATACCTAACAAATTAGAAATGTAACTTTTACTTTTTTGTTAAAGAATTTATTGTGTATTTATTTGAATTATTCAATTTTTTTTTCATTATTATGTGATCTTTAAATAAATTTTTTTTCTCTTACAAAATAATTTAATTATTTACATTTTTAAATTTGATTTCTACTTATTTTAAAAAAATTAAGCATATTTTGTGCATATAATGTTAATTTGGGTGCATATAGTTAAAAAAATTATGCATATTATATGCGCATATATTCGTACTTTTGAGTGCATATAATTATCAGCTTTAGTGATCTCACAACTGAATGTTTTTTGGGTGCTAGGCGTGGCAAACCCACTATCATATATAGTGACAATGCAACAAATTTTACGGGTGCCAACAGAGTGCCAACGACATAGTAAAATCGTCGAATGTAGGCAATGTGTTGGCAAAGGATTATATTAAATGGCGATTTATTCCCCATATGGGAAATCTGTGGGAAGTGGGAGTTCGGTCGGTAAAAACACACATAAAACGCGTTATTGGTAATACGACATTGACGTTAGAGCAAATTAATACCATGTTAATACAGATCGAGGCAATTTTAAACTCTCGACCCATTTCCTCAATCAGCGATAACCCAAATGATCTCAATTTTCCATCCGAAAATACCTGAATGAGTTAATAACACGTCTCTCTTTATGCATGTACAAACCTTCTATTTTGTAATATATAAATAAAGCAGTTATGTGTTTATTGAAATAAAGTTTTGAATGTCATGATTAGTGCCGCTCCCCAATTCATCCCTTCCTAATTCGACCACGACTGTTTATTCCCTTTCCCTTTAGTAAACTTCCTGCCTTTTTTATCCTTCCCCCTATTTTACCTCAGTTTTGCTACAACAAAACCGATCAATTTACTCACAAAATGGCAACATTTTTGGCAGCGATGGTCAAATGACTATCTCAATCATCTTTAACAAAGACATAAATGGACTAAAATTCACGCCCAATCAACGCGAAGGAAGAATTGTCCCAGAAGCGGACTGGGCCGGTGGTATATATCCCACTGGGCCGCGATGAATTTGGGATAAGGCCGATTATCGATAACGATAATAATTTGTTTTATAAATAACGCAAAAAATCCTATTCTGAATTATTCTTTATAAGAATTCACAATTATTTGCAACATTGTATACAAATGAACAAACGAAGAGTTTTGTACTGTCAATTACAATCGGCTGTTCGGCTCGGTTTGGTTCTTCAAAAGTTTAAAAAATCGCTAGACTAATAACATATTAATAAATTTCCCAATTTTAATTACATTTATTTTTAAATTTGCTATTTATTTTAAACTCTACTAATAAAAGTAATGATGCTGCTGAGACGAGAAATTTCTCGTCTTGGTGACACGTTACCAGTCCGCCTCTGAATTGTCCTGTTATCAAAAATTGAATTTTAAATCATTTATTTATGTCTCATCTTTTCTAATTCATTTGTTACAGTATTTTCAACAATCCAAGTTCAATCCTCCGCAGAGGTACATTGTCAGCATTCTGGGGGATCCAGTAGAGCCAGAAATTGAAGATTTTTGCCGGAGAACACTGGTGATATTATAAAAATGTATTGAGTTTTGATCATTTATTAATTTGTTGTTTTTTCTGCTTTATCTGTTGCAGAGATTCAAACAACCCAGTTTCAACCCCATGCAGAGATACATTGTCAGCATTCGGGAGGTCCCAGTTGAGCCACAATTTGAAGGTTTCTATCGATATAAAACAGGTAATATTAGAAAATATTTTTTATGAATCATATTTATTTGAAATTTGAAAAATTATTTGTTGCAGTAATTCGAACGGCCTAGGTTCAACTCCACGCAGAGGTCCATTGTCAGCATTCGGAGAGTTATCTGCTATGGCACTCAACGTGTTAAGATAAAAATATACTTTTAGTTGAATGAAATGTTTTCGTTAAGTATACGTTGAATGTTGAAACCTACTTATTGATTGACAAACTGTTATCAAAAATTCATCCTCAAAATTTGTCGTGTACATAATGCCCCTAGAAGAGTTTTACTTTTTTTCGCAACTTCATGAGATAATGAAAAATCCAAAGAAGGATACCGATAGTCATATGTTAAAATAGAGAAAAATTCGCCGGTTTGCCAAACCAAAGTTGGACGCCGAAGTTTCCAGCTCCTAACTATGAAGCCCATTAATGACACATCATTAAAAATCAAAAGCGACAAGTACCATAATCTACTGAGTCTTTTGGCATACATTCCACCGATTCATCATGCATTTTATAAAAATTTGAAACATAATGAAACTTCGTCCACAACTAACAAAGAAAAAATGACGGCTGTAGTTGCGGACGGAGACGAAAGAACTAATGTAGAGGAAGACAGTACATATGTTACAATCGAACGTCATCATAAGTCAACTTTTATCTTAAGGTCATACCTGAAATGAACACCTGTCGGGAAACATCAAAGGATGTCGCCTGATAAGTTTCGACGGTCCACAGAATTTTCCCAGACCCAATCGCCCCATACCCCCACTCCCCATGCCCCCAGCCCATACCATGTGACGTCAGAGAAAAGTGGGAGAGGCTATGCGACGTAGGAGAAAGTTGGTGGGGGGCGGCTCAAGGCTATAAAAACAACTGCATGAGTATTACCCGTGTCATATGATTGGCTGACTAGTTAGTGTCGAATCAAGTTGAAACTAATAGTAGTGTCAGTACTAGTTATATACAACATCAGCCAATATGGGTTGGCGTCTCCAAGTGTTGAAAACGACGGACCAGGCGGAATTGAAACAACGGAAGAACCTTCTACAGGGGACATAGAAGACCACCATATGCAAGTTACGTAAGTAACGGACAGCCGGCTAAGTAAGGTCAATTTCCGTACCAAGTCAGGTTAATGGGTTCAAGAAGCTCGTCTTTCTTCAGTGGTGTCATCATTACAAGGAAGCATGTTCTATCTACCACATCTGTTATTAAGTAAGACAATTAATAGTATAATTATAGTTATTTTTTTATTTGGTAGAATGCACGTCATCATTCACAGGGTATAAAAAATCATGATTTTTTTAATAAAAATAAAAAATCACGGTTGAACCCTCTCATGCACCGTGTATACTAGGGGTGAGCGATATACAAAAAAATATCGAAAATGATACCTTATGAAGAAAGGTATAATCAACTATAGCACTGTGATTGTTGTTATGTGAAGCAAAATTGTATTTTAATTCTAGCACTTACTTTTATAACACAAATGAGTTATAATATAAAACTAACAAAGATAGACTAAAAAAGATAGTAATGTCATTTACAAAATTAATTGCTCAGATTGCAATTCTACTTACATTGGAGAATCCAAACAATATGTAAGTGCTAGAATTAAACAACAACAACCTTAATCGATGAAGATACTTTAGTTGAAATGTTCCACAAAGAAATATTTATTGTAGGTATTAATAAAACAATGCAGCCTAATATTGGAAGTCCATCCATCTCAGGGGCCAGTACATCAGAATCTTTAACTTCTGCTACATCAAATAATTATGTAGAAGAATATGTTTCTTGGGCCCAAAACATGCCAATATCATGGCACAGATTATCAGAAACAGAACTAAATTTTTTAGAGAATTCAGAACACATTAAAAACACTACACTAAGTAATTTAGTTCGCATTGTCGTTGATGATATTTTCAAAATGACTCAAACTCCAGGACGACACAATTTGAGAATTTTGGCTGAAAGAATATGTGCCAAATTTACAGTCCTTCTGGACACAGGTGACGATGGGATTTTAATTGGCGAAGGTTACAATTCCATTTTCAAAAAAATTGAAGACCTTGTGCAGTATAGGAAAAGACCACATAAAAGAACCCTGAAACAAGCTCAATGGATATGATTAAAAAAAGGGAGAATAATTAAATCATATAGGATCTGTAACACCAGATTTAGACATTGCAACAGAAGAAGAAATCAAAGATATTCTAAAACAACAGATTTTGCTGACTCCTGATAAGAGGAATTATTGTATAATAAATAAATACCTCGAAGACAGTTATCCATTACAAAGACTATTTTTAAACAACGACAAATCCCCAACAGTAGGTGATATGATTGAAAATTTGTCCATACTGTTGGAGCAAAAATATGCGTTTTGGCATTTCAATAAACTTATGGATACAGACATTCAATCAAAATCTGAAGATATTGAATTGAAAAGCCAGAAAATATTAAGCTTCTTTATGGCTCAAACAAATAAAGAAATTCAGGATGTATTATGCTGGGTCCACACTTGAACATTTTAGTCCGAACGAACTGAACGCGCAGAGCAGAATAGTCTGAACATAAGCTCGTTGCGTTCAGCAGATTCGCCGAATTATTGGTTTTCCAACATGCTTGAAGCGAAACCGGTGCCGCCATCTCCCGGCGTCGGTCGGTGATTAGGCTTCGCGGTACGTCTGTCGCGACTAACTCCAGCGGCCAGCCGTCTCCGCACGTGCAGTGGTGATTCGACCGCGGCAGCGAGCTGTCAAACATTTTGTTCTGAACGTTTTGTATCAAGTGCAACCACATGGTTGAGTGATTTCATGCCTGGTGTATAGGTATTTAGAATGGTATGTTTTTGTATAAAGCTTATATTAATTATTTGTCATATTATAGATATAAATAAAGGTTATCAGCACATGTCATAAAATAAAGAGTTGCTCGCTCCATTGTGTGAACCATCTTACTCGTTTTCGTCCTACTTCTCCCGGCAACCCACCCCGTTCCGTTACAGTAGTGAATGTCAATAATGGATTCTAATTTGACGGTAGTATTTTTTGGTGTCTTTTTTATTATTTGTAAGCTAGAAAAAAAAACGGCGAAGAAATATGGGGTAAGATGGGTAAGAATGAAATGCTCACCATTGCTAACCTTGTGTATTCTTCGTTAAATTCTTAAATTTGTGGCTTTTGGCGTAAATATTGTGACTAATGTCAACAGCTGGATTGAAAAAAGATATACACCATTTTTAATTAAGATGGGATACACAGCATCAGGAAAGCCACCTAAATTTGCATATGACATACTGGTTGTTGCCAAATATCTAGATGAGACACTGGTTAGGCAAGCCCTTTATTCTGTCCTTGTTGATACCAGTCCAGTAGAAGGTAAATGGCAATCATTCAGATCTTATGCCCAAATGATACTCCAATATACAGGATTCAGCACAGTTTATTATGCTCAGCTTTTTGGTAAAGCAGCGATGACAGCATTATTTCAAGGAAAGTATTTTGGTTTTCCTAGTGTTTGTTGTGAAGTTGAACGTTGGGGGCCGTCCGTCGTGAGGGCCGGGCCTGCTGTACTTCAGCTTAACTGAAGGCAGCGTTGGCGTTTGTCTGTTTTTTTTTGTCTAAATTTATTTAGTACAGTCTTGGATTTTGCTCGTGGCTTTGGCCGAGCTACCACGCCGCCCAGTAGATAACTTTCTTTTTTTTGTATGTTAAACCTTTTGTTCGGTTGGCGGCGTTTTCGCTCAGATTAACTTAAATAGCGTTTACTAAGGGGGGAAAACATTGTGGATTTAAGTACCCAGCTTCGGCTGTTTAACCTAGTTTTAAGAATTTGTTTATTTATGTGTTTATTCCACTTGCTTGTTTGCTTTGCAACATTCAATTTTGTTCTGTGCGCACGTAGTTTGGCTGTCCAGTCCTTGAAGACTGGTAGCGGCCCTGTTTTAGCTTTGCAATTTCTCTGTAGATTGTATTTGCTTTCTGAACTTTTATTATTATTGTGTATTATATTGATTGAATTACCATCAGCTTTGCCAGCCCTCTGTGGACGGTATTTGCTAGTATTATATATTGCTTGCTTGCTATTCACCTGCTTTGATGTTCCTAGTGATTGCTGCTGAGCGTGCTTTGCTTATCCTGCTTGCTGCTGTACCTGCTTGGAGAGCGTGACCTACGGCTGGAACTGCTGTCAGTGGTGGAAGTTATTCTGCCTGGCGCCTAGAACTCTGATGCTCGACCTCCATCTACAGCCAGAGCTCAAATAAATCAAGCTGGCCGCAGAATCCGTTGTCATCCCCAGCCAGACGCCACTCCCTACAACCGGAGCATCTGTATTCAGGTCTTATGCATTTATTTATTAAGTAATACACTCATTTTGGCTCTCCAAGCCCAGCAAGTAGAGATAAGAGTTTAGTTTATTATTGTATTTGTAATTGGGTTCAGCAGAAGATTCTGCACTACCGTCGTTTACCGTCCATCTGTTCTTGTAGTTTATAAAATTAGATCCATGTTTTGCTTTCATATGCGAAGTTGGTTTGTGTTAGGCAGCCATTAATGATTGTGATCTGTGGTCTTCTTTGAGCTTCGGTAGTTTAGTAAAGTAAAGTTTAACCTTGTGAAGTGGCTTGTAGTTAGGCAGCCTTGGTGCAGGCTTTGTTTATTATTCAGTAACCCAGTTACATTTGCAGTGCGTATTCAGTTTGCAATATCATTTATTCTGTCTGGTTTTATTGTATTCGTTTATTTGATTCGTTGGAACAATATTGTGTCTAGCATAAGGTAGATTGTGATTTGCCGTTCAGCGGCTAGGGTCGTGTAGGCCAATTAGTCTTTATTGAGATTCTTGTCAATATAAGGTGTTAAATTTGATTGTGCATTTTGGTACTTATTTCACGTATACCTACCCACTCCCACTCTACCAGTGTGAGCAGCCGTGACATACAGGTAACTAATTAATTATCTTGTGACATATTTTTGGCGCCCAACGTGGGGCCTGCTCTGGTAGTGTGGTATACGTGAAATACTTGTGACAAGAATCTCTGGTTGTTTTTCTTCTTTTTTGTGCTATAATGGCGTTCATCGGTTTGACACGCGATGAACATTATTACGAACTACTGCTGAAAGGTGATCAGCGCAAAGATTACACGATTCGCCAGGCTATAGCGCGGCTTAAGGCACTACAAGACACAGAAGAAGTACCGTTGACAGTAAATCAGGCAGGAGAACTTCAAACGTGCAAAGCTAAACATGAAGAGCTGAAAGATTTGATTATGGCAGCAGCATGGACGTTTGAGTCTGAAATTACGGCTATAGATAATCGGTTGGGCCATCTGCTCCGACGAACTACGCGACTTAGCGATGCTGGAGTGATAGCGGAACGCGATGAGCTTTTGAAGGCCATTTATGAATTGGATAAGCTTTTGACCAGGAAATCTGCTTTCCCGGGTGTAGCGAATGTCAGCTCGGCTACTAATGCGTCGGCAGACACGTCAACTGCCAGATTTGTGCCAGTGCACAAGTGGAACCTCACTTTCAATGGAAAAACTGAGCTAGTTGATTTCTTACAACGAATAGAAGAACTGAGGCTATCGCGTGGCGCAACTGCTGAGGATTTGTATCACGGCGCTACGGATTTGTTCACGGATGGGGCTTTAGCGTGGTTCAGAGCCAACCGTGATTCTATTCACAATTGGAAGCAACTGGTACTGAAGTTGAAGGAGCGGTATCTGCCGATCAATTATGATTTGAAAGCGAAGCAATTTATATTACAGCGCAAGCAGAAGGCGTTCGAGTCGCCTTCTGATTTTATTACGGAAATGCAGCTATTGTTTTCGCGGTTAACTGTTGCGTCACCAGCTGAGGAAATTTTGGCTACGGTTCAAAATAATCTGGATGCTTATTATTGTCGGCATTTGGCCACGGTGGAGGTTAGTACTCTCGAACAGCTTCATAGGTTATGCCAGAAACTAGAAGCAGCACGTGCTTCGGAGAAATCGGCAGCTATAGAGACTGTGAAAGCATCAGCTGAGGAGGAGGAAAGTCGTGCTAAACCTGCGATGCGGTCAGGTGATCGAACTATAGCCAGCGGCTGCTGGAATTGTGGCAAACCAAGACACCAATTCAGAGGATGCTCGGCAGCTCGGAATATATTTTGCTTTGGGTGCGATAAACCGCGTGTCATTAAATCCAATTGTGATCGGTGTTCGGGAAACGCCAGACGCGGTCAGTAAAGGGTTGTCAAGATCGCGTCTTTTCTCCTAAAACAACTCAATTGGCTGATGAAGAGTGGAGGAAGTGGACAGCTCGTGTCCAGGATTTTATGAAGAGCAGCTCTCCGGTTTTCTTTTCTTTGGCTACTCACCCAGATGACCCCCGACCGTATCTTGAGGTGGAAGTTGGGTCTGCCAAGCTGTTGGGCTTAGTCGATTCTGGCTCATCGATTACACTGGTCACTCCTGCTGTCATCAATCGTTTTAAGCACCTTTCTCTGTCTATACACCCTTCTCGAGACTGTATTACTACTGCTAATGGGGCTCAATGCTCAATAATTGGCTCTGTACAGTTGAAATTTTCTGTTCAGCATGTCACTCACCTGATTGAGACATATGTAGTGGAATCCTTGGCCTCTGAGCTGATCTTAGGCATTGATTTTTTGCAGCAATTCAATATTATGACCGACTTTGTCCACAACACTTATTATTTTTCTAATTCTGTTTCTACTGTTGCTTGCACTTCCGCAAACCCTTCCAATCTTACGGACGCACAGTCGCGGGCTCTCACCATGGTAGTTGAAAATTTCTTTGCTAAAAACACTGCAGAATTGGGGCGTACTACACTACTCACACACACTATAGAAGTGGAAGCTGGAACACGCCCAATCAAACAGCGATACTACCCTGTCTCACCACATATTGAGAAGTTTATACATGAGGAGCTTGTATTAAGGTATAAGTCAGAAATTGAGCATTATCATGGGATCACTTACAGCATGGGTAGCGAGCACCAAACATCCTACCTGGGAAAAATATGTTGAAGGAACAGATGCATTTTGGGGAAAGGTGGTCCTAGATGACAAGATCAGGGCGACACAGGTGGCTGCTCCTAGCATTCCAGTTTTGAATGGGAAAGATCAGCTAAAGTTTCAATTCAATATCAACTATACCTTGACAAACGATGGGAGATATATCATTCATAGGGATGAATTGAAAGCATACTATGCAGCTTTCACTGCTGAAAAAATCCTTAAGCAGAATTGCGAAGTTGTGGAAGGGAATTTCACAAGGAGTTTAGTTGATTTAGGACTTATGAAAGTTGATGTCCAGGCGGCTCTTGAACATGTGCGACAAGATGTCGAGGACAGGATACCTACACTGGGAACGTCTAGAGAGGCATGTCTTGTGTTCTTTTTAAGAAGCAAGAGGTATGTGAAGCCAATGATGAACTCCAACAGAATAGAAAACTCGGTAGTTATCAATTACATCCTATCTGTCTACCTTAACGCATATCTATATCAGTTACCAAAGACTTATTACCATCTGGTAATGGAGAGGCTGTATGAAGAAATTAAAAAAGGAAATATACAACCCTATATTGTCTCGAATGATGACCTCGTTGAGGCAGGGAAATTTGCAACAACAGATAAAGAGATATCCCTCACTGCCTTCTTCGCGATGACTGCAATCACCAAAAAAGCCTCTGCAAACTTAAGGTTCCTCTTCTGCATACGTGCACCATCTGTGGTTTTGCAAGTGTAAAGGGGGAATGCGCTAGAAAGAGCCCAGAAGGCTGGACGCAAACGTTCCCCCACTCTTAAAACTAGGCGTTAGAGCACGCTAGATGCGGAGTGTCAGTACTCAACGTTCACGAGAAGTGGAATGTTATTTCTACTGTTCGTTCTACGATGTGAATATACACATACATGCCTATACATTCTTAAATAACGCAAAATATAACCATAATTAATTATTTTATTATTAGGTGATATTTTGTGTGTGCACTATAAAGACGCAGGGTATAGGAGAAATTAATTTCGTACCTCTATTATGAATACGATGTTAACTTGTTTAAAATAAATAATAAATAAATAATAAAATAAATTTTGTAAATACCTAACATAATGTTAATAAATTATAAATAATTTGTATATATTATGTATTTATATAAAAATTAAGTTAAGCATTGTAGTAATATACCTACGGAATAAATTTTTTACCTATGTTTATTAAAGTATTTATAATTTAAAAAATCTGCTGTGTCCACCACACCACAGTACTTCCCCGACTACAAGTTTTAATAACTTATTTCGTAACGCCTTTCATTTTATGCTTTATTCAGCAAAATTTAAAGAAATTTATCTTTTTTCCCAAACTATTTAAATTGTTACCAACTTGATTGAATACGCATAAATGTCATTTTTTACATTTTTACTAAACTCGTCTCCCCGAAAGCTTTAAATTGACACCAAACTCGGTATAATTTAAATAATGTGTTAAAAAAAATATTGACGATCGGTTAAATGTTATTTTTATCTTTCTACCAGAATTATTTTCCCGAGAGCTTTAATTTGATACCACACACGATAGTATTTTAATAAAAATAAAATAAGTCGAACGTCGGTCTACGGTTTACGCCACTAATGATGTATAATGCATACCGTATTGTTGAACAACAATAGAAACTATATAAATTATTCCGATATTAAGTATATTTTAAAACCTTGGACACACAAATTTCATACACTATTGTTTGCAACATGTTAATTTACTATTTCTTTATTAAAAATAATATAAATATATTCTGACGAGATTTGTGTTTTAATTAAAATAATCCGAATACATTGAGTCCATTTTTCTTTGACAAAAACAAAAATATCGAAACATTTCCAGTCTATGTATGTCAAACTAACTAAATTTGATATTTAATGAATATTTTAAGAAAGTATGAATAATACAAATGAATGTGAAAGCGATGTACAGTTACTTGAAACATAATAATAATAATAATAATACTACACTTCTTCTAAGCTGGGCAAATAATTTTTTTTTTCTACATTTCTTGCAGATTGTTAAAAATAATCACATGATTTTTTTAGTTGTAGTAGGTTAGTGTAGTTACTTACTAAATTCATAACTCGCCCATTTCGATTTCTCAAAATTCGTAATTTACCAATAAATCTTTTGTCGATTAGAATATTTTTTTCAAAAAAATTACACATTATCTATTATAGTATCTCAACAGCGGTACATCTCTATTTTGTCAAGAAACGTCCCTCATTTTAAATTAAAAAATAATCAAATTTTGGATTTTCATTTTTTCGCAAATGTTCAAATTTAAAAATGTTCCGCTGTTAAGCACAATATTATAGAGAATTTTTGTCAATAAATTTTTTCTCTAAAATTTACCTAAATCAAGTTATTAGTAAACTACGAACGCCTGTCTGTGTGAAGGTGAAGGGTTGAAGTATAATTTTACAATCAATGATTTAAATCAAAATGTTAAAATTGAATATAATTATTTTTTTGTTTCATTACTATTATGGTTCTATCACTGTTAAATTGTTTATATAAAAAATATAAATTTGTGTTGTGCTGCAATTAAATTTTACAGTAAGTTTTATTTTACATTATAAAATATTTGACAAGAACTTACTGTTGAAAGAAATTTTAACACTCTTAATAATAATATCATTATTTGTAACCTGATGATGGAAATACGTCTCAAATAACTGAAAATATTTGCGTACAATTAATAACTAAACGACTAAACACAACAAGAAAAGTACCTAATTATGTTATGTAGGTATACAGAAAATCTGTAAGTATTCCGTTTTTTATAGCATTAAATTATGTATTAAATAAACAATGCGAATAGAATTTTGGAATTTGAGTAATAATTATAATATTTTTGAAAATTTGAATGCTTTTTACCTTCCGCCATATATACCTGTAAAGGAAGGTATTGGAATCATGCTAAAAATCGGGTAGTCAGTTTATAGTGGATGAGTATACGAATTATTTTTATATTTTAAATGGGCACCGGATTATACATGGGTATACATTTCTGATTATAAGTCTAGATATGGCGGAAGGTTGTGTGGTGGCCACATCAGATTTTTATTCTGGCGTCATAAGCAAAAACACCGTAACTCACAAAAATTGTAAATTTGAGTTAGTTATGTCTTCCTAGTCATGGTAACTTTTTCTACGTAAAAACTAAGCAAAAACTCAGTAAACTGCACGTATGCACGTTAAACTCAATTTTTAAAACACCGTAAGATAACATTTCATTTCTCCTGCTAAACAAGAACACCGTATCCACTAAATAATACGTAAAAACACCGTATGCGTAGTGAGGTTGCTGTCTTTTTGCTTAGCATTTACCACTTACCGTGATTTTATTTAGTACGAGTAGATAAACTTGCGTTTGCGTTCATTGCTTATAGATTATTATAAAATTTGCTGTGAAACACTGAATAATAATTTATGTTATTTAAAAGTTCAACACGACATAAAATAGGTAAAGTATATAAAATATTTTAGAAAATATTTTGAAATAATTAAAAGTAAGGTTAGAGGTAGCCAAGTAGTTAGGTTATTTCTAATATTAATTATTGTTACTAGGTGTATTTGGAAGGATACAGAAGTAAAAAGATGACAAGTCGCGGTAAAAAGTTGGTTAATTTATGTAAAAAAAATACCTCAACCAAAAACAATAGTTGATAATAATAATATCCCTAATAATAGCAATATTAACTTGGCGTGCGATGTATCAAGTGAAACATGTCTAAACATTGATTTAGAAAATTGTTCAATAGATTTTATAAATGATAATGTTCTTATTGAGTCGGTACAGAGTTACGATATAAATTTTATTGTTGAAAATATCGACTCATCTAAGAAAGATGATAAAATTAATGACTTAATAACGGATGAAATCAACGACATTTCTAACATAAATTATAATGAAACTAGTGAGTTTATAACAGAAGAAAATTTACCTAAATTTAATTCAGAAGTAGTTGGGCAACCGGATAAAGAAGTCGAATTTGAATATAATTTTTGTTCTGATAAGGATAGTGATTTTGTTCCAAGAAGTTCGGAAAGTGATTCAGGTGCTTTTTTCTGCAAAATAAATTTTTCTAATATTTTCATTAATTTAATGTTTTTAGCTGAAGACTTTTCCATAAATGATAAACAAGAAGAATTAAATCTGGATGATGACTTACATAATAATAGTGAGTATTACCTACATTATTTATTTTGAAAAACTATTAGTAACAGTAAATTTACTAATTAGATGAACAATCTTTGACGAAGAAAGGAAACCCAAGAAAAAGAATAAAATATGATTTGCCCTTAAAAGAAAGACAAGCTAAAAAGATAAAAAAATTAAAAGAAGATCATCCTGTCTTGCCACCTTGTGATAAAGAAAAATGTAGACTTAATTGTATCACAAAAATAAATGAAGACAGAAGAAAAAGTATTAATACTCAATTTTGGAGTTTAAACTGGCTTCAACGACGATCTTTTATTCTAAATAATTCAACTGCAGTTCCTCCTAAAAGGCAATCACTTTCGTCCAAACGTAAACATACATTTTTTTAATTCTTTTCCGATCAAGACCGGCAGCGCCATAGAGTGTGTAAATCTTTTTATTTAACTACGTTAGGATATAAGAAAACTAATGACTGGGTGGTAAATTCAGTTCTAAGTAAAACTGATACAGCAAAAATTATACCAGAATCAGATAAACGCGGAAACAACCGGCAGTAAATAAAATAAATCGTGATGATATTAATAAACATATAGAATCTTACAATCCTTGCATATCTCATTATAGAAGAGAACATGCACCTAACATTCGATACCTTCCAAGTGATGTAACTGTTTCAAGTATGCATAAAGACTTTTTAGAAAGATTTCCCAATACGCCATGTTCCTACGATCTTTATCGCAAAGCTGTTAAAGATAAAAAAATTAGTTTCACGAAATTAGGCCATGAAGAGTGCGAAATATGCGAGGAATTTCAATTGCATGACAAAACACATACAAAAGATAATATTGATGAAACATGCAATCATTGTAAAGAATGGTTAAAACACATAAAACGAGCAAACAATGCTCGAGAAAATTATAGAGCCTGGGCCGATAAAATTATCGACAATGATACTATTTGTGTCTCCGCGGATCTACAAAAAGTGATTATGCTACCACGAATAGATTCATTTAAAAGAGTCGTATTTACAAAGCGTATCGTAGCATATCATGAAAGCTTTGTTCCTGTTGGAAAACATACTAAAATAGTACCGTTCGCAGTCCTTTGGCACGAGGCTATATCTGGCAGATCTAAGGAGGACTTAATAAGTACTTTTTACACATTTCTTTTGAAGAATCGGGATAAAAAGCATATAGTTATGTGGCTTGATAAATGTTCAAGTCAGAACAAAAACTGGACTTTATTTACATTTCTTATCTATATGATTAATTCTATTGAAATTGAAGCTGAATCAATAGAGCTATTTTATTTTGAACCCGGCCATACATTCATGAGTGCAGATCATTTTCATCATCAAATTGAATTGTCATTAAAACATCAAAAGAAAACCTACGATTTCCCAGATTTTGTATTAGCTGTAAAGAATGCAAACAAAAGAAAAGTTGAAGTTCATGAAATGAGGTTCAGCGACTTTTACGAATGGAAAGATTCTACTTCACTTTACAAAGTTAATAAATTAAATCCGCGACCATATTTATCTGACATGGTTAATGTAAAAGCTGAAAGAGGTAAACAAACTATAATGGTAAGTTATTTAGGTAATAGTTTTGAAATTACATTTTCACTTCTGAATGGTACGTGCCTATTCATTTCAGTATCGCTGTAAATTCGATGAAGATATGAAAAATTTAGATTTCCTTAATAAAAAAGCAGTGAAATTCATGGAAAAACCCAAATCAAGAGAACAATGCTGTGGAATATCTGAAGAAAAGAAAAAAGATATTTTATAAAAATTGGCAGGCGTAATGCCAGCAAACAGAAGAGTATTTTGGGAAACTGTACCAGTTTCTTTGGAATAATTAGTAATATTTACGTACAAACATAATGTATAAACTAAAAAAAATATATTATTTTCAATAAATACTTTCATAATTCATAACAAATATTTTATTTAGTAATTAGAAGATATTTATAGCATATGCATGCTAGGTAAGAACATGGTACTGGTACTTGCTGGGTTATAGCTTAGCACCAGCTAAATTACCAAATGAATTTAATACTAAGCAAAAACACAAAATAAGCTTTTCCAGCATCACGATAAAATAAAATATGTAATTTTACGAAATAAATAAAATTTTACACTATTTTAAAAATATTATGTGCAATAAAATGTTTATAAAAGTTTTATTTAACGGTTGGCCTGACACTTTAAACATTTCGTCATTTTTCTCATTTTTCCGTTTTGGCTACTTACTGTGTTTTTGCTTATGACGGCAGTATTGATATAGTTGAAAAATACGAAAAAATACAATAAGCATTTTGATATGCGACACGAAAAATAATTTCATTAAAATAAAAAAAAATATACATTAAATATTATATTCTTATTATTATATAATGTGTACAAGTAGGTAACAATAAAAATACTGTTGGTTAATAATTAAGGCTACTTCCTTCATACAGATAATAATAATATATTTTTTTCAGAAGACATGATAATATACATGTACCTATATGAAACGTCATAATAAATACATTTAAAAATACATAAATGAAAATTTGTACATGATTAATTTTTATTGTTAAAATAAAAAATACTCATCCAAGTTGTAGAAATTATTTGACACTACAAATTGTTTTAAATGTGTATTGAAAGTTTTTGGTTTATCACAGCTAGTTATATGATCTGGTAAATAGGCGTTCGTAGTTTATTAAAAACTTGATTTAGGTAAATTTTAGAGAAAAAATTTATTGATAAATTTATTGACAAAAATTATTTTAAATTAATTAATATTTCAGAAAAATTTGTTCATTTCGAAAATTTTAAAATGAATATCACAAAAAATGTTCTTATTAGATATTTTCTATTGCAGTTAAACATGTTGATGAATATCTGAACGTTGAAAGTTGAATCTGACCTGAGTATTCCAGCTAGCTAGCGAAACAAAAAAGGCGGGGAGCGGGGAGGAGTGTTTAGATTTCCATGTTTACCGCGTGTCGGCGCCACCTCCCAATGCGGTAATTCGACGTTCGTAGAGGTTCACGAGAAGTCGGTTTTTTAGTCTAATACTAAAAATTGTGTAATTTTTTCTTAAACATTTGGAAGATAAAAGTCTTAATTTTGGCGCTACACAACGATAGTTTTAAAAATATATATTTATTCATATTTTACAACGCGGTAAAAATGACAATTTTTTCGAGTTTTGTTATAGTCATATTGTTGTTATAAATAAATAATACTACAAAATTACGCTGCAGCGCCAATCTTTAAACCTTTATTAACAAGATGAATGCTTTTTCAAATCTATAAGTTCATAAATATGGATATAAAAAGTAATCTCGCAAAGCTGTGCAAAGCACTTTATTTCATAACTCGAAAGGACCCTTAACAGTTGAGAGTGTTTCCGAAAATGTGACTAATGTCAACAGCTGGATTGAAAAAAGATATACACCATTTTTAATTAAGATGGGATACACAGCATCAGGAAAGCCACCTAAATTTGCATATGACATACTGGTTGGTAGATGAGACACTGGCGGTTAGGCAAGCCCTTTATTCTGTCCTTGTTGATACCAGTCCAGTAGAAGGTAAATGGCAATCATTCAGATCTTATGCCCAAATGATACTCCAATATACAGGATTCAGCACAGTTTATTATGCTCAGCTTTTTGGTAAAGCAGCGATGACAGCATTATTTTAAGGAAAGTATTTTGGTTTTCCTAGTGTTTGTTGTGAAGTTGAACGTTGGGGGCCGTCCGTCGTGAGGGCCGGGCCTGCTGTACTTCAGCTTAACTGAAGGCAGCGTTGGCGTTTGTCTGTTTTTTTTGTCTAAATTTATTTAGTACAGTCTTGGATTTTGCTCGTGGCTTTGGCCGAGCTACCACGCCGCCCAGTAGATAACTTTCTTTTTTTTTTGTATGTTAAACCTTTTGTTCGGTTGGCGGCGTTTTCGCTCAGATTAACTTAAATAGCGTTTACTAAGGGGGGAAAACATTGTGGATTTAAGTACCCAGCTTCGGCTGTTTAACCTAGTTTTAAGAATTTGTTTATTTATGTGTTTATTCCACTTGCTTGTTTGCTTTGCAACATTCAATTTTGTTCTGTGCGCACGTAGTTTGGCTGTCCAGTCCTTGAAGACTGGTAGCGGCCCTGTTTTCTCTGTAGATTGATTTGCTTTCTGAACTTTTATTATTATTGTGTATTATATTGATTGAATTACCATCAGCTTTGCCAGCCCTCTGTGAACGGTATTTGCTAGTATTATATATTGCTTGCTTGCTATTCACCTGCTTTGATGTTCCTAGTGATTGCTGCTGAGCGTGCTTTGCTTATCCTGCTTGCTGCTGTACCTGCTTGGAGAGCGTGACCTACGGCTGGAACTGCTGTCAGTGGTGGAAGTTATTCTGCCTGGCGCCTAGAACTCTGATGCTCGACCTCCATCTACAGCCAGAGCTCAAATAAATCAAGCTGGCCGCAGAATCCGTTGTCATCCCCAGCCAGACGCCACTCCCTACAACCGGAGCATCTGTATTCAGGTCTTATACATTTATTTATTAAGTAATACACTCATTTTGGCTCTCCAAGCCCAGCAAGTAGAGATAAGAGTTTAGTTTATTATTGTATTTGTAATTGGGTTCAGCAGAAGATTCTGCACTACCGTCGTTTACCGTCCATCTGTTCTTGTAGTTTATAAAATTAGATCCATGTTTTGCTTTCATATGCGAAGTTGGTTTGTGTTAGGCAGCCATTAATGATTGTGATCTGTGGTCTTCTTTGAGCTTCGGTAGTTTAGTGAAGTAAAGTTTAACCTTGTGAAGTGGCTTGTAGTTAGGCAGCCTTGGTGCAGGCTTTGTTTATTATTCAGTAACCCAGTTACATTTGCAGTGCGTATTCAGTTTGCAATATCATTTATTCTGTCTGGTTTTATTGTATTCGTTTATTTGATTCGTTGGAACAATATTGTGTCTAGCATAAGGTAGATTGTGATTTGCCGTTCAGCGGCTAGGGTCGTGTAGGCCAATTAGTCTTTATTGAGATTCTTGTCAATATAAGGTGTTAAATTTGATTGTGCATTTTGGTACTTATTTCACGTATACCTACCCACTCCCACTCTACCAGTGTGAGCAGCCGTGGCATACAGGTAACTAATTAATTATCTTGTGACAATATAAGGCGTTTTGTATGTATGCCAGGTAATTCAATTTAGCTGACCGCTAAAAACTTTAAATGACATGCTGGCCATTGCAGAACATGTTTATTTTTAATCAATATTGTGATATTTGGCATAATTATGAAAATTGAAAGTGTTTTATATATAAACCAAGTAATTCAATTTAGCTGACTGCTAAAAATTTAAGCTGACCTACACTGACCACAAATTTAACTAAGAAAACACAAGTTCAGCATTTTATTTTTATACCCAGAAATGGGTAATACGACACTTCAATATTTCACCTATTCTCATCCAAGCGTTATGTTTCCTTTAACTCATTGTAATAAAACCCATGCTTAGGGTTCCATAAGACAGGGTGTTGCTCATAAATGTCTATTAATTGCAAACACTTTTCCCTGTCGCACTCCATTTTCAACACACAATAATTTATAATAACCTTCAAATACACACGATACAGCTGTCTATGTTCATACAACGAATGCTGCGATCAAGGCGATCAGCACGAACGGTGCGAATTCCCATCAACTAAATGATTCGGCGAACAATTATTTTCTTTGAGCAAGTCCGATTTACCGACAAGCAACGGAAAACATTTGGCTCGTTCGGTTCGGCTCGGAGAGACGTCCACACTTGACGAATTCGGCTTGCGCGTACTGCTCGTTCGGACTAAAATGTTCAAGTGTGGACCCAGCATTAAAGGAAGATTTGGACCCCTTATTACTGACTTTAAAATTGTTGACAATTTTCTTTAAAGAAAATTACTCGGATCTATTTTTAAAACTTGAGGTACGTCACTAATATACATTATTATTTCAAAAATACTAAAATTAAGAAATTTGTTTCAGGAATCTTGTACGCAAAAAGACGGGATGCGTGCATCCGTGACTGCTGCACCTTTTCTTGTAATTATTGGTATATATACGTATGTTACTAGATATACAAATCTATTTGTGTTGTTTTAGGAACTAATATGTACATACTAATCGAAAAAAAAATAGTTTCCAATGTCAACACAATTATAGACGGTGTTGGCATGCTAATCGCATTCTACTATAATTTCAATATGGCATATTCACGAAATGCTACAAATCCAACGTTATATTTACAAAATAAATCCTAGTACAAATTCAGGCAGTGATTGTCTATCTCGGTCAGTGTGTCTCTCGCAGTGTGTGTTAGCGGTACATTTGATATTTTTGTTTGGTCAGTTTGGTAATTATTGTGTTAAAGTGTTTGAAAACATGGAAAACGAAGCAAGTTGTTCAAAAACATTATCTCCAACAAGGAAACGTGTAAAAGGACGAGCGTTTTCTTTGTTAGAGAAAAATGCATTTTAAACATTGTGACGAAGTGAAGTCGTCACGTAGCGATATCGCGGTTTTTATTCCGCGACCACGTGGAGAACACAGAATTGTTAATAACTCCGGCAGTTTTAACCCCAGCGACCGGAAATCTTTTATCCTACACTAATAAATTGTTCCGCCAATTATTAGAGTAAAATGAGCAAAATATCCGAACCCCGTGATCTAGATCCAAGATATCAAGATCGCCCCTATGTTGTAGCATTGGCCAAACCGTTTAAGACCTAAACCGACAGGATTCATTAAGCCAATTAATGATTTTGTATATAAACCGCCGGATTTGACACCAGAAGACACTCAGAAATGAGCACTGTTACCTTTATTGAAGGCTCTCTAGCCAGAGCGTCAAACTTGAGGGTAAAACCCAAGGGTACCACAAAATATACACATTATGATCCCGTGGTGCCTCGGCCGGAGTTGATCTCTTGTTTCGTGCTGTATTGCCCGCCCGGGGAAAGAACTCAAGCTCTTCAAAATTTGATATTGGGATATCATCTCTCCAGGTTTTATCCTGTCGCTGGAGTGGTAGACATAGATGAAAAACACCTCCTAACCAGTGTGATAGGATTAGTTGCTAATTTGGGGACTTTCCGCAGGTTATCTCATTGGCCAGAAATGGTGAGAGCTGCAGCCATGGCTGGAATAGAAATCCGTTTCTCGGAGGTAAATGCAGCCCAGCTATTCGCCTTAACCACTACAGATGTTCGATTTTGCCAATTCTTAAACTTATGGGGAGATGAACTCCAATGGTTCTTATCAAAGACCAATGCGTTCTTTGTCTTAGCATGCGTAATCATATTAACTATGGGAAAGAACTTGAATGATAATAATTTTGAAGGGTGGATTAAGAACAGAGTCAGGGGATTTTCTGAAAATATTGGGGAGAAGTTTTTAGAGGAGAAGATCACATCAACCCTCTATCCAAACTATGCACAGCTATGTTCTTTCCATGAAAAAATTTCAGCCAATTTTCCAGTAAGAAAAGAGTTGTTCTTGGTTATTCTGGCATTATCAAGAAGTGAAAATGGAAACTTCATTAGACAAGGATGCAATGAGATAACACCGGAAACCGATCTCAGACCCTACCAGGAGTCCCCCGCGACTACCGCCGTCGCGACGCTCCGCGTCGTTTCCGAGTAAACTACGTTTTTCGGTATTACACGGTTCCGAAGCCCCGGAACACAATTCCGGCACCGCCAACGTCATCAGGGAGGAGACCCGCACTACATACTCGAGCGTCGCCGTCCCGACGCCCAGGCGTCGGTTTTGAGTTAGCGCCGGGAATCGATCCCAGACGTTGTCAGGAGTGATTTGAGACCATCGACGTCGCGACGCCCGGCGTCGTTTTCGAGATAACCACCGTTTTAGTTTTCACTAGTCGGGAATCGACTACGACGACCTGTTTCAGGAACCCGCACCGCTCACCGTCGCGACGCTAAGCGTCGTTCTAACCGAAGACCCGAAACCGAACCAGCAGCACCCAGAAACGCTTCCCCGACGTCGGAGAAGTCGATACAACGTCACCGCCGCCACGACGCCCCGGCGTCGGTTTTGGGAAAACACGTCCCAGAGGGACCACCGACCGAGAGGGTCATTTTGGAACCATCACCACCACCTTACCTAACGCCGTCCCGACGTACGGCGTCGAACTCAGCCCGACGGACCCACCGATCTTTGGAGATTACTGATCTGTACTGTATTGTCATTGTGTTGTCAAATAAACATCTTGTACTACCAAACACGATTTTCATTGTGCGAACAAAGAACTCCTGGAACATCTTCGAATCTGCTATCCGATCGTTGGCGCCCGAGCATAACTCACGCCAACATTATTGCGACGTACCTCGAAAGTACGTCACAACATGTATAAAGACATTTGTGAACGAAATCCCTACCTCAAGCACTGTATCTAAGGAACTTAAATTAAATGTCAACATGATTCCGATTTTAGCAACTATTGCATTTAGCATTTTATAAGCAGTACTGTCACTTAATAGATAATTACATTTATTATATTTTTCACTAAAAATCTAATCTCGATTTTAATTTCTTCAGGTTCCAGAAAAGAAGTCAAAATAGAGTGCTTTTGGATCGAGACGATATTATTGTATGGAGACGTAATTATCTACGTACAATAAAAAGGTGTCGTAATGAAGGGCGTGAGATCTTCTACCTGGACGAAACATGGGTTAACGCAGGTCATACGGTGAACAAAGTGTGGATCGACCAAAACATTCAATGCCAGAGACAAGCTTTCCTGGATTAAAAAATCCGAGCGGGAAGGGACAACGCATTATTGTTGCGTATATAGGATCGAAGACAGGATTCGTGGAAAATGGATTAGTAGTTTTCGAGTCTAGAAATCAGGTGATTATCACGAAGAGATGAATGCGGAGAAATTTGAAAGCTGGTTCGAAGAAGTTTTGATGCGTGATTGTTATTGACAATGCATCTTATCATAGTCGAAGTCGAAAAAGCTTCAAATACAAAATTGGTTAACTAGCAAAATCATTGTTTTTGATCCCACAATGGTTACACCAGAATTATTGGCTTTTGTGCGGAGTGTAAAAAAAGAGTGCGAGCTATTAGTTGTTGACGAGATGGCCAAGGGTCAAAATAAAATTGTTTTACGATTACCACCGTACCATTGTGAACTTAACCCTATAGAATTAATTTGGGCCCAAATAAAAGGAGAAATCGCCAGAAAGAACACTACATTTAAATTTAAAGATATGCAGTTTTTGTTTCATTCCGCTGTTGTTACAAGTGAAAATTGAGAAAACGCTGTAAAACATGTAAAAACTGTTGAAGAAAGAATGTGGCAATTAGATAACATAATTGACTTTATTGTCGAACCACTTATAATAACTGATGACAGTGGTTCAGACAGTTCACTTGGAATATCGTTTTTAGATTCGGAATAATTAATTTTATGTATATGTGTTGACAATTCAAAATAGTGAATATAAATGTAAAGAAATTATTCTTTGATTTGAATTTTACCGCGTTCTTAATGAACGTCGGTATGATAAACGTGTGAGAAGGTAACGTGAGCTGACAGCTGAGAGAGAGATCACGTGTTTTGAAGAAGTCACGGAATTTTTGTGAAGTTTCTTTAGATAAGAATTATTAGTGAAAATTTATAATTATTAACACCTGTAATAAATAGCATTTAATGTCGTTTCTTTTACAGGTAAGATAAATTTGTAAATATGTAAAGAAGGAAAACAAATAAAAAATTAATACTTTTACAGAGAAACCCAACTTATTGTTTTATTCGGTGTTAATTAACTCAATCTATCAACAACATTATATAAATGTAATTATTTATATAAGTTATATAGGGGCACCACCCTTATTGCACAACATAAATATTCTATTGCATCATCCTGAAACTGCATAATTCGCAAGTCTTAATCAAAATTCATAGAAATAAGATAATCTCTGTATAACTGAAAAGACGCTCAAAAAAGCGTTACTCTAGCAGCAACCGTTATAGTAGTTACATGTATCAAGGTAGCAAATAAAAGTTGTTTAAAAAAAAATAAAATACTACTTCAAGTATTTAACTGGCGCAGTCGGTAGGATACCAACAACTTACAGATTTCGGAAATTCAAGAGAATTAAATTCGTTTGAAAATCTGCAAGGTCACTTTTAAGTGTTTAATTGGGTATCGAACACAACTACCTACGTAACTTGATACCAATCAACCAAGCCACGGTTCTACGCAAAATCACGAGAAGAACAACCCCGAAAGCACATCCAGGTTCCTGTCTCACCCCCAATCACCATCTCGTTGAGCGAAGATCAACGAAAGGAAACACCAAAGAAGACACCGACACCAGTGAAAGTGATGTGTAAATTAGTGATATTAATGTAAGTACTTTTTTCTTTATAATCACACACTTTTGTCAAAAAACCCAACTGAAGTCTTTGATAGAAAAACTTAAAAAATTATCAATCAAAATGAATGATCAAGTTGTGCAAGTGCAAGCACAAGCTCGAGCTGGAAATATCTTCCAGACACTAAATAAAGAGATTCACAAAATGTTAGATCTCGCACCTACGTTTAGCGGTGATACTAAAACCCTATCAAACTTTACAAATACCATCTACGAAATGGTTTCATTAATAAACCAAACCAACCCGTCAGATATCACGAAAAAAATCGTGCTAATGACATTAAAGAATAAGATTATCGGAAAGGCGGCTTTAAACCTAAACATCAGCTCCATTAAAACGTGGAATATTATAATATTTATATATGTAATTTGTAATCTGTTGTTATTTTCTTCCTAAATAATGTTTTAATATAATGTAAAAAATAATGATTTCTTTCTTGTTTTTATTTAATACCTACGTAATCGTACGTTTAAATTTTTTTTCATCAATCGAAAATTGTCGCAAATAAATTAATTTATTTAATTTGTAATAGTATAAGTTTGATAAAACTGCATTTCTTCTTAGTATATTTTATAAAATAGTAATTTTAATTTTCGCACCATAGCTAAAATGTTGTGTAATAAATCAGGCTTGGACAAAGTTTCGGTCTTTCCGGTGGATAGAGTATAGATATCATAATTGCTCAATTACAATCTAGATTTATTGGTATAAATAATATTTTAGTAGATTTTGTGTTTTATGTCCAGAAATACTATTTAGTTCATCAGATGAGAAATTATTTCAAATGGATGAAGATTTATGTAAACAATATCCTGATGATATTTCTGATAGACTTTGTAATGTTTGCTGTCATTCAGACAATGTTTTAAAGATGAAATAAAAGGATTAAAATCTATATTCAACGATGTTACATTGCCATCCAATTATGTAGAGGCATCTGAACAATCACTCACATCGACATTTTCAATAACAAACGTTGTGCGAGGGCAACAAGGCTACTACTTGTGCAAGATAAGAAGTTGTGAAGACTGCGGAAACGACGGTGTTTATGTCTCGGTCACAGTCAAACCACAAAGCGATATCGATATCAAACAAGGTATTTATGAGCGTTTTGAAAATGCATTTAGCGGCGCTGCTGAATGTGATGTGTTTCAGTTGTTGACGTTTCTCCTGAGCCTTGGCAATCTCAGCTGACGTGACGTACCCCTCATCATATCTGACACAAGAATTTATACCGGAACTGGCGCACCCCGGACGGAATGTCCAGCTAACGTTCTGACAAAAAGGACTAATTAATTTCTTTAACTAATTCGATTTAATTGTTATATTATTTATGTGGGTTTAATTAAAAATTTATTAATATATTAATGTAGTATTCTATCTATTCGTTGTTATCAAAAACTTTTCATCCTCGAGCAGTTTTCCGGAAGTGATTACGGCATTTTGCCTATATTTAACAATTCCCGTAACAGTGGTAACTGCAGAACGTTCATTTTCTAAATTGAAACTTATAAAAAATTATTTAAGAAATTCAATTGGGCAAGAGAGATTGTCATCTTTAACAATGATATGAATTGAACCTATAGGAAATAATTTCAATTTTCGCTAATGCCAAAGCACGGCAATTTTTTTAATATGCCTACTTAATTTTAAGTAATTTATGTTTAATTAATGTGTTTTTAATAAAAAGTGAAAATAAATTTTCATATGCGATGTAATTTTTTTTGTTATTATAATTGTTTAGTATATCTATTGTTTATACACTATTGTTAGAAATTTAAGGAGCAAGAAATAAAAAAACAAATCACCACTCAATACAAAACTCTACAACACGACTCAGCACGCGCTGGAAATAGAGGTTGATATCAAACAAAATACGTGGTACACTTTTAACCAACTTTTATTAAACCAAAACTCAAAATTATTAAACAGCGGCCGTTTACCGCAAGCGCCAAGTGAATACTGTCGTAAACACTTTGCGACTGCCGGCGGCTAAACAAAATTACATCAAAATTACATAAAACAATCCAATAATACAATAACAAAATTCAATAATAAATTCCAAACTAATTATCATTTGATAAAAGGATTGCATCATCCATCATGTCGAATCATCTGATGTTGGTTTCTAACACTATAATATGTTTGTAATACTGCTTATTTTGAATAAACGATTAGTCAAGTCAAGTCAAGTTTGGAACACAACTGAATTTTGTGTTGTTACGCCACTGATACCGATACCATGCGTGTCAGACACGACAAAATTAGTTGCCTGTATTACTTATGAACATTTACATATAACGTAAATAAGCGTTACAAAGAATGTTGAATTATATGAAACGATGCAATTTTAAATAGAGTTGCATTAAATAATTGACTTAATACACCGACTTATTATTTTAGGCATACAGAAAAAACAGCGAAACCAACAAACTGTACGATCACATACGACAAAAAATGTATATCATAAAATATAAAAAGGTAGGTTAAACTAGACCTGCATGGAAAAATTTATTAAAGCGATTGTTTATTTCAGAGAGAAAACAATTTAAATCCGTAACTCACCACATAAGCCAAAGCCGCCAAATGGACATCAGGCGAAAAAAATACGGTTGCAAATATCCAAAATAACTGTACACAAGTATTAAAAGTGGGACTTTTAAAAATAAACATTTCTTCCATTTACCAAAAAATTAAAGTTATTGAATGAATAAAAAAAAACACTGTAACGTTGCTGAATCAGTAAATTGCACTAACTGGCGAATATAGGAAAACCATTTTGAGGATAGTGATTTCATTACTGAGACCCTTAGCACAAAGCTAAGCGTAGATGGCATGACCGGGTACGTTGCTTTAGTACGCATCACACGATGTAAACAGAGTTAAGAAAAAGAAGCCGGACAGGTAATCTTCTTGTGTGTAAATAGGGATGTGTAGTAGGTCGAACATTCGAAAGTAGATGGAATACAGAAGAGTATGTTGAAAATTTACTGAGTTGTTGCTATGTAGTTAATAGTAGAGATTAGATAAAAGTTATCAGTATTATAACTTGTCAATTATATATAAGTAATACAGTGGAAGTTGTACAGATTATAGTGTTCCAAGTGCAAATCTTCATTAAGTTTTTAACTTACATTTATTTCATTTTGACTTTCAAGTTTTGTACAATAAGGTAACAAATCAAACATAACATGACAATATTTTAACTATAGTCATTTTTTAAGTCTGTGAATCATGGCATCATCAGAAGCAGG
Source organism: Agonum fuliginosum (assembly GCA_947534325.1). Taxonomy (NCBI): domain Eukaryota; kingdom Metazoa; phylum Arthropoda; class Insecta; order Coleoptera; family Carabidae; genus Agonum; species Agonum fuliginosum. The sequence goes on from OX384044.1 coordinate 20,453,373, forward strand.
ACCTACAACGTCTGTTACAAACAGTAAAATTGGAATTTTTGCAACAAGATCAGGAAACGTTACAACTCGAAATGTGAATGTTCAACAGCATCAGCTGTAGACGAATTTCCATTGCCTAGGCTGATAGAGACATTCCATGGACGTGAAGATGAAATGCGTGAGTTGGACGAGGCCTTCTTCTCTGAACAAAAGAACAAAGTAGTGATTTGTGGCCTCGGCGGGTTCGGTAAATCAGAACTATCTAAGCAATACGCACAACGGTGTTTAGACAATAAAAAAGTTCAAAGTGTTTTGTGGATTGAATCAGAAGACCCAAACAAACTTAAAGAGTCGTATACAAAATTGAAATCAATCTATAAAGAACGTGCTACACAACAATTAATTAGTATATGAATACTGTTTTGTTATTTCAGCATGTCACGAGGACTACAAATTCTCAAACTTTTGAACCTGGAATCTGAAATAATAAATATCAACGTCCCACAATATGAAAATAACAAAACTAAATGTGTAGAGTATAGATATCATAATTGCTCAATTACAATCTAGATTTATTGGTATAAATAATATTTTTAATAGATTTTGTGTTTTATGTCCAGAAATACTATTAAATTCATCAGATGAGACATTTACAATAACAAACGTTGTGCGAGGACAACAAGGCTTCTACTTGTGCAAGATAAGAAATTGTGAAGACTGCGGAAACGACGGTGTTTATGTCTCTGTCACAGGCAAACCACAAAGCGATATCGATATCATATAAGGTATTTAGCGGCGCTGCTGAATGTGATGTGTTTCAGTTGTTGACGTTCCTCCTGAGCCTTGGCAGTCTCAGCTGACTTGTGACGTACTTCTCATCATATCCGACACAAGCATTTATACCGGAAGTAAAACTGGCGAACCCCGGACGGAATGCCCAGCTAACGTTCTGACAAAAAGGACTAATTAATTTCTTTAACTAATTCGATTTAATTGTTATATTATTTATGTGGGTTTAATTTAAAATTTATTAATATATTAATGTAGTATTCTATCTATTCATTGTTATCAAAAACTTTACATCCTCGAGCAGTTTTCCGGAAATGATTACGGCATTCTGCCTATATTTAACAATTCCTTAAAAGTGGTAACTGCAGAAAGTTCATTTTCTAAATTGAAACTTATAAAAAATTATTTAAGAAATACAATTGGGCAAGAGAGATTGTCATCTTTAACAATGATTTCAATTGAACCTATCGGAAATAATTTCAATTTTCGCTAATGCCAAAGCACGGCATTTTTTTTAATATGCCTACTTAATTTTAAGTAATTTATGTTTAATTAATAATGTTTTTTTAAATAAAAAGTGAAAATAAATTTTCATATGCGATGTAATTTTTTTTGTTATCATAATTATTGAGTATAAGAGGTGGAGTGGGGAGGGAGCTCAAGTTTGGAACACAACTGAATTTTGCGTTGTTACGCCACTGATACCGACACCGTGCGTGTCAGACACGACAAAATTAGTTGCCTGTATTACTTATGGACATTCACATGTAACGTAAATAAGCGTTACAAAGAATGTTGAATTATATGAAACGAGGCAATTTTAAATAGTTCCATTAAATAATTGACTTAATACACCGACTTATTATTATTTCAGGCATACAGAAAAAACTGCGAAACCAACAATTTATTTCAGAGAGAAAACTATTTAAATCCGTAACTCACCACATAAGCCAAAGCTGCCAAATGGACATCGGGCGAAAAAATACGGTTGCAAATATCTAAAATGCAATAACTGGTATTACACACGTATTAAAAGTGGGACTTTTAAAAATTAACATTTCTTCAATTTTCCCAAAAATTAGAGTTATTGAATGAATGGGAAAAAACACTGTAACGTTGTTGAATCAGGAAATTACACTAAGTGGCGAATATGGGAAAACCATTGTGAGGATAGTGATTTCATTAATGAGACCCTTAGCGCAAAGCTAAGCGTAGATGGCATGACCGGATACGTTGCTTTAGTACGCATCACACGATGTAAACAGAGTTAAGAAAAAGAAGCCGGACAGGTAATCTTCTTGTGTGTAAATAGGGATGTGTAGTAGGTCGAACATTCTAAAGTAGATGGAATACAGAAGAGTATGTTGAAAATTTACTGAGTTGTTGCTATGTAGTTAATAGTAGAGATTAGATAAAAGTTATCAGTATTATAACTTGTCAATTATATATATATATATATATATATATATATATATATATATATATATATATATATATATATATATATATATATATATAAGTAATACAGTGGAAGTTGTACAGATTATAGTGTTCCAAGTGCAAATCTTCATTAAGTTTTTAACTTACATTTATTTCATTTTGACTTTCAATTTTTGTACAATAAGGTAACAAATCAAACATAACATGACAATATTTTAACTATAGTCATTTTTTAAGTCTGTGAATCATGGCATCATCAGAAGCAGGACCTTCAACGGCTGTTACAAACAGTAAAATTGGAATTTTTGCAACAAGATCAGGAAACGTTACAACTCGAAATGTAAATGTTCATTATCACAGTTCATCAGCATCAGCAGTAGACGAATTTCCATTGCCTAGGCTGATAGAGACATTCCATGGACGTGAAGATGAAATGCGTGAGTTGGACGAGGCCTTCTTCTCTGAACAAAAGAACAAAGTAGTGATTTGTGGCCTCGGCGGGTTCGGTAAATCAGAACTATCTAAGCAATACGCACAACGGTGTTTAGACAATAAAAAAGTTCAAAGTGTTTTGTGGATTGAATCAGAAGACCCAAACAAACTTAAAGAGTCGTATACAAAATTGAAATCAATCTATAAATTATGTGCTACACAACAATTAATTAGTAGATCAATACTGTTTTGTTATTTCAGCATGTCACGATGACTACAAATTCTCAAACTTTTGAACCTGGAACAACATCAGCTAATATGGGTTGGCGTCTCCAAGTGTTGAAAACGACGGACCAGGCGGAATTGAAACAACGGAATATAACGGGAGAACCTTCTACAGGGGATATAGAAGACCACCATATTCAAGTTACGTAAGTAACGGACAGCCGGCTAAGAAAGGTCAATTTCCGTACCAAGTCAGGTTAATGGCTTCAAGAAGCTCGTCTTTCAACGGTGGTGCCATCATTTCAAAGAATTATAGTTATTGAATGAATGAAAAAAATTCACTGTAACGTTGCTGAATCAGTAAATTGCACTAACTGGCGAATATAGGAAAACCATTTTGAGGATAGTGATTTCATTAATGAGACGTTTTGACGTAATGAGACGAGAATGAGAAGTTTTTAACTTACATTTATTTCATTTTGACTTTCAATTTTTGTACAATAAGGTAACAAATCAAACATGACAATATTTTAACTACAGTCATTTTTTAAGTCTGTGAATCATGGCATCGATATCAGAAGCAGGACCTTCAACGTCTGTTACAAACAGTAAAATTGGAATTTTAGCAACAAGATCAGGAAAGGTTACAACTCGAGATGTGAATGTTCATTATTACAGTTCATCAGCATCAGCAGTAGACGAGTTCCCATTGCCTAGGCTGATAGAGACATTCCATGGACGTGAAGATGAAATGCGTGAGTTGGACGAGGCGTTCTTCTTTGAACAAAAGAACAAAGTAGTGATTTGTGGCCTCGGCGGGTTCGGTAAATCAGAACTATCTAAGCAATACGCACAACGGTGTTTAGACAATGAAAAAGTTCAACATGTTGTGTGGATTGAATCAGAAGACCCAAACCAACTTAAGGAGTCTTATACAAAATTGAAATCAATCTATAAAGAACGTGCTACACAACAATTAATTAGTAGATCAATACTTTTTTGTTATTTCAGCATGTCACGAGGACTACAAATTCTCAAACTTTTGAACCTGGAACCTGAAATAATAAATATCAACGTCCCACAATGTGAAAATAACAAAACTAAATGTATTACACAACCATGTGACATACTGGAAAATGCATAACAGCAATACCCTAATAGGTACCCTAATTATGCAAATGAAGTACAGAATAATGTACTACTAAATTCCTGCATTCTGTTGTCGGGTGAAGAAAAAGCCGCAGAATTATTTGCTGAAGCACTTAATAATGAAATTTTATTAGATTATGAAGATAGTGAAACACATGATCTTGAAAAATTTGATAATAGTACTACCGACATAATTATTAATAATGCTTGGGATGCAAAATTTGCTAAACGAAAATAATTACAAAAAAAAATCCTTCCAAAAGAAAGAAGAGATCTAATGCATTGATAAAAAATAAAGTATACGGAATGACTCTGGTGTGGGACGAACATACAGAAAAGCCCATACCATGTGACGTCAGAGAAAAGTGGGAAGGGCTATGCGACGTCGGAGAAAAGTAGTGGGGGGCGGCTCAAGGCACGCCATACCTACTCGCAGTATAAAAAAACTGCATGAGTATTACCCGTGTATTATGATTGGCTGACTAGTTAGTGTAGAATCATGTTGAAACTGATAGTAGTATCGGTAATAGTTATTACCACATCAGCCAATATGGGTTGGCGTCTCCGAGTGTTAAAAACGACGGACCAGGCAGAATTGAACAACGGAATATAACGGGAGAACCTTCTACAGGGGACATAGAAGACCACCATATTCAAGTTACGTAAGTAACGGACAGCCGGCTAAGAAAGGTCAATTTCCGTACCAAGTCAGGGTAATGAGTTCAAGAAGCTCGTCTGGTGCCATCATTTCAAAGAAGCATGTTCTAACTACCGCATGGGTCATTAAGTAAGATAATTAATATTATAATTATAGTTAATTTTTTATTTGGTAGAATGCACGTCATCATTCACAGGGTATAAAAATCATGATTTTTTTTATAAAAATAAAAAATCACGGTTGAACCCTCTCATGCACCGTGTATACTAGGGGTGAGCGATATACAAAAAAATATCGAAAATTATACCTTATGAAGAAGGATATAATCAACGTTACAACTAGAGATGTGAATGTTCATTATCACAGTTCATCAGCATCAGCAGTAGACGAGTTTCCATTGCCTAGGCTGATAGAGACATTCCATGGACGTGAAGATGAAATGCGTGAGTTGGACGAGGCGTTCTTCTTTGAGCAAAAGAACAAAGTAGTGATTTGTGGCCTCGGCAGGTTCGGTAAATCAGAACTATCTAAGCAATACTCACAACGGTGTTTAGACAATGAGAAAGTTCAACATGTTGTGTGGATTGACCCAAACAAACTTAAGGGAGTCTTATACAAAATTGAAATCAATCTATAAAGAACGTGCTACACAACAATTAATTAGTAGATCAATACTGTTTTGTTATTTCAGCATGTCACGAGGAATACAAATTCTCAAACTTTTGAACCTAGAACCTGAAATAATAAATATCAACGTCCCACAATGTGAAAATAACAAAACTAAATGTATTACACAACCATGTGACATACTGGAAAATGCATAACAGCAATACCCTAATTATGCAAATGAAGTACAGAATAATGTACTACTAAATTCCTGCATTCTGTTGTCGGGTGAAGAAAAAGCCGCAGAATTATTTGCTGAAGCACTTAATAATGAAATTTTATTAGATTATGAAGATAGTGAAACACATGATCTTGAAAAAGTTGATAATAGTAATGGTTTTAATTGTGAATATGAGTTAAACGAAATTATCCAAGAACAAATGATAACTGATAATAATTGTTTAACGGAAACAATTTGTGATTAATCTAATAGTGATAATAGCTCATATAACCCTGAAGAAACTGACAATAATTCCAGCGAAGACGACGAAACAGGAAATGAAGCTGAGACAAACAATGAATTTGATGACAACAATCAAATGGAAGATACTGAAAATATAGACTCACAATCAAAAAAGAAAAAACGTAAACTTGTAAATATAAAAAGGGATACAACTTATGAACAAAACAAAAAGCAACAACAATTAGGTCTAGCTTATAAAGGAAAAAAGAAAAGTGATGGAAAGTGGAACTATAAAGTTTGTAAACCAGGCAAATTATGATCGAACCCCTGTAATTGCACACTATCTGGAAGTAAAAGTTCTTTGAAATGTAAAGAACTATCAGAAGAAGATAGACGCTTATTATTCAATTTATTATTTATTAATGTTCAATAATACTCTAGGTTTAAAAAACAATTGTGTTCTCTCATGGGTAAAAAGAAATGTGGACATAGAAAACGATAATGGTACACAAGAACACAATACAAACCCCAAAAAACATGCAAGATCAAGACTCAGTGACAGTAAAAGCTGTTTCTCGGACAACATTCGATGAAAAATTTTATTTATCGTTATACCGTCCTAGGAAGGATCAATGTGATACGTGTGTCGCATATAAAGCAAAAACAATTTCAGATGAAGAATATGAAAATCATCTGGTTTTAAAAGAAGAAGCCAGAAAAGCTAAAGATGAAGATATAAAGGAAAACACATCAAACATTGTATTTATCATGGCCATGCAATCCGTTTTGCTAGCATCTTTAAATAAAGTGTCATCCATGTATTACAAAACGAAATTAGCCGTACATAATTTCACTATTTATATTACAAGAACTCACGAAGCATTCTGCCATCTATGGAATGAAACTGAGGGAGATCTTACGGTAAACGAATTTTGTTCTATTTTAGTTACTTTTATTGAAACCGAAACCGAAGTATAGCCAGATATTGTAAATACCTCAAACAGTAGGATACTATTCTGGAGTGACTGATGTACACGCATTTAGAATTATTTCAAAAAATTTAATCTTATATTTAATCCCTTTACCGACATAATTATTAAAAATGCTTGGGATGCAAAATTTGCTAAACGAAAATAATTACAAAAAAAATCCTTCCAAAAGAAAGAAGAGATCTAATGCATTGATAAAAGATAAAGTATACGGGATGGCTTTGGTATGGGACGAACATACAGAAAAAAAATGTATTGAGGCGACTTGGATATTATTATGTGGTCATTGATTTTGGATCAGCTGTGTGCGAATTTGCCCAATCGCCCCATACTCCTACTCTCCATAACCCCCAGCCCATACCATGTGACGTCACAGAAAAATGGGAAGGGCTATGCGACGTCGGAGAAAAGTGGTGGGGGGCGGCTCAAGGCACGCCACACCTACTCACAGTATAAAAACAACTGCATGAGTATTACCCGTGTCATATGATTGGCTGACTAGTTAGTGTAGAATCATGTTGAAACTAATAGTAGTGTCGGTAATAGTTATCTACAACATCAGCCAATATGAGTTGGAGTCTCCGAGTGTAAAAAACGACGGACCAGGCAGAATTGAAACAACGGAATATAACGAGAGAACCTTCTACAGGGGACATAGAAGACCACCATATGCAAGTTACGTAAGTAACGGACAGCCGGCTAAGAAAGGTCAATTTCCGTACCAAGTCAGGGTAATGGGTTCAAGAAGCTCGTCTTTCTACGGTGGTGCCATCATTTCAAAGAAGCATGTTCTAACTACCGCATGGGTCATTAAGTAAGATAATTAATATAATAATTATAGTTAATTTTTTATTTGGTAGAATCTACGTCATCATTCACAGGGTATAAAAATCATGATTTTTTTATAAAAATAAAAAATCACGGTTGAACCCTCTCATGCACCGTGTATACTAGGGGTGAGCGATATACAAAAAAATATCGAAAAGATACAAAAGATAGAAAATACCTTACAATGATCAATTAAATCGTGGTTTAAAACGAGTACTAAACAACAGCAACATAATTATTGCAAACAATACGATCAACAATACGAAGACTCTCTTTAAGTATCAAAGATAAAACTAACCACCTAGATAGAAAGAATATCATTTATCAAGTAGAATGTGCAGTATGTAATAAAAAATATATTGGAGAAACGTGTCAGCCTCTCCGCAAAAGATTATATCAACATAATTATAATTGTAAACTGTTAGATCCTAATCATAGCGGCTTAACCAAACATCACCAAGAAACAGGCCATAAATTTAATTTTGAAAACAGTAAAATACTGGGCTCAGAACAAAACAGAAATAAAAGATTAATATTAGAATCTTTATTTATTAATATTAATGATTAAATTGATACAGTTAACAATAATACTAATTTTGATAAAATTCTTAGTTACATTCAACCAACACTGGACAAATTTAAAGCTAGTTTCATATCGATAAGTGAGGGTAATGACAGCGCGCGTTAGTCTCGCGTTAGTCTTCCACCGTCCACGTTACGGTTTACACGAAATTTGAACTTGTACTCTGTCTGTCATAAGCGACACTTTTGACTAAAATGATTTATTTATACCATTTTACTCAGAATTTTATTCTGCGTCGATTGCTCTTATTCCCTGTATTCAACGATGACTTTTACGTCGTTTATCCCGTCAGTGTTTTAAGCCAAATTCAGCAACCGTTTTGATCTAACCGACACTGGTTTTCAACATTTTATAATGTTTAGTCGTTTAAGTTACTATGATAAAATATGAATATTTGCTTATAACTTTTAACTTCTCAGTTAATTTACTTAGATGTGTAGGTCTGACGTTCTTCTTGAAATAAATAAAGAACGTATTTTCTTATGAACCGTTTTTCTTCAAAATTATTTTTAGTTGTAATGTCGGTTAAATCTTTTAACATGTTTTTAAACTAACTCAGCATGTTTGGTTATCCCAAATAACCCATTCTTAAATTTAAACCAATGTCGCTTGTGCCCTTTCATATGTTACCTTGATTATTTATCCGACGATGAACTCTTATTAGCTCAAGCCTATGGATATAACACCGATTCTGATGTATGGACGGAAGAATCAGAATCTACAACAGAAAGCAGTGGAGATGAAAAAGATAGAAAGAAGAAAAAGGGAAAGAAAAAGAATTCAGAGCCGGATACCATTGAAAGTGGACACAGCGAGATTTTAGTAGGGACTACCGGAAAAAAGCATAGAAGAGTAAACCAACAAAATGAAAGAAAAAAAGCAAAATGTTCCGGTCAAGCCTTTATAAATTCTAGAGGAAAAGAAGTTGCTGCGAAAGAAATAAAGCCGAACCCATGCTCTGGGAAAAAGTGTGGCAACAACTGTGAAGAACTAACAGAAGAGAGAAGAAAACAAATTTTCGATCATTTTTGGAAACTAGCACCAGACCGAAGAAAAGACTGGCTTGTGAGCATGTCAGAAAAATTAGAAGTTAAAAGAAAACGATCCTCCGAGTCTCAAAAACGAAGTTTTACATTTAAATACTTTATTAATGATGGTGAAGGAAAGCGTTCAGTTTGTTTGCAGTTTTTATGTAGTACACTTGATGTTTTCCATAAATTTATTTATTATACATTAAGTAATGCAAAGTTTGGATCTGCTCAAGAAGATCTGCGAGGAAAATGTGTACCGCCGAACAAGACCAAGGAATGCACTAAAAATAGTGTTATAACCTTTATACAAAGTCTCCCGGCTCTACCTTCGCATTACTGTCGTAAGGATTCAACTAAGGTTTACCTTCCCCAAGAATTTAAGAATTTATCACACCTGTATCAGTTGTACAAAAATCGTCACATTGAACAGGGAATTAATGTTGTTAGTGAGAGAGTATTCCGACTTATTTTTAATGAAAATTTCAATATTGGGTTCCATGTGCCAAAAAAAGATAAATGTCTTAAATGTATAAGATTTGAACGACTTGATAATACCGATGCATCGGTTTCAGAAGAGAAAAAAGCACATTTAGCTGAGAGAGACAGCACTTATAATCGATTCAAAGCTCATCAAAATATTAACAAGTCAAATCCTCAAACTGTTTGTGTTAGTTTTGATCTTCAGAAGGTATTGAATACACCTAAAGGCAATAGCATGTTGCTTTATTATTCGCGTAAACTTGCAGTATACAACCTTACATTTTATGAGAGCGGTACTCGTGAGGTGTTCTGTTATTATTGGGATGAAGTAAATGGAAAACGCGGTGCAAATGAAATTGCTACTATCTTGCACCGGTATATTACTATGGTTGATGAGCGTGGAAATGTGAAGCATCTTTTGTTGTACTGTGACTGCTGCCCTGGACAAAACCGTAACCGTACGATTTTGGCTATGATTCATTCCACACTTCAGAATTGTAAATTTTTAGAAACTATCCAAATAAACTTCTTGCTTACTGGACATACATATATGCCGGTAGATTCGGTGCATGCAGTTATCGAGAATAGTACAAAAAATTCCATTATTTGGGCTCCATCACAATGGTACACAGTGTTTTCTACAGCTAGGCAAAATCCAAAACCTTACAATGTGGCAGTACTAACATTTAACGATTTTCACAAATGGGACACACTAGGCGATAAATATTTTAAAGGTAATTTAACCGGAAAAATAAGTAAAATTCGCATTGCTACTTTTAAGAAGAAAGATTCTTTTAAAATATATATAAAGTATTCAATGGATGATCAGGCACCTACATACCCCGTTGAGATTCAAGCAAAAAGTAAAAGTAATATTTCTATTTTACCTTGCTACAAAAGTCAGCTTTGTATCTCAAAAAAAAAACATGATGACTTAAATAAACTATGTGCCGATAATGTCATACCGGCAGTTTTTCACAAGGAGTATATAGACATACCTGTCGAAACAAATAAAATTGATTTGCTGCCTGACACAGATGTAGAAGATGGTGATTTAGATTAATTTACATATCAATTGATAATAATACCTATTTACTTTACTGTTTAGTTGCATTGCTCTATGTAATGATATTTTGATAAATAAAAATATTTCTATTAAACACGTTAATATTATTAATACCTATACACAACTCTCCTTGTTCAGTTACCTAATGAAAATATTAAAATTCAAACAAATTTAAAACGACAATGTTTATTCACCATTACGTTTTCTTTTAAACATTTTCTGTACTAACCTGTAGGTTAGTGCTATATACCCAACTTAAGCTAAATACGCTTTAGTAAATTACACCGTTTTTATGTGTTGAGAGCAAGACTAAATTTGTTTGTTATATCCTTCTGCTTTACTTACAAAACCAATTATAATACAAGTAAATCATTTCAGTTCAATAATATATTTTAAATTCATTGCATTATGTCGTTTTACCTGACTAGATTTTAATAACACAAATGCGTAAGCGACACTATTACTGTAACGCATATAATAGGGAAGGTTAAATAGTATACATAATAAAGAGCACTGTTTCAAATAAGAAACTTCCAAAAATCACTCTAAAACAGTAATTTATAAAAGATTAATCACTAATTTACGTTTATTTCAAACTTCAAATCACTCTACTGTAAACTTTTATTTTAGTCGCTTATCCCCTTTTACCTTTCAAGCGTCGATAAGATTAATAATTTCGATGTAAGTAACAATAGTTTAATTGTTTATAGTACTAACAAAACTATCAGTATTAATTCCGCCTCAGTAGACCATAGTAACAGTTCCAGTTGCTCAGCAAATTTAATAGCAAATAAACATAATTATGCCTTTTTTATTTTTATGTATGTCGGAGTACGAGCGGAGCGGACCTTAGATGATCAGCTACGTGATCACCAACAAACTAACTAATCTAAACACCAAATAAATCACACATTCACCACTCATGTCATGAACCAATTAAACGTGATCTACAAACTATGACGATAAGGAAAGGTGGCAATTCCTGGGCACGTGCTACTCGTAACATAGCATATTCAAGACTGCCGATATCCGACTCACACCACACCTAGCACGTAATCCCAGACTTCGCCCAAGTGTACTAATAGTACTAACGTAATCGAACAAACAAACACGATCATAACTTCATTAGCACACTTGCATTCCTATCATTAATTATTATTACAATCAACATGATTGCTAACCCTGACATGTATATCATTTAAAGCTAAGTTTCCATGCATGCGTTTCATCCGTTCCGTTGTATACGTCGCTGCAAACTTGACGACGTATGAAATTTAGACTGTTCACATGTGTCCTTTGCGTTCCATCCGTTTGGATTGGTAGGTACTTCTTTAAAGGTTAGATTCACTGGTGTTATGACATAATATTTATTACAGTTTTATAAACTTACGAAGCTAGTCATGTTGTTTAGGTAAACCAAACAAATACAAATACTACGAATAACCGTATGAAACCACTTGCTAACTGTCAAACTGTCAAATCAAAGCATCAGTTTTCAAGGTCACGCTGCAACGAGTAGAGAGTAGACGAACTCTGTCCATTGCTGCATTTACCAACGCACCAATTTCTCATAATTTGAATCTAGCCAATCACAACTTCCGACGGATAGAACGGAACGGATGAAACGCATGCATGGAAACTTAGCTTAAGTAGTTATAAACGATGATAATAATTTGTAGCTTAAGTAGTTATAAACGATGATAATAATTTGTCGGAGTAATCAATTATCCATAAGTCTAACGTTTCAACTATATTATAGTCATGTTCAAAGAATCTGCAAATAACATAATACATAAATAAATAAATAAATACAAGTAAGGTTATATATATTTCTACTTTTCAACTATGGCAGAAGAAGAATTTATTTCGTTAATTGAAAGTCGAAGAATGTTATATGACAAAACAGACATTAATTTTAAGAATGCTAATTTATTGAAAGACGCTCAGTGGAATGTTATTGAGTCTGCATTCAAAATAATAAAATTAAAATATTATATTCAAGAAGTGCTTTACTGTGAATTAAATTGTTTGATACTATAAACACACTTTGTTTAAAATTTTATAGGCAAAGAAGCTCAACTCAAATTCAAAGCACTTCGTCAAAAATACGTTCGAGAGAAGAATTTAGAAAATATAGAAACAAGAAGTGGTGCTGGTTCTTGCAAATGAACAAAGTTTCATATGTCGCTTCTCCGATTTTTAGACGATCACATTAAACTAAGAAAGTATGTGATTTTCTTAAGTGTACCAAATCCACAATACATTAAATATTTATTACAGAACAATCAGTAACCTCTCACTAGAGCTTCTGGACGAAGAGGAAAGCAGAATCGAAGACATTTTGGAAGAAAGCTTCCAAGAAAGTAATATAATGTCAGAAGTTGATAACTTTAGTGAGAATTGGGTCGAACAGGTTGAGAGTGTAGAACAATAGGCTACATTTTATAATATCTCATGCGCATCATCTCTGTCATCTGGGTCTACGTCATCACCAACACCCAATATAATATTACGGAATCAAAAAGAAAGACACCAAGAAGTTCTTGTACTGGCAGTGACTCAACCAATAATCAGCTACCGTGACATCATTAAATATTCCGTCACCAGCCGCAACTGTGCAAAATAAAAACAATCTGGAACCAGTTAAGAAAAGGAAACGTAATAATTGTGATCCATCCAAAGATATAATCTCTGGACAAGATGCCGTATAAAACCACAAATACAAGCGTTTGGAACATATGTCACAGAACAACTTAATCGTTATGGTCAAAATAAATAACATAATTTCTGAAAAAATATTAGAAAACTAACCGTCAGCAAAACCCAAAAATTAAAGAGTTATTAGCCCTTGTACCAATACTTAGTGAGTCTCCCGACGACGACATTTATTCTTGGTATAGAAGAATTGAAAAAGTTAAATCGACATACCAAGTGAGAAGCGAAATGCTGCAGTTGATCGTTATAAATAAATTAAATGGATCTGCTCTACGCTGGTTCCATTTAAAGCCAGAATATGCAGAATTGACTTTCGAAGGGTTAAAAATGGAAAAATTTGCAAACTACTATCATGATAGTTATTCTAGGAAATAAATTATCTTTATCTGAAGACGAGCTTCTCAATTATATCATCGACGGATTCGACCACAGAGGAACTAAACTGTCAGAGGGCATGTGTCAAATCAACGTGTAGCCACTTTAGTTTACCAGTCGCCATCTTACTTTGCCCCATATATGATTTGACATTTGAATATTAAATTTTATTAAATTCTAAAGTATTAATTTTGATTAATATTTTAAACAATGGTAACGTGTGCGGCATTTGGTTTGTCAATAGGACAGCAAGTAACGTATTTGCATGCATTCAAATTTTAAATATGTATACCCCTTCCGTCTCATGGCGCAACCTCCCTTGCCCGTCAAACCAGTTTACATTCCCTCTGTATCATATATTATATTTATTTACTTTGTGGATTCGACAATAGTATTCTGCAATCTCAAGCACGAATGCATGATTTTCAACTTTTGTCTAACCTTTTTCGTGTAATGAATAAAGTTACAGGGAGTGACCGAGGAGAAAGAACCAGCGACCCGATCCGAATAACGAATGTGCCACCCAAGAAGACAGGTACAGCTGCTGTTTCTAGTTCCGGTGCCAGTCAGTTCCCGGACAGCCGTTGCTTTAACTGCAACAAAATGGCCACTATTTATCGTCTTGCCCGATGCCCAAGATAGAGAAAGGATCCTGTTTCCAGTGCGGTAATCTGGATCACAAGAGAAGCAACTGTCCAGAGTTAAAGAAAGAAGAATCCCAGGCCGACAGCTCTTCTGTAACGATTGTGCAAAACCAGGAACCGGACACTTATTTGGTAACTTCTCAAACGCGAAATAATACGGCCAAGGAATAGTTCATACAGTAGTTCAATTGTTCTAGTAAAGAAAAAATGTGGAAATGTTTGTTTATGCGTTGACTACCGCGAACTGAATAAGTTGACTGTAAAAGACCGATTTCCTATCCCCTTAATTGACGACCACTTAGATTGTTTAAAAAATAAATTAAATTCCATCATGTTTCCATTGATGTAAACTCTATTAAATATACTTCGTTCGTAACTCCAACAGCACAATTTGAGTCTTGTAAACTTCCATTCGGTTTAGCGAACGGCCCAGCCGCATTTCAAAGATACATTTCCCTATGTTTCAAAGAATTATTAAACGAAGGAAAAGTCCTTATTTACATAGACGATATTTGTATTGCTACTGAGGAACTAACCGAACACTTAAACAAGTTTTTATTGTATTGTACCAAAATTTACTTACTCTAAGAGAAGACAAATGTCAATTATTATATGGAAATATTATTTATTTAAGATACTTAATAGATTTTACTAGTCCTTATAATATTAATGCAATTACTGGGTATCCCTTACCAAAAAATACGAAAGAATTACATAGCTTCGTTGGTTTAGCGAGTTATTTTCATAGCAAAACCGCTTTACGATTTGTAGAAGAAAAACACCGAATTGAACACATTCACATTTATATTGTAGGACCTCTTCCATATGCTGAAGGATTTAAATACTGTATCGTTCGTTTTTCACGTTAGCTAAAAGCTTTTCCGATTAATAATATTATATATAATATAATATTATAATATAAAAATAGCACGCACTCTCTATGCTGGTTGGATTTGTCGATATGGTGTTCCTCTCCGAATAACTACAGATCAGGGTCGCCAGTTTGAAGCAAACCTGTTTCAAGCTCTTGCCAATCTCATTGGTACCAAGCATCTGAGCACAACAGCATATCACCCTGCCGCAAATGGACTTGTTGAAAATTCACATCGGCAACTTAAAGCAGCGATCAGCTGTCATGCGTCCAACAACTGGGTTGAACTCCTACCGTCAGTCTTAATGGGCATGAGGGCAACATGGAAAGAAGACATCAGCGCAGTTTTGGCAGTCTCAGCTGCCGTGTGACGTAGGGTAGACTGGGTACGATTGAAACACAGGACGGTTGACACAAAACAAATATCTCGCGAAATGTATACGGTGGGGTGAGGGGTCCAAGGGCGAACGAAGCAGACAACAGATTTGAACACGAGACTCAGTGTTATGTCGCTCACCGCGTGTTGGAGTTGTTTATAGGGGGTCCTATTGTATTTTGATAACCAAAAGTAAGTATTTTTGTTTGAAGATTTTTCCAATTATTATGGTTTTTATTCAAGTGAGTGTATTGAGTGTATTTTTGTATTTGAAATGAAGCTTGTAAAATACGGCATCGTAACTAGTTTTAATGTATCATTATTGTAATCATTACTATAAACTGTTTTTTACCTAAAGGAGGGGTTGGGGACGGTTGAAACATTTTTTGTGGGTACGGTTGAAACAATATATTTATTTTATTTTATTGTTTTCTGGATGCCGAGAGTACGCGCAATGAAGACTTCGAGAGGACAGGTCGACTTGTCGAGGTATACCAATGCTTATGAGGCTCATGAAGATGGTCTTGTCTATGTTTGCCACAATTGCGACTCGGAATGATCCCAAAGCTTGATTTTTGTTTGATTTATGACTAACCAAAATCAAAGAAATGTTTTCTTTTAGTTTATAGTCAGATTATTTTTCCTGTTTTTGTTAATTACGTAAATTATATATCAATGTTAAGTAGTCATATTGTCACAGACGACTGATATTATACATTTTAAGTTGTGAACCCTAAAAACCTTAAAGGTTGATTAAAAATATATACCGTGAAAAGGGGTCACTTTGATTACAAGGGGCTACTTTGATTTTTCTGGGGAAAACTATTTTTGTCCAACTTATTCCAGTATGTGACTAGATAGGGATATTTTATTTAACACGGTTTGTCACACTGATCCTACTGATGTCAGAACTTAACTGCGCAAAATTGTGAGTACTACCAGTTTCTTAAAAAAAAAAGATATTTTAAAGTTAAATAAAATCTACTTTTACATATGCGTTAAACTTCTATGTACACAAGTGTTTTGGTTATATATCGAATTGGTTTTTGTACACTATGTAAAAAGGTTGTTATCTGGCATGATAAAAAGTTAACCTCACTTTCAATATGTCAAACCGAATAGATTCTACGGGTAGTTTTATCATTTGGGGCGCCTTTGATACAATTTTGGGGCTACTTTGATTTTAAATAATTTACGTTTTAAAATGGGGTTATGTTTCTTGTAGACTAAATTTGATTTTATAAATTTTGTTCAAGATAGCTGCAACCATGGTGCGAACCTATAGACGGCGTCTTGGCACAAGACAATACAAAAATTATTCTTCCGTCAAACTAGAAAAGGCCCTAGAAGAAATTGTTAATGGTGGAATAAGTATTAAACAGGCTAGTGCTAAATACAAGATTCCGTACGGGACATTATTTAACAAATTTCATGGTAGACATAGTAGGAATGCAGGAGGACAAACGGTATTATCATTCAATGAAGAAAAGGTTCTCATTGATGCTATACTACGTTGTGCTGATTGGGGTTACCCGTTAACTATGACTGATTTACGTAAATTCACTAAAAGTTACCTAGATCAACTGGGACGTGTTATTCCAAAGTTTAACGATAACATGCCGGGGATAGACTGGGCCAGGTCTCTACTTAATAGACATAAAAGTGAGGCCTCACAACGTCTCGCATCAAATATATCAAGAAAACGTGCACAGGTGAGTGTAAAAGATATGAGAGATTATTTTAAAAATTTGAAAACAACACTGGACGGGGTGCCTGTAACGAACATATTTAATTATGACGAGACAAATATGTCTGATGACCCAGGCAAAACACGCAATATATTTCGGAGGGGTACAAAATATCCTGAAAAGGTAGTAAACCATTCGAAATCAGCAACCACTGTTATGTTTTGCGCTTCTGCGTCAGGTGTTCTCTTGCCACCGTATGTGATATTTAAAGCTGAACATTTATGGAACACGTGGACAACAGGAGGTCCAAAGGGCAGTCCATGTTGCACAAATCGTTGTTGCCTTCGAGGAACATCATACAACAGGACCAAGCATGGATGGATGGATTCCAGTTGCTTCAACGACTGGTTTTGTTCCGTATTTTTGCCTCATGCCAAAAGACTTCCGGGGAAAAAGGTTATAATCGGTGACAACCTTGCATCACATTTCAACATTGATGTCATAAAGAAGTGTGAGGAAAATAACATCAGTTTTACCTGCTTACCGCCCAACTCAACACATATATGCCAGCCGCTAGATGTCGCCTTTTTTTGACCCTTGAAGAGTTCTTGGCGATCTGTTTTGCTGGACTGGAAATTGAAACATAGCAAGATGACAACTTTACCCAAAGAATATTTTGCTAGTTTACTGACGGAATGTTTAAATAAAATGGACAGCCTGGTAAATCTGTAACTGAGGCTGGAAATTCAGATTCAACTGAAGAGTTATCTTCATCAGAATCTAAATCTGAATCAGAATCTACATCTGAATCGGAATGCGAAAGTTCGGTCGAACCAGAAACTGCAAATAAAGGTAATAATTCTGGACAGGATTCTGTGGATTTAATCAGCGATTTGGAACTGGAAAATGTACCAGATGAAGAAAGTTGTAAACCAAAAAATGTCAACGATAAAGACGATTCTGGACCAGTAAAAGCGAGTAAAGGCGACTACATATTAATCAATGTAAATTCTGGTTCTGGAAAATTATTTAAATACTTAGCGATCGTTGAAGAAGTTGGCAGTGACAGAAATATGTTAGTAAAGGGATTTAAAAGCGTTGACAAGACGCATAAAGTTTTCAAAATGATTAAATCTGACATTTTTTATGTCAACGATTTGGACGTTATCACAGTCTTACCTAAACCAAATGTCAGCAAAAATGGAAAGAAGCAAGTATATGTCTTCGAAGAAGAGATTGATATCTGTGAGAAGTAGATACCTAGTTGCTCAGCGCAATTAATTCCTGTGATCAATATGTGCCTCATTGTTTTTTTGTAAGACACTTGGTTCCTATTATTTTGTCATTATTGTTTAATATCTTTAAGTGTTTCAAGAAGAGCTATTATTTAATATATGTTTAGCCATGTGGCATTTAATTTCTACATTTATTTATATTTTGTTAGTAAGATTATTATCCTGTGATTATACCTACAGTATTACAAATGCCTTAAACATGTGATTTTTATATATTTTGTAACGTTTTTGTACAAAATAAAGAATTTACAATGAAATAAACGTGTATCAATGTCACCCCATAATATATAATTGTTAATAACAAATGAACTACGCGACAAAATTTTTTTTTTTAAAACGCGTTTAGCTTGTCTCTGGGGCTACTTTCAGATCAGCATGAAAAAACATGACGTGTCAAAGACACCCCTTTTTGTGTATAAATTTGACACGACAGTTTTAATTTTTTTTTTTACTTTAACAAAAAAATATGTATATAATTTTTATATTAAAACATTCGGCTCATAGGCCTTTATCATAATATATTTTTTGTTTTAACCGAAGTCAAAAACTTTTTGAATTACGAACAAAAACATGTAAAACACTTTACAAAGTGACCCCTTTTCACGGTATAATATTGTCAAACGGTGCCATAATTATTCTTAGAATTACAATAAGTAATGAATAAAACATGTTACAATATTATATTTTGATTTATTTTCATGTGTTTCAACTGACCCCAATCACTGTTTCAACCGCCCCTAGTATGGGGACGATTGAAACAAATCGGATGTTTTTTTAAATTTGATCTTCTACTAAATATAACACACCGGATATTAAAATGGTACTTCCTACTAGTAGATAGAACCACGCTCTTGTATTTAACATATCATTATCATCGTTCGGCTTATAAATGGCAATACTATGGACGATATAAGCGAAATTGTTTCAACCGTACCCAGTCTACCCTACCTCTCATCATATCCGACATAAGCATTTATACCGGAAGTAAAACTGGCGAACCCCGGGCGGAATGTCCAGCTAACGTTCCGACAAAAAGGACTAATTAATTTCTTTAACTAATTCGATTTAATTGTTATATTATTTATGTGGGTTTAATTTAAAATTTATTAATAATTAATGTATGGGCTGCTAGTATTCTATCTATTCATTGTTATTAAAAACTTTTTATCCTCGAGCAGTCTTCCGGAAATAATTACGGCATTCTGCCTATATTTAACAATTCCAACCTCCGCTGAGTTAGTTTTTGGAGAACGAATTCGTCTACCTGGTGAATTTCTCACACGTCGCACAGACCCGCATCACAGAAATCCAGCGAATTATGTAGGTCGCCTGCGAAATTATTTCAGAGAGCTGCAACCTACACCGACTTTGAGACACGCTACTAAACGTATCTTTATTTTTAAAGATCTTTCTACAACCACTCATGTATTTGTACGCGTCGGAGCCGTTCAAAAGCCCTTTGACCAACCATATGAAGGTCCGTACCCAGTAGTCATACGCCATGAACATTATTACGTCATACGCATCCGTGGCGAAGACAAGACAATATCAATCGAGCGATTAAAGCCTGCCTACATAACAACGATGTACACACAAATGTGTTTTCGCTTCAGCAACACCCGCAACAGCGTGAAAAATATGGCACACGTTCCAAGAAACAGGTCAACTTCGCAGATCCGCAGCTTCCTTAGAATACGTAGAAATAAATATAAAAAATATTTTTGTTCTGAACAATAATAAAATGCCAAGCAACCTTTTTATAATAGCTGTTATGGCCATACAAAACAATTAATTAAAGAAATTGCGTATTAATACTGTAAAATTCGCTTTCACAATCTAACTAAAAAACAAACTCAAGGTTTAAGGGGAAAAATGTATGAATATCCTTGAATAAATTAATTTTATTCAAACATCAGTAACAAAATTATACTTAATAAATAGAGTACAATTTAAAACACATTGAATTTGTTATTTAAGCATACTCCTAATATTTAAATAATAAAAATATGATTTTATATTGATTAAACTTTGTATTATGTATCAATAATCAAAGAGTATATTTTTGAAATTCGCGAATTTTTCAAGTGGAAGTAGAGTAATACGGCGTTCTCCTGTGAAGCTCGTTGCTCGAACCTTCAAGCGAGTTTCCGTTCTTTATATAGGTAGTTCAGTGTTCTTCAATCATAACCTTAACCTCTGCTAGGGGGGTATGAGGCGACTTGGATATTATTATATAATATTATATGGGCATTGATTTTGGATCAGCTGTGTGCGGATGGTGATAAAAAATGAATCAAATATTTAGTATATCTTTAAGGTTGTCAATAAATACCAAAACATACTTGCTAACAAATAAAAATACAATTCTAATAATTTAAGTGAATATATTTTATTTGTATTAAACCTTCTCACTTACAGTATCATAATATATAATGGCATATGAACTAGCTTGGAGAAGTGGTGAAGCTACAAATTGCAAAACGTATTATTTCAAGGAAGAATGTGGCAATGACGGCAGGTCTACTGGAAGAATTAAGTACAATCCTATATTTTCTAAAACTGCTCAAGGAGGAGAAAATAAACTTACGGATATCAAATGATCGTGAAAACACTCGTAATACAGCAATTTGTTCGCTTGTTGAACTTTTTGATAAGCGACCTGTCCACATTACAAAAGATAGGCTATTCCTAAATCCGCCACTGAATCTGGCATTAGTGAACACTCAATAATAAAAATATCAGGAAACACCAGCGTAAATTCCATTAATTCTATTCGGAAAAGCCCATCAAAATTGTTATCGACTCGTAGAGTTTTACCTGGTTTCTTCACAATCGACGAGTAATCACAAACATTCTATTGTCTACGAAAATTGTACTTTTCTCTGCACAAACTTTTATTCAAATGCAAAATATGTAATTTTGTTAAGCGTATGTCTATGACAATAAAAAATAATTCATATTTCACTAACCTAACATATTTGTGATGGACAAAAAATATTGTAACTAGATCTTCTAGAATATGTAGAAGAAGCGTATTATGACAGAGTAGAATTTCTGGAAGAGGATACGCCAGCCCAAAAGACAAAAAGAGAAAACATTGAAGCAACTTGAAAAGTGTGATAAAAAGTGTCGTTCGCAAATTATACAACGCGTTGCGGACAGTCAACTGGACTGTGACAGTGCTTTTAAAATTTGGTTAACTCTTAATGAAACGTTTGAGTGAAAAAGTATTGCAAGTCAGTTACTGTTAAGAAAGAAACTTTTGTTAATGAAATTTAATTTGTCAAATGGAACGCTAGCAAACCATTTTTTAATGTTTGACAAAGTCATACGCGAGTTGCGGTCAACAGGTATTTCACTGGAAGAGTCAGATATTGTGTGTCATCTTCTGCTAACGATGCCAGCAGAATATAACAACTTCGCAGCATAGAGACACTGCTGAAAGCTTAACAACTGCCTTTGTCAAGAATCGACTTAAAGATGAAGAAGCAAAACGTGTAGATGTACAACACAGCAAAATAAAAATACCTCAGCTGGAAACGCTACAAGAGGCAGATGCAATAGATACGGCTTCAGGTGTCACAACTGCGGACTACTTGGACACAAACGCGTAGACTGCAGGAATAAGTTTGATAGAAATAACCAACCAAAGTCGGCCCACATAGCAACAAGTGAATCCAATGAAGAGACAGTATCTTTTAGTTTTTCGGCGCATACCGAAAATATTGAATCACCAGATTGGGCACTTGATTCTGGTTCTACAGAACATCTTGCAAACCAAAGAACGACTTCACCGGCATACTTAAATATAAGTAAACTATGGAAAATCTATAATTCGAATGTAGCTGGAAATCTGAAAGTTAAGCACGGCTTTTTTAACAATATTTTTTCAAACGACTTTAATATCGGTTTTGGATCTCCAGCTTCAGATGTATGCAGTTTCTGTATCAACAAGAAAAATGCACTTAAAAGCTGTACTGATGAGAAACAGAAGGTTAATCTTATAACTGAATTAAGAGTTCATAAGCTCCGGGCGAAACAATTTCACTTATTGATGAACCTAAACGTTGAAAATTCAGAAGTATATTGCTTTGACTTGCAGCAGGTTCAAAACCTCCCAAAATTGCCGATGGATGAGGCCTATTATTTGAGACAGCTCTCGTTTTATAATCTATGCATAACGGACATAGCCACTCAAGATCCACATTTGTATACTTATGATGAAACGCAAGCTGGAAGAGGCTCAAATGAAGTATCTTCAGCACTTATAAGTTATTTAAATTCTCGAACATTCTCACCTAATTGCCAAGTATTATGTTTATTTGCAGATGGATACGCAGGGCAGAATAAAATTGCTACGTAATATAGCTATTCAACAGGGAAAGTTGAAGCTGCGATGTTTTCGGGGGTTCGAACCGTTTTTGCACTTGCACCTTTTTTACACGTCGATCCACTTTGCTCAAGATTGTTTATCCACGTTCTAATTGCCCTATTCGACGGAACAGGCTGATTGCGCGGTACGTTGAAATGACGTCTAAAATCTCGCCGCGTTTGCACCAAACTTTCGCCACTGAGATAATACGCATAACTGCGCAGCCACGCTGTTCACCTGTCCAACTATCTATTATAAACTAAATGGTAGACCACGCTGATAATGTTGAGTCGGTTATTTTCTTCTCCACCACCTCCCTACGGGCTCTAAGCCCCACATCAAATATTTCCATTTGACTGGCGAACCTGTACATAAGAACTGTGAAAATATGGCACAAGAAAACGATGTAATTGTGTAAGAAGACATAATTTAAAGAGGCTTATACTTTATACTGCTACGATAAACCTGTTGCCTAAAAAATCGAAAGAAATGTATTTAAATAAGATAGAAAAATTTCGTCAGTGGATGCAGTCAACGTTAAAGTTGTGACAGAGGAAGTTATTTAAATGGATTGATTGAGAAGTACGCGCCCTCTTCACTATGGCTACACATATTCAATAAAATATTTCCCCATATGATTGGCATTGATAGTTTTTTATGACAGCTCCTAGCAATGGGACCTTTATCGCAAAGCTCAGGCCCAGGAAACTTAAATGGTGGCTGTGGGTACAACGTTTTGTTTTTGCTTTCGTTGCGCTTTCATGCAAGAGATGGCGACACCAGTATCATTTTGTTATCATTATTGCTCATTATGTTCCTCTTGTTTTCCCCATTCGTCACTTTAACAATGGAAGATTTAAAAATCTCCGCGATTCCTGTAACTTGCTTACTTGCTATACCTTTGTATCATTTTAAATATTTAGGTATCCTAATAATAGATAACAAATTAAAATTCCATGAGAATGTAAATTATGTATGCAAGAAAATTGCAAAAAAAGTTCATTTCTTGACAAGAATTAGGAATAAATTAAATTACTTGCAGGCAGTCAACGTTTATAAAACTATTGTAGCTCCACATATAGAATTTTGTGCAACTATTTTATTTCTTTGTAATAAAAATCAGATGCAAAGACTGCAGCGACTACAGAACAGAGCTATGCATTGTATACTAAGAGTAAATAAATACACAAGTATAAATGCTATGTTAGATACACTTAATTGGCTAAATGTTAAGCAAAGAATAAATTACTTAACTTTAGTATTTATTTACAAGATAACTAATAACCTATTACCTAGATAGGAGTAAGGAGTGTACCTTCAGACATGAAGAGATAAAATATAACTTAAGAAACACATACAATCTCAGCATAAAATATGTTTCAAAAACCTGCAGTCAAAATTCCTTATATTATAACGGGTTCAGAATTTATAACTCATTAGATGAGAATATTAAGCGATCAAGTACAATTACATCATTTAAAAGAAAATGTATTACATATGTAAAAAATAATAACGGGTGGGCCAGAAAGAAATACGAATTTGAAAAAATCATTAAAAAAATACTAAGTACAATTCACATACAAATTTTTATTTCTATAAAAATGTACATCTGGGAAATTCATTTCATAAAAATAACGTCATCCAGGTGTGCACTATCGCGCTGCAAACCTCAAATTGGTAAAAACTCGCTGGCACGGGGCATAGCACATTGCACGGGGAATAGCTGCCATTTCTTCCCGGATATTGGTCTTCAACTGGTTAATCCCCACAAAAAAGTCTACTCCAATAACCCAGCCACGATTAACCAGTTGAAGACCAATATCCGGGAAGAAATGGCAGCTATTCCCCGTGCAATGTGCTATTCCCCGTGCCAGCGAGTTTTTACCAATTTGAGGTTTGCAGCGCGATGGTGCACACCTGGATGACGTTATTTTTATGAAATGAATTTCCCAGATGTACATTTTTATAGAAATAAAAATTTGTATGTGAATTGTACTTAGTTTTTTAAAATGATTTTTTCAAATTCGTATTTCTTTCTGGCCCACCCTGTATATAGTTTGCTGTTAATGTATAAATTGATATTGTAATAACAATTTATGTTAAATAAATATTATTATTATTATTATTATATTGTGCTGCAGTTTTTGTGTTATTTTCTGTTATTTTGTGTTATTGTTCGTTATTTGGTGTTATTGTTTGTTACTTTGTGCTATTATTTGTTATTTTTGGTTACCTATGTCTGTTGACGTTTACTTCAATTGGCTGACAAAACTAATATTTTATCCTATATAAAGCGCAAATGTGCACATAGAGTTGACTTTCATTTTTGTGTTACGCATAAAGATTTATTTTCATAATGTACAAAAAAGAAAAAAATTGTTATGCTTTAAATTTAAAAATTTTACCTATATCCTTTATCCTTTATTTGAGTTTTCTTAAAATTTTGATTTGTATTTTTTATTTATGTATTGATTTGTAGTTGAAGCAGATTTTTCATAAAATACTATTAAGTTCAAATGAATTACAAGTATTTTTTGAATAATCTGCTTCAACAACTACAAATCAATATATAAGTAAAAAATAAACAATGCTATCAACAATCATTACCTATTGTAGGTAACGATTATACCGACTTAGTTTCCGCTTCCATCCGTCAGATAGCGCTATTAACGTACGATTCCAGATTCCTATATAAAATACTTATTTGGTCTGTGGCAAAGCTTAGTATAGGTGGCAGCACGGAGCTAGTCTCCGAAGTACGTATTACACGATACATACTTAAGTAAAAATAAGAAGACGTACGCATAATGTTACTGAGTGTAATTATGACTGAAATATTAGACCCGTATTTTTTCTGTTTGCCATGCTAATAAGCCAGAAAAAAATCAAGTTTAAAAAAATAGGTGCCACGAAAAACGATGCCGTGTGTGACGTCACCGGTTCTGACAACATACGTTCACCGCGCTGACAAGGACCGAATGCGATACGTAGATCTTACTTTATTTCACCACAGGTATGTCGTCCATTCCGTCGTCAAAACGATAAAAAACGATCTTACTCAAACTAAACTACTCACGGTTTGGTTTCAATGTTGTCTACGTCACACATAACGCATTTCAATACACGTTTCAAAAGTGTTACATTTTCATTTCGATAACAACAATTATTATCATTTTCCTATAGGCGGTTTGCACATGTGTAGTCAGCGCCGCCCTGGCGGGAAAAAATGCATTAATATTATGGTAAACCCTTTGACAGTTCGACAGTTGTACTGTTTCAATTCAACCAGTTCTGTTCTAATGTTCTATAATAAAATTTGGATTCACAGAGTAAAACGAATTTCGTAAGTAGATACCTACATAACTGTAAATATATTTTATCACGTTTTATAATCTATTTATTAATTGTATTTTGAGAATTGACGAAAAGCGCTGGGAACCAGTGCTCATTTTATTGGAAATGAAAAATCGGAAATGAATTAAAGAAAAACGCACCACTTGATAATGCACCAAAAATTACGAATTTTTAGACCGCCATAACTCGGTTGAATTTTGTCGAAAATGAATGAACCTTCAAGTTCCAACAAGTTTGAAGTTTCCTCTTTAAGGTAATGGAAGTTAACTTGACGCCAAGTTAATTTCACCCCCTGCCACTCTCCTGAGAAAAAAATGTTTTTGATGTCAAAAAATGCCAAACTTTGACAACTTGTACCAGGTGCAAAATATACGTGAATTCCGTCCACTACCAAGGTGAACAAGTTCATTCATTTTCCTATCGGGAAAAAAATTGAATACTTTCGATGATTCGGCGCGAAGTAATGAATTTTTGGGCAAAATTTATCGAAAGGAACACCTTTTGTGCTTTTTTCGTTTAATGTTCTCGTGATTGCTTTAGACTTCAAACTTATCAAATTTTAAATTATGAAAAAATCAGAGTAAATTTCAAAAGCCCGTAGCTTCGGATAAAATCATCGCAGGTAATTGAAATTTTTCAAAATTTACCAAAAAATTAATAAATTTTATGGCCATGTTGTTCAAAGTTTGACATTTTTGTGTCAAAAACATTGTGTTTTCTTAGGGGGTGCCTGGGGATGAATTGGATTTGGCGTTACATTAATTTGCATACCATTGAAGAGAAAACTTCAATCTTGTGACAATTCATAGAATAATTGATATCTATGCAAAATTAGCCGAGTTATGACCGAAAAGGTACAAAATACAATTATTTTTCAAAAATTCATTACTTCGCGCCAAATCATCGAAAGTACTCAATTTTTCCCCGACAGTAAAATGAATGAACTTTATCGCCTTGGTAGTGAATGGATTTCACGTATTTTTTGCGCCCGGTACAAGGTGTCAAAGTTTGGCACTTTTTGACATCAAAAACTTTTTTTCTAAGGAGGGTGGTAGGGGATAAAATGAACTTGGCATCAGATTAACATGACCTTAAAGAGGAAGCTTCAATCTTGTCAGAACTCGAAGATTTATCCCTTTTCGAGCCAATTCAACCGATTATGGCAGTCTAAAATTTCGGAATTTTGGGTGCATAGTCAAGTGGGGCGTTTTTTTTTTGTTGAGTGTATATGCTGAAAATTTATCATATTAAAAACACTAATTGAAACAGTGGCTCAAAAAAATGCACGTCATTTAGAATACAATTTATTTTCCGAATTTATAATAAATCTATTTTAGTCATGACCAGTACAACATTTAGTATTTGTCGTTTAATTTTGTTTCTGAATACACTATTATAAACTTTGCATATTATAAATTGATCACGTGGCCTATGGCGTCACTCAATTCTGGGACCGAACAGTGCATGTACTGCGTTGTATTGGTAAATTTTACATTGAAAATTGGATGAAAAGACAATTTGTCATAAGTTAAAACACAAAACATACAAGTAACTCATTTATTTATAATTTAAATAACAATAAGTGTAATATTAAAAATTTGATAGTTTTAATAAAAAAAACTAACCTATTGACACGAGTCTTCTTTATGTCTCTCTCGTCTGACGTCTAAATCCATCTTTCGCACTTCTAGTGCTTGACAACGCCAGCATGTCTGACTTGTACGTAAGCTAAATGATCAGTGGTTTACATTTATCAATATTTTTTACGTACGAATACGAAGCACTTTATTTACTTCATCTGTGATTATGGAATGTTTTCAACGGTCCATCATGATTTTCGGATAATTTGACACGAAAGGATTATTATCACTTCAAATATCTTCATCCTTAATGTCAATATCCATTTCAAACTCGACGTCGTGATTTCCCATTTTGACACAATCACACTCTACCATTTCGAGTTTAATTTTTTTCTTTTCCTTCACCTGAACTTTTGCTTTTGGATCAAATTGTATGTCATCCGATATTTTAAATGTGATATTAGGACTTTCTAAAGGTTCTGGAACATCTGGTAGTTTTAAATTTCTATTTGGTACAACTAGAATAATTGCTTGTTTTACTTGTTCAACAAAGTCAGTAAAATTTTTGATTTCATCTAATATTTCAATTCTTCTATTTTTAGAACTTTTTGCTAGTTTAAATCCAACTTTATCCAATGAAGATTCGGGATATAATGATACAATAAAAGACCGCATTTCGTTAATATTCCAGGTACGTTTAAATAAAGCTGTTTTTCTTCCTAAAAAGAAACATAGATTTAAATTAAGTCATTTATACTGTTTGTTATGTAAACTTATTTCACTAAAAGTGTTAAGTAAATTTTCTATAATAATTAATACTATTTCTAACTTACTTATTATTAAAAGATTTATATACTTGAGTTTAATAGTTATTTAGGGAATAGGTTCAACAGCAGAAAATATTATACTAGAATATTCATACACAAGAAAATGCGGGCAAATGAATGCACGAGAAAATTCGTAAGTAATAAAATATCTGTATATATCAAAAGATTCATTTACAGGAATATTCAAATCTAGAATTTTAGATTTGTCATTAATGCAAACACAGGAAGATGCGAATCTAGAAAAGTTATAATCAAAACGGAGTATATGGGATCCAAAAATGGTATTGGGTTGTTCATTTACTTCAGTTCAACCTAATTTATTCATTAAACCTCTTGTGTTGAAGAGACAAACTAGTTTTCTGGATTTGCATCTTCCTATATTTGCATTTATGCCGATAATATAATTCTAAATTTACAATTTTCTGTGAATGAATATATCATTCTAAAAAACAGTAAAATGCACGTACAAAAATATTCACATCTAGAAAATTTATACAAAATAAAATATCTGCATTAAGATTCATTCCCAGGAAAATGCAAATATATAATTTTAGATTCGGCATAAATGCAAACATAAGAAGAAGCAAATCTAGAAAAAAATGAACAAGCCAATACCATACTTGAGACCCACATAGACTAAATCTAAAATTTTAGATTTGAATTTTCCTGTAAAAGAATCTTTTGATGCAGGTATTTGATTACTTATGAATTTTCTAGATTTAGATCTGCATGTGTATGCATTTTCCTGTGTATGAAAAGTCTAGAACTTTATTTTCTGATGTTGAACCCATTCCCGTATTTTGTTACGTAAAAATTTTCTAGATTTGAATCTTCTTGTGCATGCATTTCTAGTATTTTATTATGTTTTCTGGTGTTGAATGGCCACTCGTTAGGCTATGAAATGACTGTTTAGCGTCGGAGGGAATTTTAGGTTAACATTTTTCGCAGACGAGTTAATACAAAATATTTTTTGTGCAACTGTAAAAAAAACTCTCATTTTATAATATTTGACACTGACATAATACACAGTTCAATTAATTCAACTTCGCAGCCGTTACTATTAGCAACGGCCGCAAAATATATTATACACAAATGTTTTACTTCGCGGCCTGAATTGCGTAGGTGAATGTCAACTTTTTTGACAGTTGCACAAAATAGTATCTATATTGTAATACAATTTTGGAAAGGACTTCATTGAAATACTAATATGAAAGTTGGAGCACGAGCGATAGCTAGTTCTTCTATCATACGAGTTTTCCGAGTTTTCCAATGACTTTTCGCAAATGTACTACTTATATACTATATTTTCTACGAAAGTGTGAAATATTCAAAATTAATGATTTTCTTTAATGGAAATAATACCTAACAAATTTAAGAAAAACATATCAGGTGGACTTGCTGTGATAACTGAAAACAGTACCAATACATAAAAACTAACAGTTAATTTTTGTAGTTTTGCATTTATGGTGTGATTTATTATAAAATAGTATATTACATTACAAGTCATGAAAATGTTTCATTGCAGACGAGGAGGCGTTTGAAGAATGCGAAGCCTCCGAGTCAAGCAAAGACATTTTTATGACGCGTGATGTATTCTATTTTTTTTAAATCGGCAATTAAGCTTCAAATTATAAAAAAAAAATAGGTTTGCATAAATCATCAGAGCTGTGACAAATCATCAGAGCTGTCACAAATTTTAGAAAAAGTTGTCATGACAAGTAAACAAAGTTGAAAGTAAATTTTATTTTCATGCCTAGTCATGAAAATCTTACTTTCATGCCGCAAATTAGTCTGGAAATGACGATTTTCATGCCGATTTTGAAAAAATAATTAATTTTCATGAAGAAAGTAGTAGTGCTATGTATGTAACAAGTAAGGATACGAAGGTTGTTACCTTATGTATGTGAAATATGCAGCACGAGGCGCAGCCGAGTTCTGTAAACACATAAGTAAGTAAATTCCTTACGTGTCGCATACAATATTTATTCTACTTTCGTTCGAATAAATGCAATTTTTTTTGAAATTATGAAATTTTGACATTTATAAATTTTGACAAAACAAAAACATTGAAATTAGATTATCTACAAATGTCATTTTTATTCGAATTTTTAAAATTTAAACTGCATAAAATATGCAGCTCCAAGTCAAAATAATTTTATATTGAAGTTTGGTGGTCTATCATTTTTTAAATAAATGTAAAGGGTGATTCAATAAACGTTTCAACATGAGAAGTGCTAATAAAATCTAAGGAAACGACAGAATATTCGGAATGATCATTTATATTGTTAGTTTGGTTCATGACAATTACACGTGAATGAGTGTTCCAAGTATATGGCCACCACGGCTCGCACGACACTCACGAATCCGTTTGTCGTAATTTTGGCAAAGTGCCGTCTCAATCAAGGCAATCTCGCGCCGAATTGCAATTATCAGGTCTTCGAGCGTCTGTGGCCTATCCCTGTAGACTTTACTTTTCAAATAACCCCAAAGGAAGAAATCCAAGGGGGTCAAATCGCAAGATCTTGGTGGCCACTTGATTGAGCCGGCACTTTGCCAAGATGTCATCCAAAATTACGCAAACGGATTCGTGAGTGCCGTGCGAGCCGTGGTGGCCATATCCAGTTAAAGTTATGACAAAAGTACTTACTTTAAAAAAAATGTGCATCTAGAGCACAAGTAAAAATTTTGTTCTGCACTGAATGTACCTACCTATCGTAAAGCCCACTTTCACCATCAATTATTTTAATATCAGAAAACATGTGAATTCGCACTTTCGTAGAAAAAATATATTATAGCATCAATAGATATAAATTTTTTTCAATATAATATACGAGAAAGAAGAATTACCTAAACCATGTCTGGTTAAAAATATTTTTTCTTCGGGCGATGGGAAAAACTGTGCATCTGCTCGCTGAAGCAAAAAAACTGTTCTTCTTACAGATACATGTTTCTTTCTTCCTCTTTGAAGACCAGAATATGTGTTGAATGTATTTATATTTACCGTTGTACGTGTAGTATTTAAAATTTGTTTATTTGTTTGATCATTGTTGGAAGCATTTACAGGACTCAGTGATGTATTAATTATTTTGCACACATATTTTCGGTTTCCCTGGACCTACAAATAAATTTAATACAGTATTACAGTATGTTTTCCTATACTTCTAAAACAAATATCTCAAACAATCTGATTGTTGAACGTGTTGAAATTGAAAATCATTTATATGATAAGTAACGATAAATAAAAAAACTAAATTTGATGACTATAGGTACGTGTCTCTAATGACTATAATACTTTTTACGTCACTCGGGGAAGGAAAGCAGTGTTTTCCTCTTGCTAATGGAGGGAGGGAAGCGAGTTTTCCCTCCCGCTCGGGAGGACCGTACTTGTTTTCCTCCCGCGCGGGAGGAAAACACTGTTTTCTTCCCGGTACTGGCGGGAGGAAAACATTGCAAGAAAGGTGATTTCGAGGCCCTCGTGACGTAAAATATTGTGTGTCCCACGGGAGGGAAGGCTATTCCTCCCTTGGGCGAAGCCGGCGCCCTTGCTCGGACCGCCGCTTCGCCCGCGGGAGTAATAGCACGCTTCCCTCCCTAGGTGCACAATAGTATTTTGTGGCGCCGGCTTCGCCCAAGGGAGGAATAGCCTTCCCTCCCGTGGGACACACAATATTTTACGTCACGAGGGCCTCGAAATCACCTTTCTTGCAATGTTTTCCTCCCGCCAGTACCGGGAAGAAAACAGTGTTTTCCTCCCGCGCGGAAGGAAAACAGTGTTTTCCTCCCGCTCGGGAGGAAAGCAAGTACGGTCCTCCCGAGCGGGAGGGAAAACTCGCTTCCCTCCCTCCATTAGCAAGAGGAAAACACTGCTTTCCTCCCCCGAGTGACGTAAAATACTATTGCACAAAATACTATTACATCCTTTATATTAACTTCACCGTCGTACGTACGTACGGCAAAAAAACAAAAGTCAAAAATGACCTACTTCCCGGGATCCTATCGAGCTGAAATTTTGGAAATAGACTTTTGTCACCTAACAATGCACTTTGGCACATGAAAAAATCTGATGACAAGACCTCCCGCCATACCCCAAACCCATTCTCCCATATCCAATCAATCTGAAATTTGGTACATAGATTCGTTGTGACCAAACATTTACATTGGCACAAGAAAAAATCTGATGTGGCCACCACAAGACCTCCCGCCATACCCTACGCTTTTTAACTCTGAAATTTGGTACATAGGCTCGTTGTGACCAAACATTTACTTTGGCACAAGAAAAAATCTGATTTGGCCAGCACAAGACCTCCCGCCATACCCTACTCTTTTTAACTCTTTCTTGAAACACACTATCATCTAAGAAAAAGTTACAATGAAAACAAAAATATAAATAAATATCGATCGAGTCTCATATATGAAGGAAAAATTTTTTTTACGGATTCATTTTTTTATTACACCGGCATCATAATAATTTATGTTTAAACACGCAAATGCGTGTAAAAATCTGATGTGGCCAGCACATAACCTCCCGTATGGACATTGTAATATTTGAACTTAGTATGGAACTTTAATTATAATTAAATTATGTAATAAACTTTAAATTTCATAAATCTACTTATCTCTTTGTTTTATAGATATATTTTAATTTATAAATAACGTATTTACATAATATTATGTCCAGCTAATATTATATTTCTTTAAATATGGTGCCAGCACGGTTAAAGGGTGCCACCATAATGCCACTAATATTTCAAAAACTTTACAGACTACACTCTACACACGTCTGCTACATTGACATTTTAATTATTTTTTTTCTATTTGGTGATTTACAAATTATACAGGGTGTTCATTTTAAGTGGCGCACCATTGCTATCTCGAGAACTATAAGAGCTACGAAGTTGGTTAAATTAGCAAACAATTTATATTTTATATGACTACTTTAATTAACGAAACAATTTTTTTTTTAGATCAGTGGTTCTCAAACTACAGGATGCAACTTTCTTATTTCAAATGGAGACCGATTTTTTTTATTTGCTAATTCGATTCAGTATTTTTTTCTGAATTCTACGAGATATTAGTTTTATACCTTTGCATAAAAAAAACATAAGAAAAACGCTATTGAAAATAATGATAATTTAATTAAAATATGACTGTTAGTTAGTGTTATGGCAGAAAAAAATTGAATATTTTGTTTCATATTAATTGTTATTTAGTAATGAAAAAGATTCTTTGATTTTAATCAGGAGATCAGGACCGCTACAGAGTGTATGAGTTCAGGGTACTAATGCCCAGTTTTTCAGTGCGAGCTTAAACCAAAATTTTTGCTTAAGTTTCAGTTTAAGGTTTAAACTGTTTATCAGTTTAGTTTAAACCATGAACTAAACAAAAAGTTCTGTTGAACCTGAACCGCGGAAGTATCTGGTTTAAAGAAGAGTTCATGGTTTAACTATAAATTTAGTGACAGTTTCTCGTCCGATTTTTACAAACAATTAAATAAAGTAGTACCACTAACTTTTTGTCACATACTTATACAATTATGAAGTTGTCTGGTAATGAAGGCGATATTATTAATTATTTTGAACGAAGACCCAAAATACATAGAGATCGTATTAGATTATTTTGAAATTTGGGACGATAATTTTTTACAAGATTTAAATTAAGTAAAGAAATCGTTAGATTAATTATTATTGATGAAATTCAAGACATTATAAAAACTTCGTAAGGATTAAATTTGTGTGCAAAATATGGTTTAGAGATGAAATAGTCGGATTGTGGACTGGTTGTGGAATAAAAATACTACTTGAAGATTACGCGACGTTTCGGTTATTATATAACCATTATCAAGCTGTTCTTCAATGATTATTATATTATATCATTATAAAAACTCCTACTGAATGGTAAAATTGCTGAAAATAAAATCTACATAGTTATTTTATTATTGCAATCTGTTTTTATTGAGGAATCATGCTTTAAGTCCTGACAAAATGGTATTATTAACATTAAGATTACGCTACTGGGAGTTTTTTAAACATGATAGGAGATTTTAAGTGGGGTACATAAGTCTATTGCGTGTAAAATTGTAAAAAAAACAAAAAAAGTATCGAATGCAATAGCATCTCTTCGTCCCATTTACTTATATTAAATTATCAACAACTGCAGTAGAAATTCCAATTTCTGAAGAAGAACAACAAGGTTTTTATAATATTGCACGTTTCCCAAAAGTTATAGGAACAATACTCATGTCAAAATACAATTGTCAAAAATAAATTTGAGGTTATATTATTACCAACGTTGTCAAAATTTTAGTTATAGGAACAATAATTGACTGTACTCATGTCAAAATACAATTGTCAATAATAAATTTTAGGTTATATTATTACCAACGTTGTCAAAACTTAAGCTAAAATAGTTTATCTTGAGCTTAACTGAACTAGTTCATTTTTATAACTGATAAACACTGTAGCCACTGAACTAGTTCAAAATTAAGTTCACAGCTCAACTGAACTCTTACTTAAACCTTGACTGAAAAACTGGGCATAAGTACTCAGTAGGGTGTAAGGTGGCGGTAACTATGAACACGTGTTTCGACCTTATTTGGTCTGATCAGTGTAGTATACTAGAATCTTTTTCACCAACAATTAATATGAAACAAAATATTCAATTTTTTTCTGCCATAACACTAACTAACAATCAGATTTTAATTAAATTATCATAATTTTCAATAGCGTTTTTCTTATGTTTTTGTTATGCAAGTGTATAAAACTAATATCTCGTTGCATTCAGAAAAAAATACTGAATCGAATAAGCAAATAAAAAAATAGGTCCCCATTTGAAATAAGAAAGTTGTACCCCGTAGTTTGAGAACCACTGGTCTAAAATTTTTTTTGTTTCGTTCATTAAAGTAGTCATATAAAATAGAAATTGTTTGCTAATTTAACCATCTTCGTAGCTCTTATAGTTCTTGAGTTAGCAATGGTGCGCCACTTAAAATGAACACCCTGTATAGGTATTCTTTATTGGTAAAAGATATAGAAAAAAGTTAGATCAAATATTGTATAATGTACGTGACGATGTGTCCTATGAAAATTTTTAACTATCTCACTTTTTTCTAAGATTTTTGCAAAGCAATGTAGGCTAGTACCGAGCTCTCCGTTCAACGGATCCATCTATCCGTCTAGCCAATCAAATGCTTTGTAACATTCAAAGCAGTCCTGTTCCGCAAAAAAGTCGGATCGTGCTCAACTTTTGTCCGGCGAGCGGACGTTTCTCTTTCTCTGTCTTTCTCCTTATCGTTGTCTTTGTTGTATTCTTTGGTTAGGATCATCGTTTGCATTTTTGCAGTCAGTTGATGTACATATTGTACACGTCTCTTGAATAATTATTACTAATTTTTTTGACATGACAATAATACAATAAATTTGAATATAAGTATTCTGAACATATTAAGTTATATGTTATATGTCAAAATGTCTAATATGAAGTTAGTTACGTTTAGAAAAAAATCGTCCGTTTGAACGTAGAGCGTAGAGCTCGAAACCGCAAGACGGAGAACTGTTCCGTCACCGGACAAACGGATCCGTAGAACGGAGAGCTCGGTACTAGCCTTTATAGTTCTGCAAGTAAAGTTCCATTTCTGGTTGGCAGATTTTTACCAAAATCATATCAGCTCTTCGTTTATGCCTGTGGCACACCGGCCGAGGAGCATCGAGGACCATCGAGTAACTCCTCGATGAAACGATAGAACGCACCCCGTCCTCGACGAAAAATAGGGGCGCCGCTATTTTCATCGAGTTGTTCCTCGATGAAACGAATGTATCTCATTTCAGACGTATCTTTGGATTTCATTTCGCGCAAAACTTTGATGTATTTGTCACCGATTAAATAGAAATCCATCGCGGACGGGTGCGTTCTTTCGTTTCATCGAGGAGTTACTCGATGGTCCTCGATGCTCCTCGACCGGTGTGCCACAGGCATTAGAGGTTTAGACATACAAATAATGTATTATGCAAAATATTAGAATTTTATGTTCAGTAGAATTAGAGATAATGAATGACAAAGAAAGTGCAAGAAATATTCCATCCATACACACACGCACGCACATGCTCCTGAAAATAGTCAAAATAGATTCTGATTAGATTTTAGTGTTGATCGTGCAACCAGAAAATCTGTTGAGTTTTTTTGGAGTACCCTCAAAATTTATGGATTAATAGAAATTTTTTAATAACGATGTATACTAAATGTTACTATCTACAATTTGTATTCAATTCAATACGTTGTTTCTATTTAGCACCATTTTCCAATTATAAGAAGTTAAGAGTTCAACAAATTTGTTACAATTTTTATTTATCTGCCTACCAATGAAAACAAAAAATAAAATTAAAAGGATTGAAGTAAATGGGTTTCAGTCAAAAAAGATATATTTTACACCACTGTGAGTGGTGTAAAAATATATATTTTTTGACTGCAACCCATTTACTTCAATCCTTTTAATAAAACTTCCAGTCAAGTAAATTCCAACTTTATTCAAAAAATAAAATATTTGAGTGTTAATGTCAAATAAAGATTTGACTTTTTGACAAATTGAAATTGAAAATATGAAATGTTATTTATTATTTATAAGGTTATAATAAACTGTAATAATATTATAAAAACTGCAATTCCCGAAATTCCTTCTACAATGATATATTTGTGAATATATAATTCATGTGTCACGTGACACATATTTGACTAATTTGATTGGCTAAAATAGGGCAGTAAGAGGCTATCAAATCGATGATATTTTTATCACCGCTGTTACATGTCAACTGTTTCTGTCAATTAATTTCCTACTGTCACTTCGACTTCCATATTTAAATATTGCTGTTTGTCAAAAATAAGACTTAAATTGAATGAACCTGATTGTATTCGGTGGGGAAATGGGAAATGTCAGTGAAGACAAAATTGAGAAAGGTAAACAGAATTTAAAACGTTTTTGATAGCTATTGCTATCAAAAGCTCATTCATTATATATTCTCCCCAAATATAACTCGGGCTATGATTAATCATAGGTGATAGCCACGGTACAAAAAGAGTAGGTAGGGACACGAGCCGCTCTCAGAGTGCCACTTAAGTGTTCCAATATGGCCGCCGGGAATGTCTGTAGTGAAGTTAGATGTGAATTGTGACGTAATTATGACGTGTTGTGACATTTTGTGTTTGACAAGTAAATTGTAACGTAAAAATATGGGAAGATACAGAAGATGTTTTGTACCGGGTTGTAAAAGTGGGTACGACACCTGTAAGGACAAAATAAGTTTATTTAAAGCTCCCAATGAGGCAAGTGAGAGAGAAAAATGGGGAAATATAATTAAAAGAACGGATAAATTATTAGCTGCAAATGATGTTCTCCGTGAGAAGCATTTTAGTCCTTCTGATGTAATTAAACACATCGAAGTAAATAATGTTAGTAACAATAGTAAATATGTACTATATTAAAATAAAGTAATTAATAAATCTATCACGCCTTTCACCCAACTTGGATTTGGCGGCCCACAGATCACTGTGCGTCATCGAAATAAATATTTCTGCCGTGTGTGCGATTATCAGATTAACCCCCGTCAACTGACAGATTCATGGCATGAGAGTAAGATTTTAGTTCATAACTTCATCAGATTTACACCTAGTACTGGTGCATATATTAGAATAAATCAACAGTAAAATATAATTATTTGAATTATGTTTAAGTATTGTAGCAATACAATATCAGTAGTAGGTTCCATGTAGGTACACAAAAATGGTAAATGTACATTATTTGAAATGTATAACGGGTTTATGCATGTTTGATGTCATAATGTATTTCACACTATACTTAGTAAACATATAATAATGTATGTATACTTATAATATTGTAAATAAAAAGAATACCTATAGTGAAGATATGAGCATTTGGAACAAGTACAACAATTCCTAATAATTATCTTGAACCACGAACTAATAATTTTATCACATACTAGTGTTGTATTCGTTATATCAGTCTTATCAACCATTAAATGAACTACAAAATTTATCAATATAATATTGTTTTATTTAGACATTTTAAATATTTTAGATAATAGTGCCGTATAAAAAAGCCCGATTAAAAAAATTGCCATTCCTAAAAATTTTCCCCATTATCCCGAGAAAACTGCTAAAGAATATTTTATTGAAGATGTGAACGGATAACAAAATTATATTATAAAATAGTCAAAAATACATACTTCCGTAGAGCAAGATAATGTTACGGATACTTCTACAGAAAATAATACTTTTGTTGCTGAAGACATAGAAGAGTCGAATTATTAATTATTAACTAATTATTATTATTATTAATTATTAACTAATTATTATTAATTATTGCACATCATTTTTAGGGGTGAGTGTATAACACTCGAAAGTACTGACGTTGCCTTGTATTTTCGTTGCTTTGTACATGCGCGGCTTTGTATGAACACTGGAAAGTATTTACACCGTATTTTATTTACACTGCTTTGTGCAAACACCGAAATGTACTTTTCTCGAAAGTACAAAAGTGGAAAACAGCGCAGGCGCAAACCAATGCTGGTGTTTAGGACTTTAGTCTATAGATGTCGAACTAAGTTTA
Source organism: Agonum fuliginosum (assembly GCA_947534325.1). NCBI lineage: Eukaryota > Metazoa > Arthropoda > Insecta > Coleoptera > Carabidae > Agonum > Agonum fuliginosum. The sequence goes on from OX384044.1 coordinate 20,492,803, forward strand.
GCAAAACTAGAGTACCTAAATAGACTAAATAAAACTAACAAAACCCTCCTTGAGTCCAACATACTCCGTTTTTGATAACTACTCTTATAAAACTATTCAATGTAGTGAGTGCGTGATGTGTATATGATTATATGTATAATTACAGTGTCCTGTTTTGCAGCATTGGTTTGCGTCTGCGCTGTTTTCCACTTTTGTACTTTCGAGAAAAGTACATTTCGGTGTTTGCACAAAGCGGTGTAAATAAAATACGGTGTAAATACTTTCCAGTGTTCATACAAAGCCGCGCATGTACAAAGCAACGAAAATACAAGGCAACGTCAGTACTTTCGAGTGTTGTAAGTTATCCCATTTTTAGTTATGTTTATAGTTTGAAGGATTTGTAGATTAATAGTGTGTTGTGTATAGTCCGTCCCAAACTTCTTTGCCGTTACGTCATACCTGTAGTTCGTATGAATCAATTTGAAATTATGGCGGGAAAGTTATATTTTGATATCAAATATTTTTAAACTATATTATGTGAATATTTGGAATAACTATATAAATTTAATAATAAATAAATACCTCTAGAACAGCTGACACGGGAATAAGTAATTCTCCTTTTTCTTTTTCAACAGTAAAATATTGGTACAAATTCAAGACAATCTGAATTGTTTGTTTATTATTGCGTTTGCCGGGCATATTTATAAATATTATTATAAATATCTATATGTAAACAGCTAATGGATGCATAAAACAACGATATACCTATGTTAAATTATTTAATCACAGTGAAAATAGTTTTTATTTGTTTGACAGTTTCAAAATTTACAATACATATTTCATAAAACAATATGAAAAACAGCCTACTCAAATAACAAATTGCTGGTATATCAACAATATAATTATACGTTTTCTATTTCTTTCTTTTTCTACTTCATAATAAAAACAAAGAACAAAACTTCACGTAACAGTATCAATACTTCGCAAATTTCGAATGACATACGTGTTTCAACTAAATATATGACAGTAATAAGATAGAAAGAGTAAGACAATGTATTCTTTAGTTATTCTTGAAAATAAAATAATGACGTCACGGCAAAGAAGTTTGGGACGGACTTTAATGTGTAGGTATGTAATAGAAGATAATGTTATTTTTTGTAAATTAAGATATATGTTGGTTTAATTTAATTTAGTTAAAAAATATAAACATTTATCAATCTTATATGTCACCATCTTTGTTATACGTATTATTATTTTGAATGAAATGCACGTACAATTTGTAGTTTGAACCAGTTTAAAATGACATATTTTTTATGTCAACATAGTAATGACAGATCTGTCAGACATTCTTGATGAGAGCCATCTATGAGAATTTTACTGAAGTACGGCACTTTAGTGGAACTCGGACAACAATGGTATGCATACGTCGTTAGTCTTCAGAAAATTGAACTCGTGCTGCGCACTCGGTCAATTTTCATCGACTAACTCATGCTATCACCGATGATAATCATAGCACTAGTTATATTACCCCCGAGTATAAGTACCTTCATTTGTAAACATTTATATTAGTAAAATATAGTTGAGTATGGCGAGAGGTCATGTGTTGGCCACATCAGATTTTTTAATAGGCCATGTAGACCTTCTAACGGTTGCTTCGTGAATTATTTACTTTACTAATGAACAAAGTCAGGTTTACCCACGAGAGAAATATTAATTCTCGAGGCCGAAGGCTGAACGAGATAATTTTCTCTAGTGAGTCATTCTTTTTTGTCCACGTGTGAAGTATAACGTTTTATCCAACACCTCTTAATAACTGCTTAAATAATTCAAAAATTTAATGTTTCAACCTATGACTTCCAACAAGCAAAGTAACAATTTACCCACTAGTGGGTATAATTTTGAACAAAAACACTAATGGGCAATATTTTACTTTGCTTGATTAAGAGATGTTGGATATAAAAATAATAATTTATGACATTTCCAACACTTTTCATATTGTGCATTAGCAACATGTTAAAAGAATTACACAAATTATTTTAAAGTGTTTATTTTAATACCGCAATTATTATAATTACAATTATTAATAGTTATTTACATTATAAGTACGATATATTTTATTTTACAACGCGAAGTTCTATATTAAAGTACGCAAACTCTCGAAATATAACATTAACGTTTCATGCCATGTTCACAAAAATAAAATTAACTATGTACACCAATTTATAAAGATAAAGATTTATTAATACATTTTTCAATTACTCAATCATTGTAATGTAACCCATTACAACTTCTACCAATTGATAGTATTTTTACCACTAAAGAGCAGAGATCACAATTGCAGCCGATATACACTAAAAGCAACGAGGATCGATTTGGCTGGTATAAATATTCACAATTTATAACTAGAGCTAGGAATTATAATGCACTCAATTTCACACATACAAGTATATGCACAATATTTGGGGTTTATATGCACAGGCGTATTTTTTGTAAATTAGTGGCCAGAAGCTGCATTATTTGATTTAGGCAAATAAATAAAAACTAACAACTATTTATTGTAAGAGCTAACAAAAAGTATCTATACAAAATTATAGCAAATAGGAAATTTTTCTAAAATTATAAGAAAATATGCAATTTTGAAATAATATTCTTGAAAACGAAATAATATACAAAATAAAAGTTGGCTTCCGTATATTTTATGTAGATATTTAAAAAGAAATACTTAGGTATATCAATAATACAAAATATGAATTTTACATAATAATCCCAGCTCTACTTGTAACGAAAAAGTGTTACCATTTGAACCACTCATTTTTATTTAGCTAAACTGATGGCACTTTCCAGTATATTTTGCTGCTTTACTTAACGTTCAACCGTTTGTTTTAGTGTTTGGGTGACTTGGCGAATTTGACGCCACTTTCTGGCATCTTCGGCTTGCTTTGCTCGTCTTAAAACTGCTTGTTCTTCGGTTTCGTTTTGTTGTATTTCTAGACGAAATTTTCTCTTCGCTTCCATTTGTTTCCTTCGACGCTCAGCGGCCTGCTGTTCTGTCTCATTTGCTTGCAGTGTTTCACGCCAAAGTCTCTTCCTTTCTCGATCCTTAGCTAAATATGCTTCAATTGCAACTATGCTGGCTTCTGTTTGTTTTTGTTTTGCCATTTCACGATACTTTTTTCTTATATCTGTTTGGCGTTTGCGACGTTCAGCGGCTTCTTCTTCCGTTTCATTAGCTAGTATAGTTTGTCGTAAACGTCTTTTTCTTTCTCTATCTTTAACTCGTTGATCGTTTATCCGCGAAATAAATAAATTTTTTCTTTCATAATCTTGTTCTTGACTTGCAGCAGTTAGTTGATCAAATGCATTCTGTTTTTCTATTTGACGGTACATTCTTCTTTTTTCTGCTTGTTGTCTGCGGCGTTCGATGGCCTCTTCTTCTGTTTCATTTGCAAGTTTATTTTTACGAATCTTTCTTTGTCTTATTCGGTTTCTGGCTCGAATTCGATCCATCTGTGTAAGGAGTAAATATTATCAGTTTTTTTAAACATAAGCCGGTGTAATACGGTCAATTATTACATTCATCTTGTATTTAAACTTAAAAATGATGACGTCACGTCATTCTATTTGACATATGACGGAAGCTAGGTGCATCTGCAAAAATAGCCTTGATATTCTGTAATTAGAAAATTAGTTTTCATTTTTTTATTTGAACTATAGAATTTGTTAAAATACTTACATGATTTATTTTTGATGCACAATCTGGTAAAACAACAAAAATAAAAAATAAAAACTAATTGGTATTTTGATGATGTCTTAAATGTAAGACGATGACACATGTGTTTCTCATAAAAATGTTTATCATAAATTATAAAATTATTGACCATATGACACCGGCATGTAATTGAAAGTATTTCATTTACAACTATTAATAGTATATTATTTAACGAGTAAATAATGTAGGCTATAATTAATAAGGATGAAAGTTTGTTCACGAGCCGAAGGCGAGTGTATAAATCATCCGAGTTAATTATAGCCATTATTTGCGAGTCAAATACGACGTTTTATCTACAACTTTTTAAATAAAACAACATTTTCTTACTACAAATTTGTATTGATATTAACCTAACCTCAAACTTTGGTGTGATGACATGACAATTTATCCGAGTAATTTAGAACTATTATAGGCTAGTCATATACAGCGTTTTACAAATTTTTATTATTTTTACTGTTTCTGCTTACAACGTCATAAAATTATAACTTGATGTAACAGATGTGATGGCAGTTTGACAGTTCGAGAGAATAAAGTACTCATTATTTAACAGTGTGAAATAATGAATTCATTATTTCATAATGTGTCCTTATGGAGGGGTTTATTATACTACTTTCACGTATATAATGAATACATTATTCTATTGTTGTAGATAAACATTATTATGTAAGCGTTTGTTTTTAATTTACTTTTGTCTTACTCGCTAGGGAGCCTACAGAGTAAACAAGAATTTTTTTTAATACCTAGGTATGAAAAAATTACTCATTTTTCTTCTAGACCAATTAAATTTGTAATAAAACAACACAAAATAACGATTCATATTTGGTTCACTTCGCTGAACACTATTTAGTTCGGTTTTGTTCCGGTTTAATTGTTTTTCTTGATATAAACCATAACCTGTTTTCAAAAATGCGGTTCAAGTTCCGGTTTCGCTTCAATGATAACAACTCATCGCGATCCATTTATTAAAAATATTTTTTTAAATGACAACCGAGATTGCAATAATACTATTTTGATACTGAAATACACTTGACAATGTTGATGCTTTAAATGATATAGAAATACTTATAGTAGAAATCCAGCGTGGAAAAGGACATTGCAAAATATTTCAAATAATTATAATAAAAACTTTTAGACAATTTATTTACACATCGTGCTATGCTACTATACTTGATTTAAAAACTGGGAGGAACGATCTTGAAGAGTGCTAAAACGGATCGGTTTTGATTGGCTTATGTAACACCAGTTTTACACCACATAAACTTTATAATGTAAACAAACGAATGTTCTCCATCTTGTCGTATCAGCTGTTGTCAGTGACTGTTTCGAGTTTTCACGCTCAGCAATATCGTTTTGCATCAGAATACTCAATCCACAAGTATATCAATTTACATTCCCGTGTCTTCTCTCAAATATAATATTTTTTGTATCATTTAGCCGTGGATTTTTAGCGCAATAATCAATAGTTATATCACAAGTGCATGACATATATTTGTCATGCACGAGTGGGTATATTGGTAAAATATTTCTCTAGGAAAATTTGATATTTTTAATATAAAATAATTAATATTTGATCAGTCACATAAACATCAGGTCAATGACATTGACACTTTGTTCAATGCAATTTTTCAATTTATTGATAAAAAAATATAATGTAGATAGTAAAAATACCTGTATTTGTCATTGTACAGACAGTAATTTTAATAAATAACTAATTTCTTGATGATTTGTTTCTTGTATTGACAGCTGTCAAAAATACTCGGATATGCATTTGTGCAAATACTCGCACGTACACTGCATACTTGATTGTTTTAGCTCTAAATTTAAAAAATCTGCTGTGGCCACCACACGACCTCTCGCCTAATTCTGCTTATTCTACTAATCTAATAAATAGTTTTACTTACATTTTAATAGTTTCATCTTCATGTAATATGTAAACGATAATGTAAACCAATATGCAAGCAAAAGATGTCAACTGTACTGTCACTGTCATAATAATTCAAATTTTATGTAGAAACAAATTTCATATCATGGACAACAAGATAGAATATTAATTGTACTTTATTTTATTGTTAAATACTTCCAGATTCAGCAATTTGTATTTATAATTAACTGTACACATAGATAATCACAATTTCTTTTATTTTTAATTGCAAAAATTGTCATAAATAAATAATGTACCAATATATTTAAGGAAAACTTTTCCAAACTTCTAAAAGTACTACTTCCGGTTTGCAGATTTCTACCAAAATGTTATCCGGTGTTAAGATACTTATCAAAACCTTAAATAAGAAATTTGGTTATAAACGGTTTGATACTTTTTAAGTTATCGTGGACGAAAAATCCTCGGTTCATACAAACACACAAACACACGAACACACAAACACACAAACACACAAACACACACACACACAGACATCATCGTGAAAATAGTAAATTCGTATACTAGAGACCCTGAAACGTGCTTATCCACCAAAAACTCATACTCGAAAATTTTGACCCATTACAATACCTCTCTTATAGAATATGAGGCGAGAGGTAAAAATACTGTAACCTGATTGGTTCAATACGTCGAAACAGGAGGCAAAAGTATTTTCTATTATTTTTTATGATCGAGTGGTATACGCATTGATTATTTCATGAATAAATCAAATTTAACAATTTTAAATAACACAATTTTATTTATTAGCATAATTTTTAATTTCATTATAAATATTTTGACATTTGGTGAAAAATAAACAAACATTTATTATTGATTGTGTCATGGTTACGGTTGAATATACGCATACTATGTCAATATTCAAAAATATGCACTGGAATAGTTGTTTATATTGATAGTTTCTATGGTTTTTGGAAAAAATAGTGCATTTTAATTTGTTAAAATATAATGAGGGAAATAGTCAGTTATTATACCACAAGAGCTTCGAAAATAATTGAAAATACTGCCGACTGATGAGATGTATTTCCATAGAAAAAACTCGAGACCGGAGATCGAGAGGTGTTTTGCGGAAATACGTCGAACCAGAAGGCAAAAGTATTTTCTATTATTTTTGATGATCAAGTGGTATACGCATTGACTATTTCATGAATAAATCAAATTTAACAATTTTAAATAACACAATTTTATTTATTAGCATAATTTTTAATTTCATTTTAAATATTTTGACATTTGGTGAAAAATAAACAAACATTTATTATTGATTGTTGTGTCATGGTTGCGGTTGAATATACGCATACTATGTCAATATTCAAAAATATGCACTGGAATAGTTGTTTATATATATAGTTTCTATGGTTTTTGTGAAAAATAGTGCATTTTAATTTGTTAAAATATAATGAGGGAAATAGTCATATATTATATCACTAGACTATAGAAAATTCTCTATTATATGAGACGTATTGCCTGGAAACATCACGACACAGAATGTTGAGTGGTGTTTCCATCTTGCAATACGTCGTATTTCGAGAATTTTCTATTATCGAGTGGTATACGGCTGGACTATATCCTGAATGATGGTATTTTATTTATAAACTGAAATATTATATTCAAAATTGACAAATTTTGTTACTCAAGTGACGTCAGCGAGAATACAAACAAAGGTTTGTATTATCGATAATACAAAGGTTTGTATAATCGATATTGTCATGGTTACTGCAAATAATAAATAGATGAGGGTTCATACACCTTTATAACACCTTTTTAACACTTGACATTGAAACGAAACAAAGGTAATACGGTAAGCTGATATTGCATTAAACGCTGATTATGTGACGTCACACATGACCACGGCAAAAATGCACACGTTTGTAGCAGCATAACGCGAGACTTGTGATTAATACTTTGTTGTAATCATAATAAATACTAGAGATATTTGAAATTTAAAAAGACCCTACGTAAGTTGCCAATGCCATTAAATGTTAACAGTACAGATTACTGGTTAGCGCTACTCAATACATAATTTAAAATAGTTAAAATGGAAAAAATAAATTTGTTGTTAATGGAAATGGAAAAAAAAATCGTGATCTAAATATTTGTGAATTCATTTTTCATAAATATTCGGGCTTCTGGATATCATTATTTCTGAGAAAATGTTTAAAAAAGTTTATAATATAGTATGCTACTTTTATTTAAACTTACATTTAAATTACCCACCTCAAATCGACTTGACATTAGCCAATAGTATATTAAAGAACAAGTTTTATAAGCTATGATTTTTTCGCACGCGGCCATATTTAGTAAAACGAGTCCCCGGGCGAGATTACTAAAGACAAGTGCGAAAAGAGTCTTATAAAATGAGATCTTTATACTATTTTGTCTATTTGGTGCGATTTGGTGTCTTTTAATATTAAAATTTGAATTAAACTGCCACAATATACACAAGTCGATTTAGGGAAATTTATGTGTGTAGGTAACATTTTTATTGGTAACATTAATATTGCCATTGATTTAACTGTCACTATCACTGTAAAACTATATAATTAATGAACTATTCTAGGTGATAAATGCAGCCGTTATAGAAAATATTGAACTTTGTTTTCTATTACTAAGGGGTCGTTCACATAATACGTCACACGATTTTTGGCCATTTTTGACTCCCTCCTCCCCTCTTGTCACACTACGTCACAAATCGGTAATCCCCCCCTCCCCATGTGACGTCACAAAAATATAACTTTAAATTTTGAAAAAAGTGAAAATTATAGGAAAGTAATTATTTCATCTTGTCACAACATGACTGTTTATATCCAGAAAAATTCTCAGGTGTAATACCCTAAGAGATGATAATTTTTTGAGAATTGTTTTGTCGTTTCCACGGCAACTTATTTCTAACAATTTCACGACACAAAACATCATCTATCAATTTCCCGAAACGAAGTTGAGGGGAATTGTCAGATGATGTTTTGTGGAGTGAAATTGCAATGAGTTGCCGTGGAATAGACAACAATTCTCTCAAAAAATTATTATCTCGAATGGTATTTAGGAAGAATATTTTTCTTGTTAAAAATACTACCAAAACGACTCATTTTGCTAACATTTTTGACGTTTCATGTGACAAATTAATTTTTTTACTGACGTAACAAAATAAAACCTAATCTACAAAATTATGTTGTCAGATACATCATTTTACATTTTTAATTCTATTGGTTGCATTACGTCATTTGACGTCATCATTACGCAATATGATTGGTTAAACCATCTGTCAAAAAATATTCCCATAAACACGGAATCGCGCTATGATCTATTTGTTATAAAATGTTAATTACTCATTATTTCATAATTAAAGTCCCTAACACCGTTGCAGCAAACATTCGACAGCATCACCGTAAAGTGTTCCTATAAAAACATGTTTGTATTATACTAATTCGTAAGTTGTCACAACTGATCAACGCAGTTCAAATTATCCGCCAATACACCAGAAAAAACATGTGAACAAAAATGGTTTTATTTTCATATTAACTGAAAATTCATAAGTAAATTTTTTGTGACGTCACATCATGATAAACACCCCCCTATCCCCATGTCACATTTCGTCACAAATCCTGATCCCCCCCTCCCCCTCCCGTGCGTGACGTATTATGTGAACGGCCCCTAATTAGTAGATTCATTAATTTTATTGAATAAAAAGTAGCTAATTAAGTAAAACATATTTAAAGATTATACTGATATTTGACAATTCTAAGATTTGATGTTTGAGAATTGATACCACCGATACCAACCTTCTAAAAAATATGTTGCGTGTCACAATGTGACTTCTGGCGACATTCATTTGCGTTTCACAAAGTTAACTTTGTGAACGCCAAATAGAAAATAGTTATTTGTCCAACTAGAGAGGAAAGCGCTTCTTCTTCCCACTCGAGCTCAAAGTTTGTGTCACGAGCGAAGCGAGTCAGGCAATCGAGAAAAAGTGGGAAAAGAGCTTTTCTCTCGTGTTAGACGCAACATTTTTTTCACGACATATTTAAAAACATTATAAATGTAGAAGAAACACAACTAGAAATTAGGTTATAACTGCCATCTATCAGAATAACGTTTGAAAACAACGAAATGCAGCCAATATGCCAAATTAAATTTAAGTTGTAAAATCGTGAAATAGTAGAAAAAGAAAGTATAAATATAAAACATAATAATTGTAAAATAATAGTTTACAGTATAGCACTATAAAATCAAAATTTTCAATAAAATAATAAATTTACTTACAATTTTTTAAATATTTCATCGTAAAATAACACTATTGGTAACACTGCTTACTTTCCTCTCTAGAGAGGGAAATCCTACTTTCCTCACTATTTCGCGAGAAGAAAATTGTGTTTTCTCCGCATGTCGTGGAAAAAACATTTTAGCGCTTTATCTAATGACTTCTAAAGACAGCAGACCGTAGCTTACTATGTCAATTGACCCGGTATGTCGCAAAAAATCGCCTTTGATACATTCAAATTAAAACTAATAATTTTTAATAAACTCACCGTATTTGCCTGTAGCAACTTGTTTATTGGTTTCAATTTTGGTACTATTTCAAATTTGCTACGAAATACGGTACTTGGTTCCTTTGGTTTCAAATTGACATTCAAATCTCTTCTGACTGAAATTGGACCCGCAAAAGGTTTTTCATTCAAAGAAAGAGGATCTTCAAGTTCAGGAACATCCTCTGGAAAAAATAAAATATATAAATATAGATTTATGCTCATATCAAATAGTATTATTATGTATCAAGTTTTATAAACGCCATTTCAGTCACGAGTTTTTTTAGGAACGAGTTCAATGAGATATAAAATAGTATTTTGTGCACGAGCGAGGGCGCCGGCTTCGCCCAAGGGAGGAATAGCCTTCCCTCCCGTGACACACAATATTTTTCCTACAACTGTTCGATTTCTTTGTTATTACCTAACAATTATTGCCTTGGTTATGGGTGGAAAGAAGACAAATGCAGAACAAGTGTTTTTCTGTAAATGTGAAACACAAGTGCGTTTCGTTTACGCAACTGTCAAAACCAAACTTAACAGTCCGTGAACTGAACTGAATGCTATTTTAATTTCGCGCGGTGTGTTAAGTTCATATTTTAGCTACTAACGGGCTACTAACCAACTAACCTCAATTTCTGTTTCAATTGTAGCAAAGATTAAAGAAAGAAAATTATATTGAAAGATTTCTAAATAACGTAGAACAAATGAAGCAATCAACAAACAAACCATAACAAAGCTGTAAAACAAAGTTTTAATGTAATGTCATTAAAATTTAATAAATCCTGATAAGATTTAAATGATTTTCCAAATTATTAGTGGTAACAACGCCGTAAAACAAAGTTTTAATGTAATGTCATTAAAATTTAATAAATCCTGATAAGATTTAAGTGATTTTCCAAATTATTAGTTGTAGGAAAAATGTTGTTTATAACACGTGTCGAAAAAGATTACGTGCACGTGCAGATTTCCGCACTCGGCAAACTCTGCACTTTCACGTAACGAGGCTTTTTCGGCACTTGATATAAAAATAACTATTACGTCACGAGGGTTGGATATCAGGCAGGCAAGATTCAATCCACCAGCCATATGAATATTACAATTACGAACTGCCCGAACATGCAGTTCATTGTTCAGAAATAAAAGATTTATATACCTACCTAATAATTTTTGAATTTAAAAAATATTTTGTTTGAATTTTTTGTCAATTTTAGAAATTTTCTTCAATTTTTAATTTATAAACAGTCTCAAAATCACCTTTCTTGCAAGCGGGAGGAACGCACTCGTTTTCCTCCCTCGCGGGAGGGAAAACTCGCTTCCCTCCCTCCATTAGCAAGAGGAAAACACTGCTTTCCGTCCCCGAGAGACGTAAAAGATATTATACATAGTTACAAAATTCTACTTAGACATGTTAACTGTCATGTTGGAACAATTTTGACAATTATTGAAAGAAATGATTGATTTTCCAACATTTTTCATAAAAAAATTAAATGTCAAATATAGGTGGCAACACGGAGTAAAATATTACAGGACAGGAATCGGCGTATGTTTTCAGGGGTAATACCATAAGAGATGATAATTTTTTGAGAATTGTTTTGTCGTTTCCACGGCAACTTATTTCTAACAATTTCACGACACAAAACATCATCTATCAATTTCCCGAAACGAAGTTGAGGGGAATTGTCAGATGATGTTTTGTGGAGTGAAATTGCAATAAGTTGCCGTGGAATAGACAAAAATTCTCTCAAAAAATTATTATCTCGAATGGTATTTAGGAAGAATATTTTTTTCTTAAAAATACTATCAAAACGACTCATTTTGCTAAACATTTTTGACGTTTCATGTGACAAATTTATTTATTTTTTGTAACTAACGTAACAAAATAAAACCGAATCTACAAAATTATGTTGTCAGATACATCATTTTACATTTTCAATTCTATTGGTTGCATTACGTCATCATTACGCAATATGATTGGTTAAACCATCTGTCAAAAAATATTCCTTGTTATGTGTCCGCAAACGTGAAACATTTTAGAAAAAGAGGGGCGGGAGAGAGAGACGATATGAGTGCCTTGTCGAAGCCATTTTGCGCCGAATAACATATACGATTTTATTTTCAAACAGTCTAAACAAATTAGAAAAGAATAATTTAAGAGGAATTTTAAAAATAAGATTAACGTAGAATCGTGATACATTGGAGGTTGCGATCGTTGCGATGAAAAACAAAAACAACGTTAGTGTCATCCGTCGCGTCGGTGCAAAATTCTCCAATATTTTCAACAAAAATCTGTACAATCAAGTCAGAATTTGACTTATAATGTACTCCGCCTAAATTCTTGAAGCAGTAAGAACAACAATAATAAGATATTTTCTGTAAATATTATAATAAGTTTGATATAGCCACGGTAATGAAACGTGTGTGATGTTAAATCACGAGGCGATAACTCGAGTGTTTTTTATCACCCAAGTTTCATTACAGTAGCTATATCAAACGCGTATCATTAAATATTTTATCTACGTCGGCTTTAATTTCTACTGAATTAGATTTTTAAATTGATGTTTGACATTCGAAAAACATTTAGTGTAAAATTCATACCTTGATAAAGTATCATTCTATTCTTTATTATGGCAACTATTTGTTTGTTTGCTGTTGTTGACAGTAAAGAATTTTCAGTTGTGTCAAATTGTCAACAAATTCAGCATCTTCTGGTTTAAACATATCTAATTGTAAAAACTCTGTCTTGAATGTTTATATCATAAATGTACCTATGTGTATATTAATAGTTATTCATAATAAAAAACTTAAAATTTGATCAAATTTCTATTGTTTTTCTCCTACAAAAATGCGTGTTATTACGAATTCATAAGGACACAAAGCCATTAATTAATTAATGGGCGAATCAGCTATTAGCGCGCCATCGTAGATAAAATAATATAATTAATGAAGTGCTGCACTGTTCAATTTTTTTATTTTATATGATAAGGCACATAAGGTAGTGTTATTGTAGAAAATTCAAATAAAATATTTAGAAAAACTGTCTCCTCGCGGTACTAAAAATGTTCATTTTATTTTTTAAATAAGAAACTTTAATTTTTGCAATGGGGGTTTCCAAGCCTTTATTGGAATCAATTTTCAGCGCATATAAAGTGATAATAATAATTGTTAATTTTAATAGATTTATTACCCTTTTATCGAAATAAAAATGTAACTCTTTTGAAACGTGCATTAAAATGCGCCATGTGTAACGTAGACAACATTGAAACCAAACCGTGAGTACATTTGTTCGTATAAGATCTTTATCGTTTTTACTACGGAATGAACGACGGAGCTGTGTTCAAATAAGGTAAGATCTACGTATCGTACTCGGTCCTTGTCAGCGCGATGAACGTATATTCCGAGTATATTCTCAGGGCCGGTGAGGTCACACCGTCACACACGGCATCGTTTTTGCGACACCTATTTTTTTAATTATATGAATTTTTTTCTGGCTTATTGGCATCTTTTTGGCAAAAAGAAAAAATACGGGTCTAATATTTTAATGCATAGATTAAAATATAAAAAAATTTAAAAAATCGTGGAAACCCACATTTCTTCAAAAATTGTTTCTGTTCCATGCTCAATACATTATGCAAATAAACAGTACATACCTGGTAGGTCAATAAGACTTGAATTATCAACAAAAACTGGAGACACACAACCGGTACTAATTTCTTCTTTGGATTCAATTTCATCAAGGAGTATTTCTTCGTTTATTTCTTTTTTTATAGAAAATGATTCTTCGTCATCCAGATCTATTACTTCCTGTTTACATATTGACTGATTTACTACAGATCCACTCGATAGCGGTGTTAAAATTGGTGTAGATTTTACAAATGTACTCTTCATCAATGCTGGCAGCTTCATTAGTGGCATTTTTAGTGGTGTCGTTTTTATGGGTGTAACATTTGCAGCACGCGGTATTGTTTTAATCTTTTTGACAACTATAACTTTGTTTGGAACTTTAACTGAAGGAACACATCCGGGTTTTAGTTTCATTCGTCCGCCGTCCATCTTCGCATTTGGGTTAACATAGTCATCGCGTGTAAAATGCCGCGAGCAGATGGACAAGTAAGATACGTCTTCGTGATCTTTATAATTGCATATTTTTTTCCATATATTCATTCCTCTAATATCATTTGGAAAACTGAAAAAAAAAATAAAATTAGTATCTTTCGTAATATAGTAAATTATAATGTAAAGTAAAATAAAGGATTATAATGTAAAAATCGTTAAAAATTAATCATTGTATTAGTGTAGTCAATTTGAATTGCTTAAATTCAGCCCCAGAAGAGTTTAAGAGTAAAGCCTGATACATATACAGGCTGTCTTATGGTACTGTTTATGCATGGGGATCTCGAGATACGAAAATTTTTAAATTAGACAAAAGTTGCTTCTTAGGAGGCCAATTAAGAAATGTTTTTGTTTTTCCACAAAAATGTAAATTTTGCCAATTTCGTTTTTCACTTACAACTTTTTTGTTTGAATTAGTACAAGTTTCTAATTTGTACGTCCTCAAAAAAATTTTATCTCCTACAGATTTCAAGAAATTTAAACCAAATTCAAATTTTCATATGTAGCTCATAGTTGGCTATGTCTTAATAGAGATTTTTACTTCCTTGTACGGAGTAAAAAGGAAGTATTGTAATCGCGAAAATTTTCGGTTCTCAGATTTTGACGGAAATATCCGTTTTGACCTTTTCTGAATCCATTATGACTAGTTTCGTCGTGACGTCTGTACGTACGGACGGACGTATGTGTGTCACATAATTCAAATACGGTTAGACGTAGAAAGTTGAAAATTTGTATTTAGGACTGTTATAGCATCTAGTTGTGCACCTCCTATTTTTGGTTTCAATCTACAAACCGGAAGTAGTACTTTTTTCAAATATTTCGATAAATATTTAATTTAAGACAAATTTTTTAATTTTAAATGAAAGATTATGTGATTATTACCTACAATCGGTATTTAAAAATATTTTTGTATCCGGTATCATTTAAGAATAATTAAAGTATATATTTATAATTTAGTATTTCGGTATCTTGTAGTCCATGATCGATTAACATTTGTTACTACGTAAAATTTAAATGATTATGACATGACAGTGACAATAGTAAAATATGCTTTATATCTTCTTTTGCAGTTTATATAAAATGAGTAAAATATATTTGTGAGTACTTATAGTAGCAGTAGTAGTAGTACTTATATATTAATATACAGGTTGGTGGAGGTGAAATGCGAACATAGGGAACATACATGACAATCGAACTTTCATGCCAGGTATCTTGATATATTTTGTAGTAGTGTCACAAAACGAAGTAATGTGAATTTGTGTGGCAAAAAGAGTAATCAATAACAGAAATAATAATAAAATCTAAAAGTGCATGTAAACTTTCTCGTTCTGCTCGTACACATACATTATTATGCAAAGAAAATATTTTAATGAAAATAAAAATTTCAATAATATGACAGCTACTTTGACATTGAGAGTACTTATTTCACGTACCTATATCAAGATGCCTAGCATGTTGTGGCTACGTCAGATTTTTTTATATTATTCTACATTTTAGTTATTAAGAAAAGTATGAACAGTTTAATAGGCGTACAAGGCAGTCATGTGGTGTCCACGTCAGATTTTTTTCTCTATTCAACGATATAAAACACAAGTGCATTGAAATTAAAATGAAGGCAGTAATAAAAATATTTTTATTAACTGTTTTTATTAAGGGAGACCACGAATATTGATTTTTCTAAAAAGTATCAAATTATGCTAACTAAACTACGAGGAATGGCGTAAACCGCACTTAAAAATCTTTTTTAGTTTCCGAGATATGAGCGATCAAAAATTAGGTCCAAAATCTAAAAAATGGTAATTCACTTGCCATTTGTTTGGGTGAATTTTTTTTTAATTAGCAGATTATTCTAATTAAATTTCGAGGAATCCAATGTATTATAATAATTATTATATCGATATTCGTAGTATTTCTTGATAAAAATTTCTGCCTTTATTTTAATATCAATGTACTTGTATTTTATATCGTTTGAAAGAGAAAAAAATCTCTATTAATACGGGTCATAGTAAACTATAAGCTCCATATGATAATTTGAATTTGGTTTCAAGGGGGTAGCGGGATAAGAATGGTGAAGAGATTTTGCTCTGTGAGGTTTTGCAATGTGATTATATGTTAAAAAATGCTCAAAAAAACAAGCTGGAGAAGGTTGTTACCGAAGATTCCCTATACTATACGAAACTATCCCAGAAAAACCTTTTTTTCACATTTTAAATTACATATTAATTTTTGTAGCCACTCCAGATGAGTTTAGCTAGCTCTCACTAGTCCATACATATTCTATGAAAATTAGAGAAGCTGTATAAATTTTTTCACCAATTTTCATGGCCATTGTCTATTCAAAAATGCATTATTATTATTATTACGAAAAATAGTATATTACATTACAAGTCATGAAAATGTTTCATTGCAGACGAGGAGGCGTTTGAAGAATGCGAGGATGCGCAGCGTCCGAGCATTTCTTCAAAGCCTCCGAGTCAAGCAAAGACATTTTTATGTCGCGTGATGTATTCTATTTTTTTTAAATCGGCAATTAAGCTTAAAATTATAAAAAAAATTAGGTTTGCATAAATCATCAGAGCTGTGACAAATCATCAGAGCTGTCACAAATTTTAGAAAAAGTTGTCATGACAAGTAAACAAAGTTGAAAGTAAAAATGACTAGGCATGAAAATAAAATTTTCATGCCTAGTCATGAAAATCTTACTTTCATGCCGCAAATTAGTCTGGAAATGACGATTTTCATGCCGATTTTGAAAAAACAATATTTTTTACCTATTTTCTGTTACAAACAAAAATCTCGAGTTCTAGACCGAATAAAAAAACACCTTATTATATTTTTAGCTCTGTTTGTCAGCTTTAAAATGCACCAAAGTTCATTGAAATATCTTCTATCGATCATCCGACAATACGATTTTAGTAAAAAAAGACAAAATTCAAAATTATCAATCTTTGGTATCTGGACCGATATTTTCGGCGTTGTTTGACAATGGACGGAGAAAATAGAAAGATTAGGCAAGTAAATTAATTAACTTTACTCATTAGTGCCTTCGGAACGGCTCGAAAAGATCCCAAAAACGATCCGCAAATGTTCCCACAATATTATGAAAATGTCCCGAGGAGGTTCCGAGAACGTCTCTAGAACATTCTCGGGACAACTCCGCGAGAGTAAAAAAGCTATGCGCAGGATTTTGGACTCCCTACATTGTCAAACAACGCCTAAAATATCGGTCCAGATACAAATTGAATGATAATATCCCTCGCCTTCAGTTCGGGATTTTGATCATGTCATTTGTTTCGAAATGTTACCAAGCAACAATCTTTTGAAGTAATTTTTTGTAATCCCTTGATTACTATTGAAAATCGCGTGACACAAATAACAGCCAATGAAAGAATTGATTACACTAATAGTAACCATGGTTATATAAAAATTTAGCGGAATTTTTTACTAGTAGCTTGAGGAACTTTACTGAAATTAATATGCGGAAACTTTACTCTCATATGTCACTTTGACATTAAATTTCTAATTGGGGAAATTGTCATTTTGAGTGTAAATAAGCAATTAATAAGGTGAATAATACATACTTATTAATGTTAAATACAAATTTAGTAAATATTTCAAGTTTCTATTGTAAAATGAATTCAAAAATAGAGCGGCCATGTCGTTGCGATTTTTATACCGAATATGCACTCGTGCATTCATTCATGTCCAGGAAATTTTGTATCGTGCATTCCAACAACGTAATTTGCTCTCGTGTACCACTCGAGCTAATTAAGACATTATTGGAAAGCACTCAAAAAAATTCCGGAAAGAATTAATGCACATGTAATATTATAAGTGACAATTTCCCTGTTACATTCCTATGACTACCGCGTATGACAATTTTTTGATTTTGTATTGTTTTCAATAATTTTTAATTGAAATTAAAAGTATCAAACGTATCAAATATAACGCCAAAAATACAGTTAGGGTCAAGTGAGGTAATAATGAGACAAAATTTAAAACTCTTCCTATAAAATCTGTGTGCTGCGTAGTAAATCTTCTGTTTCAGGTGTACACTATTACTTTTTTTTACAGATGTTTGAATGAAATACTTAGATTGTAGAAATTCATATTTGTAAAAAATATAAATTAAAAAAAATGAGTCTCATTTTTACCCGCGAATTTAGGAAAAAATGAGACAAGTGTGGGAAATTAAAAGACACCGATGCAGTTCTCTTGTATTTTATATTGAATGATTCGTTGGGCAAAAATAAGATACTGTGTTCAAATTTGATAATGAAAAATAAAAAATATTTTATTATATCAAATAGAAAAGGAGCTATACAAATTTAAAAAAAAGTTATTCGCTCTAATAAATTTAAAGGTAGTTTTAACATGTAAATAAACAATAAAATAACAACAAATACTAAACTATAGTTACTACATAATTTAGGTAGTTAAAAGAGCAACATAAAAATTAACTTTAAAAAATTATAGTTCCTCTAATTTTCCAGAATATCAATACGGGTATCAAACACGTACTTTTTTCTGCTTCCTATAGCGACTTTAGGATCTGGTAACTTAAATTTAACAGATGATAAAATTTATTTCACTTACATCGGTCTCATTCGCCTTAATGGTAATATTACAATTTTTTGTTTTGTTTTACTTTTATATTACGCGGCATTTTGGCTGATTTGATAGAAATAAATAAAAAAGCACTAATTATAGGAATATACGGAATTAGGTATAGGTATATATTAGATAAATTAAAACTTTTAAATTTCGTGCTCTCTAGCATAACAACTCTAATTTTAACGTATCAACGTGCAATTATTTGAGACAATATAATGTAATCTCCAACTTATTTATAAGGAAACAGAAACAGATTAACTTGACCGCTTATCTGATAATAATAATTTAAAAAAATTATTGAACCACATTATGCAAAAAATACATTTGTAGCAAGTCGTAAAAAATATGCTGCAACAATTACACAAAATGCTATCACATTAGTCACCTCCTTTATACAAGCCGTTCAGCCCGTGGTGCGAAGCATTGTTCGTTTTTGACGTGATATTAGCGCCAAGTACTTTTAATGTTTTCTTGGCGAATCATATCCTTCAAAATTGATCTTCACCCCACGGGCTGCACGGCTTGTATAATGTATAAGGCCGTGAATGCACTTAATGTTGTCTCATTTTTTCCCGCTTAATGTCTCATTATTTCCCAAATTGATGTCTCATTTTTACCCCTAAAAGTTTTCATAATTTTTGTTAAAAATAAAAATGGTAACTACAAAAATAAATCTAGATATGGCATCCCCATTGTATTTTCTACGACAGATTTTTATATTACGTCAATCGGATAAGCCATATTGTAGATATCGGAAGAGTTGTGAAATATGTACGAAGACATTTTAGATGTAAAAATGTGGTATTTCATTTCTGAATTTTTTTCTACGAAACTATATAACTTAAAAACATAACAATTTTATTAAATGATAGGTCAAATATAAGGCTTCATAAAACTGCATTTAACTTTTAAAAAAGTGTACGATGATGTCATATTTAAGAGTGTCTCATTTTTACCTACTTTTTTCGGGTGTCTCAGAATTACCTCACTTGACCCTACGTCAAAAACCTTACTTTGCAATCAATTAATAATGAACTTTGAACACTCAAAGGTTCGGGCGAAGGTTAGTAAAAAAAATAACTGTCAAAATAAACAACCGTTTCGGTACAAAAAATTAGTCTTGATTTAAAAATACGAATAATTTTAATCGGTCTGCAACAGTATCATATTTTGCTTACTTCGGCATTAGAAAACATTTAATAATAAAAATATAAGGACACCTCAGCTTAAGTTCGATTCAGCACGGGATTTTGATCATGTCATTTGTCTCGAAATGTTATCAAGCAACAATTTTTTGAAATAAAATTTTCCAGCAAAATAATGGTCCCTTGATATAATAATATTACTATTGATTACTTCCCAAATATGTTACAGCGATGCAGGCTGTTACGTCATAACTCGTGTCATAATAATTCAAACATAGAAATCTGTTGTTTGGTTACGCGCACAAATTTCAAAAATAAAAGTTTAACGTGGCAATTACTCATATTCATTCTCTTGAGTAATGATCATTGTTAAACTCATCGAATATTATTTGTAATAAGAAATTAATTACTTACCTATGATATGATATGTTGGGTGATTTAGTAGTACTACTACAATGACATATACAACATTTTGGTGCCATTATATCGAAAACTTGATTAGTACCCTTCAAACGGATGTTCTCTGAAACAACAGAATCTGGTTAAAAAAATTAAATTTTCGGTGATAATTTTGTACTTTTCTTAAATGGTACAACCTGTAGGTATATTTTCACACTAATGGATAGAAAATAATTTTTGCTTTATAACAGTATACCTAAAGGTTTTCCCTTCTAACCTTGATAAATTTTGAAATATTAAAAAAAATTAAAATGTTTCTTCTCAAAATAAAGTGTGCCCTGAAAACAAAATTTGGCAGTTTTGAGTCATTTCGTATTGATTATGCGATACAATAAAGTTTGTGTTAGTATAATAATTAAATGATTCGTTTTTATTTTGTGAATTTTTTTCAATAGTAATTTTTGTTCTCAAGGGACACTTTATTTTCTTTAATGAAATTTTTTAATACAGTCAGATAAAGTAAAGTGTTCTACTCGAGTTTAGTTTGTTCAATAATTCCACAATTAGATGTGGTTCATCAGTTAATTTCATAGTTGAACTTTCATTGTATTATTAATACTCGTATACTATTATTTCGAATAAATATAATTGATATTTTTTATTTAGAGAGCTATTAATCTACACGATCTACCATTATTAGATTTACACCTATTTAATGATTAATAATATTTTTTGCACTAAATTATATTAAATTAAGAAATAAAAACAAATAAAAGTATAATTTACCAACCAAAATTATATATAAAGAATAAGTAGTAGCTGCTTTATAGTTTTGTTATCCAGGTAACCTCTTTAGAATCGACAAATTGTTCTACAGAATACAGGACATCTGAAAAATTAAAAATGTAAACTATGTATACAAAAATAAACAAAAAGTACGCAAAATAATTCAACATTATTAAATGATTAAAAAATACCTTGTTTACAACTACAACATTGCTAGGTACATAAGAAAATAAAAAGACATACCTAGGTATTTTTTAAGGTTATCAATGTCAAATTTGTATAGCACATTTTAACATGTAAATGGAGAAAGCTTAAATTATATAAAAGGAAGATTTACGTATGCATTTTATAAAATCGGTTTAAATTAGAGAATACTGAAATTTTGTAAAAACGAAAGCTTACAACAATCATTACATAGGTAAATACAACAAATACGAGTAAATACTAACCTAGCACTCAGAAAACAGTTGAAAACTAACAAATTACACCAAATTTAAATTTACAATTAGCTTTTTACAGTTTTATTCTGCAAAATCACAAAACAATCAACAGCTGATATAGCAATTGGCACGCATCGGTCCGTCAGTGTTGCCAACTCTAGAAATATCAGCTGGGAAGAAAATAAATTTGATTAGAATTATTTAAAAAATATAATAACTCTTAAAATGGATTTAAAAAAAAGTAAAATATAAACTTTCTTATTTGTTTAAATTTTATTTATCTAACTTTTGAATTTTAACGATTAGTGCGCATAATGACATCAACAAACGTTTTTTGTATCTGCATTCCATATGATCTCCATATTGGTGTGATCACTGTGATCCAGTAGGTGCATGACGTGATAATATTTCAATATCTCTACAGATCTGCTGGACAATTTTCGGTATTTTAATATCTGTAATATGCCTGTGTGTGTAGTTTTGGGCTGCCGAAATCGAAGTGGCCGAAAATCTAAGAACCAAATTGAAATAGAAGCATCAGGACCACGAATTACATTCCACAAGTAAGTGAAGGTCATTTTATAACAAGATCACCTGTCAATATGGATTTTATGTCGCATTATTGACTTCAGTTGCAATTATGTGCGTATCTGAAAACTGTAAAGACTGGTTTATAATGGATGTAACTGGTGACTTCTTCTGTGTTCTATTAAATGAGTTATAGGTATTTTTATGTTACGGTTCATAATGACACTGTATAATAATGAAGTTTAACCTGGTGACGCAGATATAAAGCAAGAAGTATCGGTAGTCACTTGCAGCCAATCATAGTACGTTTTAAACATGTACCATTTCGACAGCTGCTGTTTAGTTTCAACTTGACATTATTTAAGATTATGACTGTATTATTTATGTAGGTTATTTTAACTGTTACACTTTGTGACTTGCGAGTGTAGTTTATATTTGGATAGTGACAATGAAATGGCTGTTTTAATAGTATATTTATTGAAATTAACTATTAACTATAAATAATTATATGTTAAAATGTTATGTAAAATGAAGAACTTCTTAACAAAATTAACCAAAAACTAAAGCTACAGCGAAAAAAGGTAGGTGTAGGTACACATCCCCCTTCGCCAACTTTTAAAGAAAACTTTCTAGAGTACCTATCACAGATCATGATAAATTTTATATAAATTATGTTCGACAACAGTGACAGTGACCTCTATAAATTATGGACCGGAAAGAAAGCATCTTCCCGTGGCTACATAAAAATCGTATACAGCCCGCAACAGGTTGTCTCTTTCTAACCAACGAAAGTATTGCAATCACCAAATTTCAGAGCATGCGCAGTTGTTACATTAGAAAGAGATGGCATGTTAAAAAAGACGAAGCATGCCGTTCCATCGAAACTCATTCTAACGAATACTCATTCTATCGAAAGTTCATTCTGGCGAAAATCCGATCTGACTAATTTTATCCCCACTCCAATGCGAAGCTTGCCGTTCCATCGAAACCATTCTGACGAATATCCATTTTATCGAAAGTTCATTTTACCGAAAAACCGTTCTGACGAAATTCTCTCCCACCACAACGTAAATTTCATTCGGTATAACTTTCCACTGCAATTTGCTAACCATAGTATACTAAATAATCGTATACTATAGTCGACCAGGTAAATATTACACAAGGTAATTACTGATGTAGGTATTTCATACTAAGTTGGAGGCGCTCGAGTTATTTTTTAAAGTGCGTCGCAGGCTAATCTAAAACCATTGATCTCTGACGTCACTATCCCAGTTGGACCTTGTCCCCGACCCCGACTAACGTCTCACTGTATTCCCAAAGGCGCGCGCAGCGCGAGTTGGAGGCGCTCGATTTATTTTTTAAAGTGCGCCGCAGGCTAACCTAAAACCATTGATCTCTGACGTCACTATCCCAGTTGGACCTTGTCCCGGACCATAGACTAAGTAGTCCCAAAGGCGCGCGCAGCGCAAGTTGAAGCGCGGAGCGCGCAGTCCTCGAGTTATTTTTTAAAGTGCGCCGCAGGCTAACCTAAAATCATGGTTGTACCAAAACCATTGTTTCAGTGCCACTGACTATTTTTCGTTGTCGGTAGTCCATGTAATCTCGGCCACTTCCCCTCAACAAGTATCTTAATATTTATTTAAGAAATTTAGTGTACTACGGTCATCAAATTGCAGTGGAAAGTTATACCGAATGAAATTTACGTTGTGGTGAGAGAGGATTTCGTCAGAATGGTTTTTCGGTAGAATGAACTTTCGATAGAATGGATATTCGTCAGAATGGTTTCGATGGAACGGCATGCTTCGCATTGGAGTGAGGATGAAATTAGTCAGAACGGTTTTTCGCCAGAATGATCTTTCGATAGAATGGATATTCGTCAGAATGGTTTTCGATGGAACGGCATTTACTCAAAAAAGACAGAAGAACTCTCTCCCAAGACAGTTCACAGGAGCCAGTCCCTTATGTGTTGAAAGTATACGGCTTGCCCATCCATAATTATAAGAGGTCACTGTTCGACAAGCTATTATATTAACTATCTTCAGCGCCCTCGGAACTATGAAACGAGAAAAATTTTAGCATTTAGGCAACCAGCATACCTACATACTTTGGAGGTTGATTCTAATCTAAATCAATTTCCAAGTTGTAATCTAAAACAAGTCTTGTAATTGCACATGTAATATGTTGAGTTTTTAATGAACTTAGACATGACGTCATCAAATTATAAAATCTTGCTTTTAATTCCAACACCACCGGTTGTTTTTTCTGTGATTATGATATTTGACATTGTGCATAAAAAGGTTGGAAATTTTAATTCTGAAAAGATTTGTTTTATATGAGATTTAGTATGTATTTACTAGCGTCAGGCCCCGCTACGCGGGCCTTCGGCTAGGTCGCGCTACCGCACGACAAGGGGGATTCGCCCGCTTCGCGGGCTCAAACTCCGCGGACCCTGAATGTGGGATGATTCGGCACTTCGTGCCTCAATTATAACGATTTTAACATTTAGACTCTACCGAAAAAATTGTATGATGAAATTATAATTATTTAATTACAACTTCAAATTATTCATCTTCCTTTTTCAATATAAATTTTAGTTAAGCCATTAAAATTTTAGAATGAAATAACATAATATGTGTAATAAAAGAAATATCCTGGTTATCCAACTAAAAACAAAAGACGATTGTCAAACGTCATCTTGAACAATATTGTAGGTACCTTATTAAAACCTTTAATTTTATATATCAAATTTGAAATGATTATATTATTTTGAAAGGAACAAAACCGAACTTAATCACCCATCATATTTATCACTTATTGTGTATATCACATCACTCCTCGTCATTAAGACCTTTACTTTGATATTAAAATCAATATGATTTTTATAATTTTAAGATATAAACATTTTGAACAATCTTGTATCAGTTCTTATCAAGACATTTAATTTTATATCATACTCAATAGGTATGATTCTAACATATATTTTTAAAAACAAAAGACGGCCACCATTTTAAATAATTTTATTAATTAGCCCTCATCTAGCTCTGTAATTTAACATCAAACTCGATATTGTTTATTTAAAATAAAAACAAATGCCAATGGTCTGCCACCATTTTAAATAATTTTATTAATAAGGTAGGTAAGCCTTTATTTAACCCTGTAACAATAATCATCATTGCTATGTTTTTACTGTCAAGATTTGTAGTTTTGTTTTTCTTAATATAATAAATACTTGGTTTTCCCATTTTTGATTCCTATTTTACTATTACATAAATATAATTGCAATAAAAGAACCAGTACTGAAGCAATATGTAACAAATTGTAGTTTTGTTTTCTTAATAAAAGAAATACTTGATTTTCCCATTTTTGATTCCTATTTTACTATTACATAACTATAATTGCAATAAAAGAACCCGTACTGAAGCAATATGTATCAACCTATCAACCATTTAATTTAAACCCTCTAATTTTAAATCAAATTCGATTTGATTTAATAATTTTTTGATAAAAACAAATGACAATCGTTGGTCGCCATTTTCAACAACTTTATAAAGTAGTGCTCACCTGACCGATTTAAATTATTTTGTTAATTAGGTAGCCCATGTCCAGCTCTTTAATTTGATATCAAACTGATATAATTCTATATTGTTTTTAATAAAAATAAATAACAATCGTCGGCCACCATTATAAATAATTTTATGAATTATGTAGCCCTTATACAGTCCTTGAATTTGATATCAAACTCGATATGAAAAAAAAAACTGAAGCTAATCACCCAGTATCATTTTCATCACTTATTGTGTACATCAGTCCTCATCATTAAGACCTTTACTTTCAAATCAAAATCAATATGATTTTAACAATTTTATGTCGGTCTCCATTTTGAACAATCTAATATTGGCCCTCATCAAGACATTTAATTTGATATCATACTCAATAGGATTCTGTCATTTTTATAGAAACAAATGGAAGTCGTCACCATCACCATTTTAAATAATTTTATTAATTAATTTGCCCTTGTTTTTGATCAAAACAAATACCAATCGCCAGTCACCATTTTAAGTAATTTTATTAATTATGTAGCCTCTATTTAGTCCTTTGATTTGATATCAAATTCGATTTGATTCTATAATTTTTTGTAAAAACAAACGAAAATCGTTTGCTGCTAATTTCAACAATTTTGAAAAGTAGTGCTCATCTCTGACCGTTTTAAATTATTAATTTAAATTAATTTTTTTATTTAGCACTTAATCTGATACAAACTCGATATAATTCTATATTGTTTTTGATAAAAACAAATTCTAATCTTCGGCCACCATTTTAAATAATTTTATTAATTAGATAGCCCTTATCCAGCCCTAGAATTTGATATCAAACTCGATATGATTATATGATTTTTTGATAAAAACAATTGACCATCGTTGGTCGCCATTTTCAATAATTTTATAAAGTTAGTGCTCACCTAGTTGTTAAATTTAAAACAAATGCCGATCATGGAAGCAATTTTGTACCCCTCGGTGCTAATTAATACCATACATACTTATGTAAAAACAGATTTATATAAGAGCAATTACAATCCGGGCTGTGTCTCGTTCTTTCTGGTTGTTACTGTTATTGTGCTGTCCCCTAAACCTCCAGCCGGGTGGGCCTGGCGTATCTAGGATACAATTCCCAGTTGAGCAGGGCAAATTCAAATTTAACGCAAACTCAACAACATGGATGCAACTTCACAATGCATTATTAAATTGAATAAATATTTTGAAAAAAAATATTTCAATTTTACACAAAATTATGTAAATATAATGCGTGCTCCATCTTGAAATACTCAATAAAATTTTCAAAATATTTGTACCTTATCAAATATGAAAGATAAATCCAATTAAAATTTCAAATTGGAAACGTCAAATCTGACACTAGACTAAAAAATATTTTTATCAAAAAGAAAACAAAAATTCCATGGCATACTCCCATTTGCGTTCCGTGCATTTTTCGGTTTTTTCTTAATAACTTTCTTAATATACCCAATATTGGGTTGAAACATGCATAGAAATATAGTCAAATTCATCCTCTACCTATATGTCAAATGAAAAAAACAATCGAATAACGTATAATGCCCGTTGCTAAGGAGTGAAAAAACAGTGAGTTTTTATTATTTCTCACGCAAACTGTGTCCCCTACAATAATAAAATATAGAAAAAGCACTAGTGAAAATAACCCTTAATCGTATAAAAAAAGTTTCATTAAGGAGGTACACTCGACATTTGAAATAATGAGAGAGTTTAATGAAACTTTGCAAAATTAATCAAAACATTGTAAAAATGTTACCTGAATTTTTTCATAATTTTTCACCACGTAGATTATTCAAAAATAAATATTAAAAAACTACATTTTACATGGCCTCTTATAGGACTACTTTTAAATCAACGTAAAAAGCATTTAAGGAAATAAAAGAAAATTCCAATTGCTTTTTTAAAACGTACATTATTATCTTATAGACCGGATAAAAGTTATACAAGCATCATTTACCACGTAATTAACAAGATTTCTTAATCGAAAGACTGACGTTTATGCCTACTGGAGAATATTGGCGAGAACATAATATAGACGCGGCAACGTTGAAAAGCCCGCAATTTGAATTTAACCTGGAAAAAAACATTATCTATCTATAATCACAAGTTATTCACAAGAATGAAAGGTAATATGCACAAATGATAATAAATAATTCATACCCAACGATTTAAATGAAATTTCAAGTGCAGAATTCTCTTCATCTTCCAGGGGCGCACTCAAGGGGGGGGGCTCGTGGGGCTTGAGCCCCCCCCAGACGACTGGACTTTTTTCAAATTTTTTCATTAAACATTTTAAACATTATGTAAGATTATTTAAGTTCACTGAAAACTAAAAATAATCGCCTTTTTTCTGTTTTTATGATTATCTTAAATTCAAATAGTTAAAATTTTACTAAGAATGCGAACCTTGTGGTGCAAATTTGCACTTGGGAGTGAAACATGACTCTGCTCAGAGTCGTTCTTATGAAATTATATCAAGAAAGCTGCCGAAAAAACAATGTGTGTGCACAAAAAAGAGAATAAAACGTTTATCTTTAAAAAAATGAAACTATCAATTTAAAGGTGTTTGACCTTGAACTCTAAAAAAATTTCGCCTACGGCGCATTTCTTTCTTGTGCCATACTACAGATTTCATAAAAAAATTATTCTTAGTCCCCCCCCAAGATGCAATCCTGGGTGCGCCACTGTCACCTTCCATTTTTACTATCTGTCAGATTGACATCTGAACGTGAAAAATGACATGTACAGCACAGCGTTGCCGTAGTTTACACTGGTATTTAAACGAATGAAATCTTATAAAATAAACAATTTTTAAATAACAAAAATTAATAATATTCTTAATTAATTAATTTAAATCTCATTTTATTAGAAAAAATTCAAATAGACTGCGTTTACATACAATAAAAAATGTTTATTTTTATTTTTTATAAGTTGGAACCCTGATATGAAATACATTGCGAGTATAGGAGATGCCCCTAACCCCCCACCACTCGAGTGTACCTCCTTAAAATCGTACAAACCATACAAACTGTAGAGCAAAAAAATCTGCTGTGGCCACCACACGACCTCTCGCCCAATTCTGCTTATTGTACTAATCTAATAAATAGTTTTACTTACATTTTAATAGTTTCATGTTCATGTAATATGTAAACGATAATGTAAACCAATATACAAGCAAAAGATGTCAACTGTACTGTCACTGTCATAATAATTCAAATTTTATGTAGAAACAAATTTCATATCATGGACAACAAGATACTGGAATTTCAAAAAAATAGAATATTAATTGTACTTTATTTTATTGTTAAATACTTCCAGATTCAGCAATTTGTATTTATAATTAACTGTACACATAGATAATCACAATTCCTTTTATTTTTAATTGCAAAAATTGTTATAAATAAGTAATGTACCAATATATTTAAGGAAAACTTTTCCAAACTTCTAAAAGTACTACTTCCGGTTTGCGGATTTCTACCAAAATCTTATCCGGTGTTAAGATACTTATTAAAACCTTAAATATGAAATTTGGTTATAAACGGTTTGATACTTTTTAAGTTATCGTGGACGAAAAATCCTCGGTTCATACAAACGCACACACACACACACACACGCACACACACACAGACATCATCGTGAAAATAGTAAATTCGTATTCTAGAGACCCTGAACCGTGCTTATCCACCAAAAACTCATACTCGAAAATTTTGACCCATTACAATACCTCTCTTATAGAATATGAGGCGAGAGGTAAAAACGTATAGTTGCTAAGGTGATTAATTTTCCACCACACAATTTCGACCACACTATGCCTTTTAGTAAGGATATATGAAACATAATACAATATTATTTATAATTAAGGGAATACTTACACAGGAATGCAGTCAAAATAATTATTTTATTTTATTCCTGAAACTAAAAAAATCCTGGCTGAAAATAAATTTCTGTCGTATGAAGAGGTGTTCGCGCTAAGGCTGTAAACGGCTATTTTGAGGACCTTGAAGAAAGTCACTTCCGGGAGGAAATCTGAAAGCTTGATAAATATTGGCTCAAGTGTGTTGAGTTTCGAATGAATTGTAACCAAGAAATAGTTATTTGTTTAACTAGGCAAAAAAATATTAGATTTGGTGGCGCGGCTAGACTTTCCTAGACGGTTGCAGCCGAGGCTATGAATCTAGCTTACGCAACAAATCTGTATTTTTTTGCCATGTTAAACACATTATTTTTTCGGCGATTGTTATTAATTAATATTAATTTAGTGATTATTTTAAATATATTGATAGCGATTGATAGGTATCGCAATCAAATTATGTTGCTATGCGTATGTTGACAGTTGCTATGAAAAAACAAAGTAGGATAGGTATGTTGATGAATTTTATAAATGTCAAATTTGTTGATTCACCATAGTAACAATTATTTTTGCTACCTAGGCTTTTTTTACTATTTTTGCTGCCTAGGCAGCAAAAGTGACACTTTTCTGACTGTCAGCTGTCAAAAACAGCACTTTTAATGTCAATCACCGAAAAGAAAAAATTTGTGCTAGATTTCTTTTGTTTTCTTTGTCATTCCGGAAACTTTTCAATCCGCCCTCGTACACCGAGCTATACACTTCTTCTAGATTATGCGTACAAATTTATGAGCTAAATTGAATGTTTATCACTTATTTTTGCAAACAGATTTCCCAAGAATGCCGAGCGAAGAGAGCAATGGATTAAGGCTGTTGGTCGCAAAAACTGGAAGCCATCTGCAAACACCAGAATATGTATATGCTCAGCTCATTTCGAGGAACATTACTTTGACAAAACATCGTTGTGTTGTGTAAGGTTACGAGACTTTGCTGTTCCAACTATTTTTCCTGTATTATCACCGTATGATTTAAAGGTAATTGGAACAAGTTACTTACTATTGCATGTACATTTTGTGCCAGTATCAGTAATTCACTTTATAGGCTGGTAGAAATAAATTTTCATATTCAACAGTGGTTAGCTAGCTCAATAATCTGCATAGCATGATAGTGACTCCAAGATCGATTCCGCAGTAACCGGAAAAATATAACTGTTTTTATAGTAATTTTTGTTAGAAGCTTAGTTGGAAAAAATTCCTTCCATCATATTGTCCGTTCTATTTTCATTATATTTTCCAAATGAAATTTTTTTCTCATACACCAGTTTTTGACCTATATTCTTATTCGTTTAAATTTCCTGGTTTCTCTAACATTATTATATAATTATTATTATATACCTACCTTTATAATACAAATACATAGTACACGCACACGCCATTTTGGTATGCTCTATAGTTGATTTTTTAACTAAACGGAGCAATCTGAAGTTGAAATGTTAAAACTGATCGTTTTTGATTGGCTGATGTAACACCAGTTTTACACCACACAAACTTTGTAATGTAAACAAACGAATGTTCTCCATTTTGTCTCGTCAGCTGTTATCAGTGACTGTATCGAGTTTGCCCGCTGATAGGTCAAATTTAATTTTGCCGCCAAAAAAATCTACTGATATTTTTCTCGTATTTGCACAGTGTAAATACGGCTCAGCGAAACAACTTGAGATTGCTCCGTTTAGTTCAGAAATCAACTATAGAAACTCACCCCTTCCGTCTCATGTCGACAACTTCACACTTACTTGTTTATGTAACTCTAAAAACTTGTTATTAAAAAGTTAACTAATAATCAATAGTAACTTTTAATTTTGTTACAGAATATTAGAACTAGAAAAAAGAAACCGTCAAAGAAAACTTTGCTTACCTTACCTTCGCCATGTGATATTGTGATCAAGAAAGAAATTGCTAACTCTCCAAAATCTGCCGATGAAAACACTCAAAATACAATGATTCTAAATGAATCATTACTAAAAATGTCAACTACCGATAGTCTTAAAAGACAAGCACCAATATCTGGCTCTGCCTCGCCTCTAGAAAAAAATAAATTTGTGGCAGCAATATTTAAGCAACAGAAGACAGACGACGAATTAAAAATAAGAACACTTCAACGTAGCAAGGATGTGATTAAAAACATGAAAAATTTGCTGAACGAATTAAAAACTTTAGTGAGTGGAGAAAGTGATAATATTCAACCAAATCCAGTGTGTAATATTTGCAAACAAATGATTCACGATGAGCAGAAAGTTCAGTGCTCTGGGTTATGTGAATTAATTTTTCACTTGAAGTGTGTTAATCTTAAAAGCAATGCACAATCTTTTTTAAAAATTAAAAATATTAAGTGGATGTGCAATGCTTGCGAATGCACTCTTTACGATAAGCAAAACTCATTCATTTTTAGCAAAATTGATAATGTCATAGACAACTTAGTTGCTGAAATTGACCATAGGGAAATTAAAATTCAAAAACATTTACATCATGTTATGATACCTGATGTAAATAACTTTCCTAATTTATTATGTGAAACTGAAATAAAAATAGAGGAAGATGACCCTCTGGCTATGTAATAGTTATTTACATAGCAAATGCGGGAATACACGGTTCCTGGATGAGTATTTGTGGCGCGAGCTTGCGAGTGCTGCTAAAATTAAAGTCACTAGATAAGATACATAAAACCCTGTTCATACAAGGATTTTTTGAAGATTCTTTCAAGCTTCTGCCACAATTTTTGGACAAAACAACACTCCAAATTTAAAAGACTTACCTTTATTATCTAAATACTGTTCGCAACAAGTTCATCTACAAAAAAAAGTAAATAAAATTACGTGTAATATTTCAATGTAAGTAAATAATATGAATTAAATACTTCATTAAAATTTTATGAATTTTTTTATTAATATATTTTTGATGGATGTCACATATTAAGACACGACAAAAATTACCCGCAGACATGACATGGACTGGAACACATAAAAAAATGCACTTTATGCAAAAAACTGCATTGTTTGCAATTTTTTCATGTTCTTTATTGATTTTTTTTGTTTAATTGATTAAACAAGGAAATGCTTGTGGGAAATATTTTATTTCAAATAGAGCCCATAAATTGAAAATTTTAGTGCATACAATTCAATATACGGGTGTATATTGAAAAGAGAAACATAGGCGTTTAACATGGTAAATCAGTTTTTCCGTTCGCATTGCTTCCCTAATTATTTTAGACAAAAATGTTTCAAATAAATGTTGTTGAGCATAAAATTCTACATCCGGATCAGTAAACAAAATTTAATTTGGTTGCTTTATAACTGCAGAAATCAAATTTGAAAATACACGGAATAGCGAATTAATAGTAACAGCCATGGAATTATAAACAGGAGATGAACAAATGCGTAACGTTTTAAACGTCAAATTATTAGTACCTACGTATAAATGATTTTGACAATCTATTATTCTGACATTGACGTTTAAAGCGTTACGCATTTGTTCATCTCCTGTTTTTAATTCCATGGCTGTTACTATTAATTCGCTATTCCGTGTATTTTCAAATTTGATTTCTGCAGTTATAAAGCAACCAATAGTATATTACATTACAAGTCATGAAAATGTTTCATTGCAGACGAGGAGGCGTTTGAAGAATGCGAGGATGCGCAGCGTCCGAGCATTTCTTCAAAGCCTCCGAGTCAAGCAAAGACATTTTTATGACGCGTGATGTATTCTTTTTTTTAAATCGGCAATTAAGCTTAAAATTATAAAAAAAATTAGGTTTGCATAAATCATCAGAGCTGTGACAAATCATCAGAGCTGTCACAAATTTTAGAAAAAGTTGTCATGACAAGTAAACAAAGTTGAAAGTAAAAATGACTAGGCATGAAAATAAAATTTTCATGCCTAGTCATGAAAATCTTACTTTCATGCCGCAAATTAGTCTGGAAATTACGATTTTCATGCCGATTTTGAAAAAAATAAATTTTGTTTACTGATCCGGATGTAGAATTTTATGCTCAACAACATTTATTTGAAACATTTTTCTCTAAAATAATTAGGGAAGCAATGCGAACGGAAAAACTGATTTACCATGTTAAACGCCTATGTTTCACTTTTCAATATACACCCGGTATGTAAAAAAAATGGAATAACTCCTTTAAGCTGCGTTCACAGTCGTAATTCGTTCGTAATTCGGTGAAATTTGTGAAGCTTGGCATATGGCAATTGTGTACTTGCGTTCATCAAACTGAAATTCGGAGACAATATTAATTATTATAGCGCCTCTTTCGACTGATTTGCGAAATAACGAAAAGCGTGCCAGGGTTGCCAACTGATTTTTTTTTCTTATAAATCAGTTGGTAATGTTCTGCCGGTAGTGACGCACTTTGTGACAGTTCTGTGACATAATTTGAATTAAAGTGATGAGATGCAATGTACTAAAAGTAAGTTTGCTTTATTATTTTAAATATTGTTGTGTTTATGATTTTTAATCTTGCCTTCAGGGCTGATTGTTTCCACAACATGTACTTGTGTTGTTGTGTTGCAGGAGAAGGAGACACAAGTGTATGTAAACATGTATTTTCTGTATTGTGGGAAATTTTGGATTTGATACGTCAAGGACTTAAAATTATTCCTGATGATTTGTCATGTATGTCTCGTCCAAGAACGTGGGGAACATAAAAAAAAAATCTACAGAAATATCTTTCGAAAAATTAAAATTTATCAAACACAGTCATTTGAAACAGGATAAAGAAAATGTATTTTGTAAAAACATATAAAACCGACATAAAAAAAGCCATAAAATAAGTAATATTCCGGTAATGAAACAAACATTAAGAAATTACGCTAATCTCAACAATTCAAGTAATATATTGCCAATGGTAAGTGAGGTTTTTTCGGCAAACAACTTTATGCCACAATTTTTTAACTTAAATGGAATATTAAAAGAAAAAATAGACCCTAAACAGCCTAAACCATCACAATATCAAGTAGGTAATTGAAAATAATAAAACTACCCAAATGGAAGCAAGTTTAAAAACAGATATCAATATTAACAATAATTTCCCTGATAAATGTTTTTTGAAAAATCTGACGTGGACACCACATGACTTCCTTGTACGCCTTGTGTGTTCATACTTTTCTTAATAACTAAAATGTAGAATAATATAAAAAATTCTTTTAACTTATTATACTAGTATACTCACAAATATATTTTAGTCATTTTATTTAAACTGCAGAAGAAGATATAAAGCATATTTTACTATTGTCACTGTCATGTCATAATCATTTAAATTTTACGTAGTAACAAATGTTAATCGATCATGGACTACAAGATACCGAAATACTAAATTATAAGCGAGGGGTGAACCACCAATGGGAATCACTGTACATTTTGGTCGGAATACATTTCAGAATACTGGAAATACTATGGAATACATGGGAATACAAGGAAATACTTGGGAATACGTGGAAATATTTCGGAATACCAATAGATTTCATAGAAATTAGCAGGAATTCTTGGGAATACATGAAAATAACACTAGAAATATTCGGAATATTGGTTGATTTATCTGCGTATGCGATAATTATAAATGTTGCTTTGGGAGGATGTAAGGTACTTAAATTTAATATTTGTATTTTTCTTTGAATTTTACTTGTACTATAAAGAAATGTGATTATAATAGGTGTTTTCTTTCAATTATGTTTTCAAATTCAAAAAAAGTCACTGACTTCTATTTCATAGACGTACACCTCGCGTACACCAGTTCTTATAATATTATGATAAATGAGTTTGAATGTAATAATTATGTTTAGTTTATTTTTTGTTATTTACGATTATTAATAATAGTTATTTTTTTACTACCATGCTAATTTACAGTCATATGGCAAGCCGTTTTACTTTTTAATAGCAAGCTTTTTAAATATAAAAATTAAACTAAATGTATTATTTAAAATTTGAAAAATTTATTTCTAAGAGCATTAATATTATGATACAACATAAAAATAATTAATTAAAATTATGTATCATGATAAAGTTTACTCTCAAAGTATAGAAATCATAGACGATTCAGCTCATTTATGATGATTTAATTTTATGTTACGACATAAATTAAATTAATTTTTATTATGTCATAACATAATTTTATTTCATTTTTCTTGAGAAACATTTACAATACTCTCTATTTTTTTTGTAACAAATAAAAATTGTAGTGTGCTAAAACATGTAAATCATACGTTAGTTTTATTTTCTCCAAATCTTATTCTGTCAGTATAAATAGTGCCGTTTTATTCTTATGAAGCACCTTATTTTATAATGTTATTTTAACTTATAGTTAAAAATTTACGTAATTAAAATTATGTACATAATGGAATTTCAATATATACATTTTAATTATGAACATACAAAAACCAGAATGATTAAAAATACGGTAGTCGATAATCTGAAATCGTCAAATGATTGTACATTAAAATATTATAGTGAATATGAGTTTTATAAACAATAATAATTTTACGAATTAAACTTTTATACAGACCATTAAAATGCGATATATTAAAATTATTAGTAGATATCATTATAATACATCAAATTATTTTTATGTAACAACATAATTTTAATGCATTGTAGTTTTATTTATGTTAAAAGTAAGTTTCTAGTGATGAATTTTTATTATGGCCATAATTTTAATTCAGCCAATTTTTATTATTTATAATATAATTTTAATTTTACCAATTTTTATTATGATAACATCATAATTTTAAATATATAACTTTTTATTATGATACTACATAATTTTAAATCTATCAATTTTTATTATGTTACTACATAATTTTAATTCTACCAATTTTTATTATCATTCATCATAAAATTAATTCGTTGTTAACCTGCCGTTGGCAAACCTGCAGAACTGCAGTACAGAATTAATATTATGATGAATGATAATAAAAATTGATAGAATTAAAATTATGTAGTAACATAATAAAAATTGATCGATTTAAAATTATGTAGAATCATAATAAAAATTAATAGAATTAAAATTATGTAGAAACATAATAATAATTGATAGAATTAAAATTATGGCCATAATAAAAAATCCATACTTAAAAATTGATAGAATTAAAATTATGTACATAATAAAAATTCAATACTTAAAAATTGATTGAATTAAAATTATGTACATAATAAAAATTCAATACTTAAAAATTGATAGAATAAAAATTATGTACTATCATAATAAAAATTTATATAATTAAAATTATGATGTTATCATAATAAAAATTGGTAAACTTAAAATTATGTACTTACATAAAAATTGGCGGAATTAAAATTATGTACATAATAAAAATTCAAAACTTAAAAATTATGTTTATCATAATAAAAATACAATGAATTAAAGTTATCTGCACCAGTAATAAAAATTATACGAATTAAAATTATGTACATAAAAAAAATTACCAATTATTATTATTTAAAGACAATTCTAATTCCTAAGATTATTCTTATTATGTTATAATAATAAAAATGTACATTTATTTTTATGTTGAAGTATAATTTTAATGTATTGAAATACGATTATGGTGAAATACAATAATAATTATTTAAATTAAAATTATACTTTAACATAATTTTTATATACCAGCATAGAGTAAATAGAAATCAAATGAAAAAAAGAAATATAATATTTTTGTTGTGTTATAAAATTAATTCGTCTAAATTTTATTATGTTGTAACATAATAATATATCATTATTTTGTATTCTATTTTCTGGTCAATATGATTATTATTTGACTATTTTATATTAGACCTAATTTTCAATATACATTTAAAAAGTAAAATGGCGTGCCATACAGTCATCTGTACTTTAATGACACTCATTTCCACATAGATTTTCATTTCGTAACAGATTTTCATTTCGATACAATGTCCATTTTCATTTAGCATGATACACACAGGTTAATTTCATACAAATAAATAGATTTTTTTTCTAATTAAAGCATTGAAGTACAAAAATAGTATAGGTACCATGCAACTATCTATCATTGTATTCCATAAAAAATGTCAAATGACAGGAATATATTTATTTATTTCTCGATTTATTTTGATGGTAACCAATCTATAGGATTAACTTCCAATTACAGAATGGTAGATGTTATTATAGTGGAGTCCAACCATTCGGGCTCTGTGGTCTGTGGTATTATTGTCGGTTGTGCTGGGAATCGAACTGGAGACCGCTAGCATGTTAGGCGGTTCCTCTACCGCTGAGCTCGCGCTGAGCTAACCGTTTACATAAATAACCTTATCTAGCAATGACCAGTTATAAGACATTAATATTCAAATTATAAATATATAATCCTAAAAAAGTCACTATAGATACAAGTATGAATAATAAACAAATTTAACAAGGGATTTTTATTTTTTACAGTTCCTGTGTCATGTGTCATAACTTCAGAATAAAAATTACGAGTAGGTACAATGTACTGACCGAATTACAACGAATTTTTTTTTAAATTCGCAAAATTTTACATTTTAAGTGTCGCTGGTGGTTATAACATGAATCAGTTATCAGTTACTACCTAATTTACTATTATTTTTATTAAAATTTCGTATCGATCAGTGGTACTTTATCAACTATACCCTTAATTTTAAAATTTTAAAAAAATTCTTAGGGGGTGCTTTACTATCTGTTTAGAGGGATCAAAACATGTTTTGATCCCTATGGGGAGAAAAGCACACCCGAGGGAGCAAAAACGTGTTTTGCTCCCTCTGAACAGGGAGTAAAAGCGTGCTTTGCGTTCACGTGTGACGCAAAGTACTTTGGGAATACTGGGAATACACTGGAAATATTGGGAATACATTGGAAATACTAGGAATACTTACAAAATACACTGGAAATATTGGGAATACAAGAAATACTTACAAAATATTGGGAATACTATGGAAATACTAGAAATACATGAGGAATACAGGAAATACCGGCAATAAATGATAGGTATTCCCATATTTTCGGAATCACTGTACATTTTCATTATAGTGGTTCACCCCTCGATTATAAGTATATACTTTATTTATTCTTAAATGATAGAAGATACAGAAAAATTTATAAAATACCGATTGTAGATAATAATCACATAATCTTTCATTTAAAATTAAAAAAATTGTCTAAAATTAATTATTTATCAAAATATTTTTAAAAAGTACTACTTCCGGTTTATAGATTGAAACCAAAAATAGGAGGTGCACAACTAGATGCTATAACAGTCCTAAATACAAAATTTCAGCTTTCTACGTCTAACCGTATTTGAGTTATGCGACACACATACGTCCGTACATACATACGTACGTACAGACGTCACGACGAAACTAGTCATAATGGATTCAGAAAAGGTCAAAACGGATATTTCCATCAAAATCTGAAAACCGAAATTTTTCGCGATTACAATACTTCCTTATTACTCCGTACAAGGAAGTAAAAAGCAATAGATGACAAATTTTTATGTACAATTTTGGAAGGGAAAGACACACTTGCCAGCAGTTTGTGCAGGGATTGAGAACGAAGGATATGTAAAGGATTTATATATTAGGGGCCGTTCACATAATACGTCACGCACTTGGGGGGAGGAGGGGTCCAGGATTTGTGACGAAATGTGACATGGGGGTACGGGGAGGTTGTGACGTCACAAAAAATTTTCTTATGAATTTTCAGTTAATAGGTATGAAAATAAAACACATGTTTTTTCTGGTGTATTGGCGGATATTTGAACTGCGTTGATCAGTTCTGACAACTTACGAATTTGTATAATACAAACATGTCTTTATAGGAACACTTTAGGGTGATGCTGCCGAATGTTTGCTGCAACGGAGTTAGGGACTTAAATTATGAAAGAATGAGTAATTAACATTTTATAACAAATTGATCATAACGGATCATAGCGCGATTCCGTGTTTATGGGAGAATTTTTCTGGATATAAACAGTCATGCTGTGACGAGATGAAATCATTGCTTTCTCATAATTTTCACTTTTAAAAATAATTTTCAAAATTTAAAGTTATTTTTGTGACGTCACATGGGGAGGGGGGTTACCGATTTATGACGTAGTTTGACAAGGGGGGAGTCAAAAATGTCCAAAAATCGTGTGACGTATTATGTGAACGGAATATAAAATAAATCAGGGTAAAAATATCAAAATATATCCATCTGGATTAGTTATTCACCCACTTGCTCCACATCTAGGCGCGTCGCCAGATGGATATGTATTTGATGAATCTGAAGCCAAAGAAAATGAATTTGGACTAATTGAAATCAAATATGCTTCAAGCCAAAAAATTTTAAATATGGAAGTAGCGTGCAAGGAATATAATTTTTGTTGTACAAAGACCGGCGATGATTTTAAATTGAAACCACAGCACAATGGGACCGTAAGCGCAATATTTATCCCGATAGGATCGCTAGGGTGCTAATTTCTTTTAACTTTCAAATGACTTTGAAACGTCAAACCGTCTAACCTGTGTTTATGCCTGTGTATGAAACAAATCAACAAAAGTCAAAATGCGCGAATGCTGTATTGTACACTGCAATGGCAAAAATAATTCGCGCTATATGTAGATATATACCACCATGTAAATCTTTATAATTGTTATTATCAAGTACTTGTAACCTTGGCCTTTGTTTTTCACATGTTATAATTAAAATGTTTCCTAAATTATTATTCTGTCATAAGCCTCTAGTCTACAATGGAATTATGTATTAAAATAACTATTATACAAATTAAATTTCAAGTAACCTTTCTATTAACTCTGTTTTACGGCCTGTAGTTTTGGCATCTCTTTGAGCCAATACATTTTTTATCTCTCCTACTTTCCAACTTTCATAATATGACATGGTTTTGGTTATAATATTGTACTATTGTCACAGGTATAGTTCAACATCAACAGAGAAGACATAATTACACGCAGTAACATTATACGTACGTCTTTTTATTTTTACTTAAATATGTATCGTGTAATACGTACTTGGGAAACTAGCTCCCTACTGCCACCTATGCTAAGCTTTGCGCTAACGGTCCCATTACCATTACCAAATACAAGGCCAAATGTTAATAACTGGAGCAAAGTGGTGCGACTTTGTGCTATACTTGTGTCATTCGAAAGAATTATTCATCAATAGAATTTATTTTGACGAAAGTTTTTGTAAAAATATGTACAAAACATTAACAAAAACATACTTACAATATGTGATACCGCATTTACGGGAACAAGCGTCAAATAGTCCTTCGCTAAGATTCTAATTTTTTTTTGTCGAATAACTTTTCGTTTTGTTTACTTTATAGAATATATTTTTTGTTAACTATTTTATGTTATAGTATTATCAGAGGTAATAACATAAGAGATGATAATTTTTTGAGAATTGTTTTGTCGTTTCCACGGCAACTTATTTCTAACAATTTCACGACACAAAACATCATCCATCAATTTCCCGAAACGAAGTTGAGGGGAATTGTCAGATGATGTTTTGTGGAGTGAAATTGCAATAAGTTGCCGTGGAATAGACAAAAATTCTCTCAAAAAATTATTATCTCGAATGGTATTTAGGAAGAATATTTTTCTTGTTAAAAATACTACCAAAACGACTCATTTTGCTAAACATTTTGACGTTTCATGTGACAAATTAATTAATTTTTTGTTACTGACGTCACAAAATAAAACCTAATCTACAAAATTATGTTGTCAGATACATCATTTTACATTTTCAATTCTATTGGTTGCATTACGTCATTTGACGTCATCATTACGCAATATGATTGGTTAAACCATCTTTCAAAAAATATTCAACAGTACTTGTTTAAAAATGTGATATACTAATAATGTAAATAATTAGTTAGTTTTTAAGTTCAGTATTAATTATATATTTGTACTCAGGTTTTTTTTAGTTTTCAATTTTTGTGATGTCGAATAACTTTTCATTTTGTTTACTTTATAGAATATATTTTTTGTTAACTATTTTATGTTATAGTATTATCAACAGTACCTAACCTGTTTAAAAATGTGATAGATATACTAATAATGTAAATAATTAGTTCGTTTTTAATTTCAGTATTAATTATATATTTATACTATTGTACTCAGGTT
The DNA here is from genome assembly GCA_947534325.1 of Agonum fuliginosum. Classification (NCBI taxonomy): domain Eukaryota; kingdom Metazoa; phylum Arthropoda; class Insecta; order Coleoptera; family Carabidae; genus Agonum; species Agonum fuliginosum. The sequence continues at coordinate 20,534,595 of OX384044.1, forward strand.
TTTTTTAGTTTTCAATTTTTGTGATGTCGAATAACTTTTCATTTTGTTTACTTTATAGAATATATTTTTTGTTAACTATTTTATGTTATAGTATTATCAACAGTACCTACCTGTTTAAAAATGTGATATACTAATAATGTAAATAATTAGTTCGTTTTTAAGTTCAGTATTAATTATATATTTATACTATTGTCCTCAGGTTTTTTTTAGTTTTCAATTTTTGTGATATAAACTATAAAATATACTATTTAACATATTATTTTTACAATATACATATATACATTATCTTTTTTTATATCTTTTTACCTATCTGTTACAGGTTCACTTATAAAGTTAACAAGTATGCTACAAATTTTCCAAATACTATTCAAACTTGTAGACATAGAATTTGGGAAAATATGTTTCAAAATTTTAAAAGACTTGACATGTTTTATTACTCTTTCTACTACTATTCTTTCATTTGCAATATTTTTTGTTAACAACGTGTCTTGCTCACTAAATTGATGTTGTCCATTTAAAAAAGGCGGTATATTTAATGTTACGTTTTTCTCTTCTAAAACATCTCGAATTAAAAATCCTCTATCAGCCATAACATCGTCATGTTCTTCTAATAGTTCCAGCAAGCCACATTTCACAAATATTTCTTTGTCGCTGGTACGTCCGCCATATAAATCAGATACAAAAGTAACCATTCCATTTGGTGAAATACCAAGCAACCCTTTAGCAGTGTTGTGACTTTTGTAATAAGAGTACGTAGCACCTTGTACTCGAAAATTTGATGGAGTCTCAAAGAATATTTCTGTACAGTCCAAGATTATTCGAGTACGTGGATATTTTTCTTTGATACTGGTCGGTAAATATTTTTGAATAATGTTTTTACTGGGCCATATTGGCACTTGGGTTAGCTGCGAGCATAAAAAATCTACCCAGAAGCTCCACACGTTACTAACTGTTCCTTGTGATACAGAAAATCTGTACGCCAAATCAAACTCTGGAAGACCCAATCGCAATCTACTTAATACGAGTATAAATTGTTGCGTAAATGTCAACTTCTGTGGTTTTCTGGTATTCTTTTTTAAAATTTGTACGGCAGCATCATAGCCGGGTTTGATAAATGATACAAAGTTTTGGAAATACGTTTGGTCACGAAATCCTGTATAAAACTGAAGTTGTTCTTGGTTATCGATGATTTTATTGACATCCCAAATTGATTCTTTCTCAATTTTTTCCAGTGTTGTAGCATATTCTTTTGTTTCCTCATACTTATTTTTAAATGTTTGTACCAATTTCTTTTCATTCTGTAACTATTATAAAAGATTACAAACTGTTGAAATAAAGAAAAAATGTTCAAAACTTACATCTTTTTCTAATTTGTCAATCTGGCTGCGCAAATTAGATATTTCTTCTTTAAGAGCACTGATGTTACTATTTAGGAAATAATTGTGATCATGAGTGTTACATGTGTAAAGTGAATTTTTAAAGGAAGACTTAGACATATTTATTTGGTTTTCTTTTGCTGTTGGCATTGAAATTGAAACTTCTGCTGCAATTCCGTGATCTATGGATGACATATATTTGTGTTTATGGCATATAATATTTCTAGCATCTGGAAAAGTGAATTAACTTTTATCATAAATATTACTCTATAACATCTCAACTATTACCTGTTAATTCTTTATGTTTAAAGTCATTTTTATATTTAACAAAATGCGTATGGCATATTTTACTATACTTTGCTGGCTGCCAAAGCTGCATTTTATTTTTTCCTTTTCTATTAATTGCTTTCACAAAGAATTTTTTTTCCTTTATATTCTTTGGGAAAAAATGAAAGGATATTCCCTTGTTAAGTAATGAATTTAAATTACAATTCGGTACACAACAATTGTAACCAGGCATTTTCAAGCAGAGTTAGGTTAACAACCAACTGTTAGTCAAGCTGTCACTGTCACTTTTGTGCCTCCTTGGTTTGTGCTGTCCCTTGTCAGTTGTCACATGCTTACACTATATTTTTCACTGATTGCCGCTTAAAATTTTCAAACTTTAGTAATTATTTTATATTGTCATATTGATCTATCTTATATACAAAAGGCAAGATTCAATACTCCGTTATACAATGTGACTAATATAAAAAAACTGTCCTTTATTTATCACTACATAAATTAATATTTTACTTTAAAAATTCATTTTTTCCCATAAGGATACATTAGATTCATTTCTGATGTACTCCCTTCATTGTGATTGGTGGGTACTGTGCATGCGCACTGAATAATTAATATGGTCTAGGTCTAATCGGTCTAATAGTCAAGCACAACGCTGAAGTCACGACTTCAGCGTTTTGCTTGACTCACCATCTTGCAAGATGGTTCACATAATTGTTATAATTTAATAAAATTTAATTATTTCAAAATTTAACAATGTAATTCTGTTTCATATAAATAATTCATTGGCTTGATAATGGTCAAAACCAGACCGAAACGTCGCCATTAAACATTTATAATTAAAAAGATTGTTTAAAATTTATTTTTCGAAGCCTTATCCAATATAAAATTGAATCTAGGCTTTTTTTTCAGTAAGTTATCAGGTTGAGAAAATTGGAAAATCAAGGTGGCTGACCCGAATTGGCGCAAAATTCAAATTTTCAGTTTATGGGACTAGAGGGTTAAATGATAATAAAATAAAATATTTCCCACAAGCATTTCATTTTTTTAGTCAATTAAATAAAAAAATCAATAAAAAACGTGAAAAAATAGCAAAAAATACAGTTTTTTTTGCATAAAAGTGCATTTTTGCATGTGTCAATATGTCATGTCTGCGGGAATTTTTTTTCGTAAAATATATATCTTAATCTGTGACTTCCAGTAAAAAAATCTGATGGAAAAAAAACTTCTTGAATTTCGCCATTTTTTACTTCCCCGATCTATGTAATAGAGGAAAGTATTGTAATCGTGATTTTTTGACAGTTCGAGATTTTGGTGAATCTTCACGTTTTAGACCCTACTGAACCCAAAAAAAAGTCGGTCTGTTAGTCTGTCGGTCTGTCCGGATGTTGCATAACTTAAAAACGCGTTGGAATTTTGAACTGAAATTTAATATTTAAGATCTTGAGTCAAAATCTGACTTCAAGTTCGTTAATGAGCTTTATTCAACCAGTGGTACCAACTTTATAAACATATATTTTTTTATCAAAATTCTATCGTGTGGTATCAAATTAAGAAAAACTAAAATAACATTTAAATGATCGTCAATTGTTTTTTAAAATAAATTATTCAAATTATACCGAGTTTGGTGTCAAATTTGACAGCAATGTATTAGAGCGTTTTATTTAAAATATAACATAGCAAATGAAATATGTATGTATTTTTAATCCTTTTAGATATGAAAAAAGTTGCAAAAAATATTAACATTTAATAGATATTTTTTCAGAATACAATTTATAACAAATTCTCAAATACACGAAATAAATCAGATATGTACTTGTCTGAGGCTAACATCTGCATTATACCAACGTATCATTTGCACCTTTTCTTCAATTGTATACCTTATTTTCAACAACACAACCCTAATTGACAGGTAATATTTACTTGATAATGATAGCCTATGTTCTATTTTAAATGAATCCCTCTAATACATTTCTGTCAAATCCGTAACTATGGATATGAAAGATCCCACGTTTCACGTTAAATAAAACTCACGGTATTAGCAATATGAAGCAAATGACATTTTAGTGTTTTTTTTGGTTGCTAAGAAAAAGGTATATAAGGTTTTATCAATCACTTACAAAAAGTTACCTTCCTTTTTATCCGCTGTCAAAGCGATAATATTGTGTTTTATTTATGGATTTTATAGGATCGGAATTATCGTCGTAACTCGTAACGTAACCATTATTTATGACAGTGATAAACTTTTACAAAAACAAAAGTTGGTTACGCATTGTGAAATACAAAGTCACAGAAATAGTTAAGATAGGTATGTAGTAATTCTTTCAAAATAATTTGAATTTTTTTAATATTAAGGAGATTATTAATTTAATCATTAAAATGTTACCAAATTATTGCGTATTATAATTTATTTAGTTTTACTGTGAAGAAAATAATATTTAATTCAAGTATGTATTATACAAATTATTTATTAAATTCAAGTTTCCAAACATTGAAATAAAATTAAATTAAAAGTAGAACTTACATGTGACTCCAGTAGTGTTTAGTGGTTCTTATCGGAAAATAAATAACAAATAATTTTTTAAATACAGAAATTATTCCAAAAATCCAGTGATATTTTTGTTGTATGCTTTAACCGTAAGTAGAAAATAATTTTACTTTTTATCTCGTGATTCAATATTTTGTTAGTATTTTGACGTGCTCATGAACACATAACCTCAAAAAATATGCCAAAATGGGTAAACTAGAATTAGTTCAAACGCTGAAAAAACATGTTGGTCGTGTTTGGAATGTATCGTGGCATCCTAAGGGTGAAAGTTTAGCATCATGTGGTGAAGATAAAACAATTAGAATCTGGTCGAAAGAAGGTTCGACCTGGGTAAATAAAATCATCTTGACGGACGGCCACAAGCGCACTATTCGCGAAGTGAGCTGGTCCCCATGCGGTAATTATTTAGCATCAGCTAGTTTTGATGCCACTACAGCCATTTGGGATAAGAAATCCGGCGAATTTGAATGTAATGCTACTTTAGAAGGCCATGAAAATGAGGTTAAATCTGTTGCTTGGTCTAAAAACGGACAATTGCTAGCTACTTGCAGTCGCGATAAATCGGTGTGGGTTTGGGAGATCGCTGAAGAAGATGAATATGAATGTGCTGCAGTTTTGAACGCCCATACACAGGATGTTAAAAAGGTAAGATATTAACAAGTAAGTAACAATCTGAGTACCTATCTTGCAACATGATTATGAATTTGATAGTAATGTAAAATCGTGTAAAATACCTTATTCGCACAAGGATCCTTTGAAGATTCTTTCATGCTTCTGAATTTTGAGAAAAATAATCCTGATGAGTACAATGAGTCTTAGAAAAGAAGAATTTCAAATTCATTGATTCGGAAGTAAGAAACAATCCTCAAAGAATTATTGTGTGAACATGACATAAGATTGATCTTTTTACAATTAAACTTAGGGAATAAATTTGAAGTGGTTAATTATTAGTGTCACGCGGTTGCTTATAGGTATTTAAAACAGTTAAAAATTTTATTTGAAAACGTTTCTTGGAACTACAACAGCTGCTCAAATAGCTTATAATGTTGTTCTAGCTTCAAGCATAATTAAATTAGGTAAATTGATTTCCTGTTTCATTTTAGAAAGAACGCTTTAATACATTCCTGTCAAATTCGTAACCATGAATATGAAAAATCCCATATTTTACGTCACGTCACGTATACTCAGCGAGTACAAACAAGTTATTGTTTAGGATAGGTTTTTGTTATACCATACCTAATGTTTATATAGGATTAACAAAAATGTATATCTGTTTTTTAATTAGGAGTAATATGAACAAAAGTCTGATTTACACTCCTAAAAAATCCATGAAATCACCTGAATTTCTTGTTTCTTTAAATTTCAGTTTTAATGTCTGAACTCACCTAAAATGAATTTACAATTTACTTCAATCTGACATTTGCATAGTCTAAGGTATAAAACCAACTATTCTAGTCAATCACAAGCATATAAATCACTTAATCATTTTATTTATACTCCTCCTTTAAATGTTCAGAATGTTTTTGTTTTTAAGTTGAATGTCCTAAAAATGAAAAAAATATTCCTTTGATAATTACAAGAATATTTACGAATATTTATTATAAGAAATTTTATAAGCTTAAGTTTGTGTTCAGTAAAAAATAATCGGGATGTGGACAAGTGTGAGTGAAATCAATAACTTTATATATTTTTTTGTACCGCTAACGTTTTGGTTTATTTTTTAAATTATCTTCTATAAACAAAATTTACTATGTTACAATAATATGTTAGTTTATGTATTGAATGAAAATAGGGGTGTGAGATTTTGTTGGACTCTCTTATTTTTATGCTCGTTATGTCGTTATACAAAATAAAATTATATTTATGTTTTGCTTATGTAAATTTATGATATTTAACCCTTGTTATAATTTTTTTTTAAGTTTTAGTTCTTGGTTATGATTTTCACCCGATTAAAGTAAATGACACTAAATAAAAATCCAAATTTAACTTATGATGTTTGTTTTTATTTAAGCAAGTTTTTAAAAATTTACAAATGATATAAAAATGAACGTATTATGTAGCTGTCATGTAAATTTTATTGTACAATGAATAATACATTTTTTGACAAATTAGAGAAACAAAGTAGGTACTTACTATCGGATCCATAATTATTATAGTGAGTTGGGTTTAAAGATGAATAACTCCATAAAATAAAAAATAAATAGATAATAATAGAGAGGATATTACTGTTGCAATAACAAATTTTCTGCTCCGGCCATTTTCGAAAAAAAAGATCTCCTTGAATCACACATACTCGGTTTTGGTTGAGAAACTGATCAAACTGAACTAAATAAAGAATCTAATATCCTTCTTGAGTCCCACAACGGCGAAAAATAACTATATTATTATTTACAAGATTACTTGCATGGATTTTTAACATCCGTAATAAAAATCTCTTGTGTATATCCTAGATTATATAAATTACTATTTATCTAGAAGGAGACAACCCAATTACTGATTATATTATTTGTAGGTTATATGGCACCCTCATAATGACGTCATCGCCTCAGCCAGCTACGACAACACTGTAAAGCTATTTAGAGAAGATCGTCTTGACAACGACTGGTGTTGCCAGGCAACTTTGTCATCACATACATCAACTGTTTGGTCGCTATGTTTTGACAAAACCGGAACAAGACTAGTGAGTTGTAGTGACGACTGCACAGTTAAAATCTGGCAGGAGTACCAACCGAACAACGCGGAGGGAATACCAACCCCGGAAAATGAACCGGTGTGGAAGTGTGTTTGCACTTTGTCAGGTACGGAAGTTAGATTAGAGATTTTTATCTACTATACCCTCTTTGAAATAGCAAATTGAGAAAGAGTTTTGACAGTTAATTGGAGCGTGGTTAGAAGTTTGTTTTACATCAAAACATTTGCTATATTTAAAAGTAGCGTCAAGGGACCCTTAGTCCCAATTCACAATGAGCATAAGCATAAGAACTACATAAGAAACTACGTAAACATAAAGTTGAGCTACTGTATTTTAATGACCGTGTTCACAATGTCGTTATGTATTTCTTTATGTCACGTTTATGTAGATACGTAAGAAAAATGTAAAGTTGGGATCAGTTCAGCTTTATGTCAAAATTACGTACTATTTTGTACAAAGCGCATGCGTCAAGTGAAAAATTATCTGCATTTCTGCATTCACGACATGGCAGCGTAAATCTGACAGATGATAGATGTGTATAACAAGAAGTATTGGAAATGGTTAATATTGAATTATTAATTAATTATTATTATTATTATTAAACACAATGAGCTAATACAATTTAGCCAACAAGAAAATAATATTAACCCTACTTACTACCAACTTCACATAAAAAAATCACTTAATTCATTCACTTTATGTCAGCTTATGTTTATGATCATTGTGAACAAACGTAATTTTTTTACGTTTTACGTTATGTAGTTCTTATGCTTATGCTAATTGTGAATTGGAACTTAGCTTAGCTTAGCATAGGTGGCAGCACGGAGCTATAGCCCAGTCAATCTAGATTTAACCTGGAAATGGAAGAGAGAATTCTAATTTTTTGCACAGATGTTCCTTATAACGTAGTATAACTCTCCTAGAAAGTCCCAAGGTTACCGACGCTTGCTTCCCTCGGGAGAGGGCAAAAGGTCCTAAGGGATGGCAAATCATATATGCAGACTTAAACTCGTATAACTTTCGATCGGAATGACGTAGACACGTCAATTATAGCTCAAAATGTTGAGAATAATGTGCACTATACACGTAGATACTCAAAGTTAAATATTATGCCATAATAACCGGTCTAACAACACCAGGCACACAAAAGTGGTTAACGCACAAAATAATTTACGCATTTCAATTATATATTCTTATTATGATTAAATAACATGGTTTTACATTATTTTGTATAGAATAGATACAGAGAGAACACTGTCGCTTTCAGAGGTGACGTGTTTAGTACCGGGAATAATAATAAAATTGAAAAGAAAAATTATATAAGTGTACAATTTTACGGATTATGTACAGAGGTAACCCAGTCAAATGGTAGAAAATAGGGAAAAGTTTTGGGATTGTTTTGAAATTTTTATTATTAAATTCTTCGAACATTTCTGTATAAGACAGATTACTTTTAAAAAAATCCGATGTGGCCAACACATAACCTCTCGCCATACTGTACTATTTTTATTTTTCTAATATAAGTACCTATATATTATGTAATACTTACTCACAAATATACCATTGTACTAGAAGGGAATTCGGGAATTGTAGTTTTTATAATATTATTAAAGTTTATTATGACCTTATAAATACTAAATGACATTTCATATTTTGCATTTCAATTTGCCAAAAAGTCAAAAATTCATATGACATTAACACTCAAATATTTTATTTTTTGTTTCCATAGGTAGGCAGATAAATCAAAATTGTAACAAATTTGTAGAATTTTTAACTTCTTGTAATTGGAAAATGGAGCTAGATAGAAACAACGTTTTGAATACATATTGTAGATAGTAACATTTAGTATACAATGTTATTAAAAAAATTCCTATTAATTCATAAATTTTGAGAATATTCCAGAAAATCTCTTCAGATCTTCAAGAAACTACCACTTCCGGTTGCACGATCAACACCAAAATCTAATCAGATCTAATCTAGGGTGTCAGAATATTGTATACCAAATTTCAATTTTTTTTATTCAGTGGTATTTGAGTTATCGTACCTCCAACATCCATCCTGACACACACACACACACACACAGACATCATCGCGAAATTATCAAAATCGTGTTCTAGGGACCTCAAAACGTGCTTATCCATTGAAAACTCACTATCGAAATTTTAGCATGATTACAATACCTCTCTTACAGGTATGAGTGGCGAGAGGTAAAAATTTGAGGGCCAAATTGAAAAAAATCTTAGTTTTTTAATATTTTTTGTGTTTAATGACCAATAACTTCTAAACTAATTAAATTTTTGACTTCCGGTTTCTTTTATCAAATTTTGAAAACGATTCTCTATAAGTTAGATTATTTTAAAATTTTGTTGAGGGTCTTTGTTAAGCCAAAAAATAAAGTTTTTCTTCAAGAGAAAATTGAGAAATTTTAGTTTTTAAAATTTATTTTGTGTTTAAAGACCTGTAGTTTCTGAACTAATAAAAAATATAACATCCGGTTTCTTTTATTAAATTCTCCGAACAATTATCTATAAGATAGATTATTCTAAATTTTTTTGAAGGCCTTTGTTAAGACAAAATTTTAAGATTTTCGTCGCGAAAAAATTGAGAAATTTTAGTTTTAAAAATTTATTTTGTGTTTAATGACCTGTAGTTTCTGAACGAATAAAAATATTGAAATTCGGTTTCTTTTATCAAATTCTCTGAACAATTCTCTATAAGATAGATTATTTTATTTTTATCTTAAAGGCCTGAGTGAAGCCAAAATTTTAAGATTTTCGTCGCGAGAAAATTGAGAAATTTTAGTTTTTAATATTTATTTGGTGTTTAATGACCTGTAGTTTCTGAACGAATAAAAATTTTGACATCCGGTTTATTTTATCAAATTCTCTGAACAATTCTCTATAAGATAAATTATTTTATTTTTATCTTAAAAGCCTGAGTGAAGCCAAAATTTTAAGATTTTCGCCGCGTGAAAATTGAGAAATTTTAGTTTTTTAAATTTTTTTGTGTTTAATGACCTGTAATGTCTGAAATGTAATACAAATTTAGACATCCGGTTTAATTATCTATCTTATAGAGAATTGTTCAGAGAATTTAGTAAAAGACACCGGATATCAAATTTTTTTATTCGTTCAGAAACTACAGGACATTAAACACAAAAAAACTTTTAAAACCCGGAAGTCAAAAATTTAATTAGTTTAGAAGTTACTGGTCATTAAACACAAAAAATATTTAAAAACTAAGATTTTTTTCAATTTGGCCCTCAAATTTTTTTAAAAGTAATCTGTCTTATACAGAAATGTTCGAAGAATTTAATAATAAAAATTTCAAAACAATCCCAAAACTTTTCCCTATTTTCTACCATTTGACTGGGTTACCTCTGTACATAATCCGTAAAATTGTACACTTATATAATTTTTCTTTTCAATTTTATTATTATTCCCAGTACTAAACACGTCACCTCTGAAAGCGACAGTGTTCTCTCTGTATCTATTCTATACAAAATAATGTAAAACCATGTTATTTAATCATAATAAGAATATATAATTGAAATGCGTAAATTATTTTGTGCGTTAATCACTTTTGTGTGTCTGGTGTTGTTAGACCGGTTATTATGGCATAATATTTAACTTTGAGTATCTACGTGTATAGTGCACATTATTCTCAACATTTTGAGCTATAATTGACGTGTCTACGTCATTCCGATCGAAAGTTATACGAGTTTAAGTCTGCATATATGATTTGCCATCCCTTAGGACCTTTTGCCCTCTCCCGAGGGAAGCAAGCGTCGGTAACCTTGGGACTTTCTAGGAGAGTTATACTACGTTATAAGGAACATCTGTGCAAAAAATTAGAATTCTCTCTTCCATTTCCAGGTTTGGCTAATTTTTGTCTAGATTGACTGGGCTACTAGTCACCTAGTATGTATTACATGATACATACTTAAGTAAAAATGAGTGCAATTATGACTTCTCAGTTTATAGTTTATGGCTTAATATGCAAAACAATTCAAGAACTTAGTGCAGTGAAGGAGACGTGTAACACAAAAGAATACAACATTAATCATGTCATATCAAATTTGGAAAGTCGCAGACTTAAAAAATGAATTAATTCAAATAGGTGCTAAAACGTCGGGACGAAAACCCGAGTTAATAGAAAGGTTAGAAGCCCGGGCTTCTAGGATAATACGCCACTGGGGTTTGTGATCTATTTTTTACATCGAAAATATTTCAGTATAAAACAGACTCCCAAACCACGTCTCAATTAATTATCAAAATTATTTTAGTATTTCAAATATAGTATGGTGATGTGCATTATTCCTAAAATATTTCCTGTTTCAGGTTTTCACACTCGAACAATCTACGACATATCCTGGTGCCATTTGACAGACTTAATAGCAACAGCTTGTGGCGATGACGCAATCAGAATTTTTAAAGAAGACGAGGGTTCTAATCCCAACGAACCGACGTTTAGTTTAGTGGCCACAGTAGAAAGATCACATAACCAAGACTTGAATTGCATTGCTTGGAATCCCATAACAGCCGGATTGTTGGCCTCAGCATCTGATGATGGATATATTAAAATTTGGATGTTTTCGGAGTAGAACAAGTTGATTCTTAATTGAAATGCATTTTTAATCTTTCGTAGAACTTTTTAAATGTAAATATTTAGTATTGTAATATTGAAAATAAATTTGGTCATTGTTATAATAAGTTGTTTATTTGGGTTTAGTTCTGTATTCATACAGACTGTACATCGAGTACATACGTTAAGGGTGTATACAGTTTGATATGCTGATGACGGATCAAAAAGATTTTTAAAGAAATTCGATAAATTAAGGTCAATTTACTTACAGGGTCCGTTTTTAATTCCACTGAAAGCCATTCCTATTTTATTCAAATTCATCATCCATTGGATCTTCAAATTTTCTCTTGTATTACGTATTGACGTATTATCAATAATTTGAGCTTTATTATCTTTTTTTTTCAGGTTTAAATGCTTATACGTCATTTCAAACCAACACAACTTTCTTATTTTTTTAAAGTTACAAGTAACATCGTCTTTTCTCGATCAATTTCTTCTATCCACTCAAAACTTAATATGGGAGAAAAAACAGGCGTTGCCTTAGCAACAGTTGTTGAAAAACTTGAGGGATTCGCTAACACGAAAACAGCTGAAAGTTGGGATAACGTTGGATTGTTGGTGGATCCTATGGATGACAGCCTAATTAAGAAAATTTTATTAACGAATGATTTAACTGAAGATGTTATGAAAGAAGCCATTGATCTCCAAGTTGAAATGATTGTTTCATATCATCCTCCCATTTTTAGAGGCCTAAAAACGCTTAATACTAAGTAAGTATTGTAATTTTAAAACATTTGACTTATGGCATAGTTTATGGTTATTTATGTATTACGGGTGTAAAGAAGCTTTTATGGCGTTAGGGGCGTGAGACGTAATTTTGAGCCCGAGCGTCAGCTGAGACCTAAAAACACGACAAGAGCCATAAATGCAAGTTACGCCCACGATACATACCCAACTTTATGCACGATAGAAGATTTTCTAATAAATTCATAAATTTATTTTATTCGTTCAAATTGTTCAAATTACCAAAAATTAATAAAATCTTAGACTGTTGCTAAGATACCAAATAAAATTCGAAAATAAAAAAATAAAAATGTCAAAGTTGTCATTATTGAATTAAACATTACAATATAATTTATGTTAAATGTAAGTAAAAATGATGTTATTTTAATTTAAAAAATGTACAACTATTTACTGAAAACAGTTATTTATAGGATTATTTATAGTTTATTTGAGGAAAATTGGAAATCTAAACTTCTTTGCATTAATTTGACGTTTATATATGGCGCACTGCGCTATAAAGTGATCCGTGGGCTATAAAGTGACGTTTATGTCAAAGAAATTCGTGTATAACTGTCAAATTATGATACGATCATGCATAAAAGAACGTTTGGTCTCCTGAAGTGTAAACATAATTATCACACATCGTTAATGTCTATTATAGTAGTTGCGATTTTACACATGCCATGATTTTACTGCATGCCGATTCGGTAAAGAAACTCGAAGTTTTTTTAGTTTTGTGGTGACGTTATTTTTTATTCAATTTTCATTAATTATAAAAGTTTTGTGAAAATAAAAAATATGGGTCTTTTCTTTAAAAATATTTAATAAAAATAAAGCCCGTTGCTGTAAAAAAAGATAGTAGTAGAAAGTAGTTTACACAATTTATTTCTCAATAGAGTCTGAAATAAATAAATATATAAAACTTAATAATTTTAAATGTGACATCATTTACTGGCACCATATCTTAGCAGTTGATATAACCGAGCGTTGTACAAATATCTAACATACACAACATTATGAGTTATATTGTTTGGCCGACATAATATTATGTATTTATTTAAAATACCGTATTTTCTATGAGGTTGTGAGATGCATTTGACATTTGCACTAAAATTTCCTTTTGCCAAGTAGCCTTGAAACAACTGCTCTGAGATGTCTCCAGTAAATATCACATTTAAAATTAATCTGTTTTATTTTTTTCAGACTCTATTGAATAATAAATTGTATAAAGTAGTGTTTTTATAGACTCTCTTTTTTATTTTAAAGTTATCTTTTTATTTAATGGCCTATTAAAGAAATAAAATTCGTTGCGTATTAACGAACTATATGCGGAAACAGTTATGATATGTGTAAAATTGCAACTACCATACACGTCAACGATGTGTGATTGTTATGTTTACAGTTCAGGAGGCCAAAAAAAGTAATTGTTGCTATGGTGAATCATTAAAATTTTATGAAAACATACATACGAATTTATTTTTATTTAACTATTCCCTTTTAGGACTTGGAAAGAACGAATCATAATTCAATCTTTAAAGCATTCTATCGCTATATTCTCTCCACATACAAGCTGGGACGTCGTAGATGGCGGTGTGAATGATTGGCTAGCAGATGCTTTATCTCCGACAAGCACGGTACCTCTAACAGAATCAGGAGCTGGAAGATTATGTCATCTTGCAGAACCTCTAAGTGTAAGAAGTGCTGTAGATAAAATCAAGAAGCATATCGGAATGTCGCATGTTCAACTGGCGGTTGCTGTTGGCAAAAATATAGGTAAAAAAAAACTAACCCGTAAAAACTAAGTTTTTGACTGTAAATTCTTTATATAGTATGAGACTCGAACGATATTTATTTAAATTTTTTGTGCACTGATTTTTGTTTCGTTTTCCACCGCGTTAAGGTGGTTGCAGCGATACTTTTAAATCAATTGACAGTCTTCATGAAAAATTGAAAAATGAACTTAAATACATATAATACTGCCATAGAAAAATATTTCAAGGGCTGGAAGATTACCGTAACAGATTGTTTTCCATTTAAAAGAAATATATGTTATTAAATAAAACCTAAAACATTAAATTAAAATGGAATAAAGTCATTCATTTGACTCCAATACCAACTTTCCGCATAAAAAATTTTATTCAGAAAATTCATTATATATTATATAAGTAGACACAGAACTGTGTTCATATAGGTTATTTATTATAATTTTGTATTTTAGAATATGATTTTTTAGAGAAATATTAATTTCATGAACGGTTTCTATCATGCGTAGTTAGATGATAATCGTGGCAACGCAGCACTGTGTTTTTCAACGTGGTACTACTGTACTACGTGAGATTTGACATTTGACGTTTAGGTTAAGTTATCTTTTTTGTAACATGTCGAATATGAATGAGCGTTATTTGTACTATTTGATTATTTATCATTATTAATTAAGATTAAGTATTAAATTTAATAGTATCTACAAAATAGCAGTTTGTTTAGATTATTTTGCTTCAAGTTCAAAGTATCTAAGTTAGTACAGGGAGATTTTTACAAGTGCAACGTTGCCAAGTTTTTCGGGAAAAATACAAGAACTCAAGTTTGTCGTATGTTCAATAATTTTTTACGCAATAACCATGTGGTGAAAAATTGCAATTTTTTTTATTTGATTTTTGAATCGTTTAATCTACCTTAGAAAATGTTTTTCATACAACCTACATGGAGGGAACAATATGTATTTTCAGAAATTAAGATGTTTTTGCTGGGTCAACATATCCTAGCAGTGTAAAAGTCAATAACTTTGATATCAATTATCTCGGAATCTAAATGGTCAATCTGCTTGAAATTTTTAAGATAAATATATTAGTACTTTGGTTATATATTCTGAAAATTTCGTTAATTTTACATGGACACGGAGACACGCTGAAACCACCTTAACACTTTTGCGGTACTAATTTTTACAGCCCAGTTTTTAATGGTGGACTGACATTGTTATATGCCTATATATTAAATTAGATCTTTAGCTGTTACTGTACTAAATTTGAACCAGATCGGTGCAGTACCTACATTTTGAGATAGCTAGCTGCCATTGTGTTTCAAGATAGCGGACTAACATTTTAATATACCTATGTTTCAAGACAGATTCTTAGCTATTACTGTACCAAATTTGAACGCAATAGTTACAGTACATTTTGAGATATCTGTCCGCCATTTTGTTTCAAGATGGCGGACTGACATTTTAATATATCTATATCATAAATTAGATCCTTGGCTATTCTGTACCAAATTTGACCGCAATCGGTGCAGTACATTTTGAGATAGCTAGCCGCCATTTTGTTTCAAGATGGCGGAGAATCTGAAATTTTGCCAAAGTGCATTGTTAGGTGACAAAAGTCTATTTGCCAAATTTCAGCTAGATAGGATCCCGGGAAGTGGGTCATTTTTTACTTTTGTTTTTTTGACAGAGCTGACGGAAGATGAATTTAATATTATAAAGGATTTAATTATAAAACTTTTATTCTCGTGAGTAGTAGACCTATCCTGTCAGAATAACTGAGTGCGATAAGTGGCGCACCATTGCATCTCGAGAAGTATAAGATCTACGAAGTTGGTTAAATGAGCAAATAATTTATATTTTATAGGATTTCTTTAACGATACAAGAATTTTTTTAGGCCAGTGGTTCTCAAAATACGGGGTGCAACTTTCTTATTTCTAATGGGAACCTATTTTTGTATTTTCTTATTCGATTCAGTATTTTCTTCTGAATTAAATCAGATATTAGTTTCATACCCTTGCATAACAAAACATGAGAAAAACGCTATTGCAAATTATGATAATTTAATTTAAATCTGTTTGTTACAAAAGTGCTATGGAAGAAAACAATTGAATATAGTATAAGTTTCAATCGTCTGTTTATAATTTTGGCAAAATTTAATTTGCTCAAAAATTAATTACATCACAACCGAACCGCGAATGCTTTTTCAGACAAAGCGCATTTTATTGACGCTTTTCTAAAGTACTATTGAGAAATTATTTTAAGCCAGTTATTTATGACAAAGAGTTTCATGCAGTCGTTTTTTAAACTATAATAATCCTTGTTTCTTTCTAGATTCTCCAATCTCATCTGTAGCGCTGTGTGCTGGATCAGGAGCTACAGTTCTAGGAACGTCCACTGCTGACTTGTACCTCACAGGTGAAATGTCTCACCACGAAGTGCTAGACGCCGTGCACAGAGGCGTCCATGTTGTTTTATGTAACCATAGCAACACTGAACGAGGATTCCTTCAACGCTTCCAGAGTATTCTCAAAGATAAATTGCTGCAAGGAAAGGTTGATGTTGTTGTATCAGAGAAAGACGCTGATCCTTTGAAAACTGTTTAGTTTTTGGTACAATAAATTTATTGTAAAAATAGATTTGTTCTATGTTTATGTCTAAAGTCCTGTTCACACATGGATTATTGAGGTTGATTCTTTCATGCGTCTGTATCCTGGATAAAAATAAATTATTTGTTTTAAAGCTATGAATGATTTATAAAATAAAACTCGAATAAAACAAAAGCAACGCAATGTGCTAACAAATAATCTTTAGAAACATTGAATAAATTACTTTTTTAGTATATGCTCCCTAAAATCGTTACTTTGCGAACTGTTTGGAGTTGATTAATCTTTTGTGATAATTCAGTAGTTCTCTTAATTTTATGTTTCTATTCATTTTCAATCCATCAAGATTTTTTTGGTTCGCCAATATATTTTTAATCAAAACTCAGTTTCAATTTTTCCATAATATTATCATTAATTAAAATTATTTGGATCCAAGTTTTTATCTTTATATCTCTAACAATCACAATTTCATTTATCTTTAAGAGCGCTGTGAAGAGCTCAAATATGTCGATTTTCACTGGAAATTTCTGTGCTCTCAAATTTATTAAAATATTTTTTTTTATTAATTGCTAACATCAAAATATTTATTTTTTTAAAATAACGTCAATAAAAATGTTATTACCTTGATTATTATTGCCGTTATTAAAAAGTTAAAAAATATTTTCTTTTTTTTGCTGTTAAAAATTTATTTTAAAAAATTCAATAAATTTGAGATGATACATACCTAAATAATAGAAAATTTAAATCTAGAATCCGATGGAAGTAGAAAAAACATGTAAAGGAATATTAAAATATAGAAAAATATTGGAATTTTTCCATCGATTGTAAAACAATGTTTTCGATATAATTTTTGTTTAACAACAAACTCGCTAGGCTATTTAAACTATACTGACCCTAACATATTATTGAACACGTCCCTGTGCGCAGCTTGTTGAACTGCTACGAGTATTATTGATATGAATTTTCTTTTTGTTGAGGTATTTTTCTGTAGTATGAGTTTTCTTAAGAATGAAGTTTCGCTCATTTTATGATTCTGTGTAAGCATTTTCTCTTCATTGGATTTCTAGTTTTTTATATGTAACAAGAGGCATGGACCCATAACCTGTTGTTTTCAATTATTTGGCGGTTTATTACTTTATTTGGTTTTATTTTCATAACAAATAACTTACAAAGATATAACGTAGAAAAATAAACTTATACTTTTTATTACTTAGAAAACTACTCGCTAAATATCGCTAATATACTTTATTTAAAAACTAGGAGGACCGATTTGAACAGCTGACGAGACAAGATGGAGAACATTCGTTTGTTTACATTACAAAGTTTGTGTGGTGTAAAACTGGTGTTACATCAGCCAATCAAAAACGATCAGTTTTAGCATTCCAACTTAAGATTGCTCCGTTTAGTTAAGAAATCAACTACTTATAGATTTTTTGCGGCAAAATTAAATTTGACATTTCAGCGTAAAGCTCATCTTCACTTTTATTTTATAGCTACTGTTAATTAATCACAAATATTATTCAATAATACAAATTAATTGATTATATAATTTATTACCAAAAACCACGGTGAAACGAAACAGTCACTGACAATAACAACAGGATAAGACAAGATGGAGAACACTCGTTTGTCTAGTCTATACAAAGTTTGTTTGGTGTAAAAATGGTGTGATATCAACCAATCAAAAACGATCACTTAGAGCATTCCAACTTCAGATTGCTCTTCATAGTTTTTAAATCAAGTATAGTCAAAAATTCAAAATAAACTTTTGGATGCAACCAGTAGGTAAGATGCAATTCTATAGCCGCGTTCACAGTTCGAAATTTGGTTTAATTCGTATTATTAAAATTTGAATTAACTTGACTGTTCACAGTTTGAAATTTATGTGTTGGCTGTTTGTCTTGTCAGTGTTAGTACAAAGTGTCAGTTTGTATTTGTTGATGAAAACGTGATAAAGAAAAATGAAAACAAGCGAAGATCTAGATATAATTGCTAAATTTCGGTGTTTGAACGATAAAATTAATATATTTTTTCTTAATTAATAGAACGAACAACGAACCCTAAATTTACTAGAGAAATTTGCCGTTTGGATACTTTTCTACGAATTGAAATTCAAGTACACCAAATTTCAGCTTGATGAAAGCGAGTACACATTGCCATATGACAAGCTTCACAAATTTCACCAAATTTCGAACTGTGAACGCAGCTTTTTTATATTTGTGGTGGATGGGGTGAGTGTATAACACTCGAAAGTACTGACGTTGCCTTGTATTTTCGTTGCTTTGTACATGCGCGGCTTTGTATGAACACTGGAAAGTATTTACACCGTATTTTATTTACACCGCTTTGTGCAAACACCGAAATGTACTTTTCTTGAAAGTACAAAAGTGGAAAACAGCGCAGGCGCAAACCAATGCTGCAAAACAGGAAACTGTAAATATAAGATGGTGTTTAGGACTTTAGTCTATAGATGTCGAACTAAGTTTAGCAAAACTAGAGTACCTAAATAGACTAAATAAAACTAACAAAACCCTCCTTGAATCCAACATACTCCGTTTTTGATAACTACTCTTATAAAACTATTCAATGTAGTGAGTGCGTGATGTGTATGTGAGTATATGTATAATTACAGTTTCCTGTTTTGCAGCATTGGTTTGCGTCTGCGCTGTTTTCTACTTTTGTGCTTTCGAGAAAAGTACATTTCGGTGTTTGCACAAGGCGGTGTAAATAAAATACGGCGCAAATACTTTCCAGTGTTCATACAAAACCGCGCATGTACAAAGCAACGAAAGTACAAGGCAGCGTCAGTACTTTCGAGTGTTGTACGTTGTCCCGGTGGGGCCGGTGGGGGTTATGGTTTGGTGTGAAACAGGTTTCTTCTTTCCCACACCCCTCAACCGCCTCAAATAGTTACCAATGGTACCAAACGTTTAGATACTATTGGTGTTTGTCAGCAAGAAATTTTTTGTTAAAATTTATTGAAATTTAAATGCATAGACCATAATATAAATTATTTCCAGTACTTATACATTTTTTACAATTATTTATTTAAAATTATTTGAGATAGCGCATTTTGTTTTCTTAATAATGAATCTGCGCGTTTCATTTATAGAGGGTTGGCAACACTGATGAAGTGTTGAACGTCATGCCCATGCGTAAGCAGCACAGCTGCACAGCAAAGCAAAACGGAATGAAATATTTAAAACATGTTGTGTTATGAATAGCTAGACATAATTTGTACTATTAATGTGTGTAATGTGATTGTGCTGCCAGCCTGAGAATGTATCAGCATCTTCAAAAACAAATTATATACAATAATATCTGTTTCATCGAATAATAATGGGGTAAGTTTCACCATAAGTATAATTCTCTTGTAATGTTTATAAACTAGCATATCTTTTAAAAATATTATTTTGATTTAAAGATGTAGTGCAACGTTGTAAAAGATGTTAGATGTTATAAAATATTGAGGGGTAAACTACTTCTGTGGTAGGTAATTGAGCAAATTTTATACGAGATTAATAAAACATGCGTATGCGTATGCAAAACTACAGATAGAAGTGTACGAATATTTTTGGGTGGTTTAGGAAATTGTGTAGAAAGGGTTGAAAGTTTCTTGGTTTTACAAAATAACGTAGGTATGTAATAGAAGTTTGGAAAAGATTATCAAAATTTTTTTGTGAAAAGTTTTTTATTTAGTACTATATTTTGAACATTTTTGTCTTTTCTATAATATTTCAAATTATTTTATAGTAGCAGTCATGTGTAAACACACGAAACCTATGACTAAGTTTTCACAAACCAATCTTGTTTTTTGCTGTCTCTATTAGCCTTTCAGATTATAATAGCTATTTATGTAACAAGTGCATAATTTAGGACTTTCTTGGACGAGCCGAAGATTATGGAAGTTGAAAGTCCGATTAGGCACGAGTTGCATACAAAGCTTTATGTTCAATTGCCAAGAATAGTATATTCTGTAACAAGCGGTAACAAGTTTGGAATGAACACCAGCGTTGAGATTCCTGAGCAGGCAGAAATTGATATAATTGAAGAAAATATTGAAGTTGATACCGAGCTGGTACAAGATATCGAATCATTTAAAGAAATAGGGATTCAAGTTAATACATTAGGTGAACTAAATGTAAAGTGCGATTTTGCAGAATATTTAGTAACGTCGACTATAAAATTGCAAATCTTTTGTGGTGTAACCAAACCATTATTCAAGGCAATACGACAAACAGTTGTTAATACTTTAAATGCATTTAAAAACGTGAGTGGCGAATATTTAAATAAGAAAATTTGTCTTGTTTTAACTAAATTTAAATTGGACCTTAGTTTTCGAGCGTTAGGAGTAATTTTTGAAATATCGAGCACCACGGCACAAAATTATTTTAAGGAATATGTCCAAGTATTATACTTTTCTCTACGAAGTGTTATATATTTCACATCAAAAGAAGAAAATATGAGGAATCTTCCTCAATGCTTCCAAAAATATCAAGCAGTGAGAATTGTTATTATATTCTAAATTAAGTAAACATAAGCCCAGTTGAACTTGTCCGTAATATTGGTGTTTATTTTTTAAACAATATTCATCATCAATTTTACAAATGTACGGTAAATTATCTAAAATATCACTTATATTTTTGGTTCTACCAGCTACTGGACATTTAATTTCTATTAAGAAATCATGGTCTGAAATTCCATCAGGACTGTAGGCCAACCATGGAACTAATTGGTTAATAATTAAACCACATTCCTGTACCTGTTGATTGGAAGTCGTTTCATACGTTGTTCGAGCTATTGCTTCATTTTCTTTCCCGTGGCGTGTTGCTGCGTTTCCTCTGAAACTGGGATGAACATGCGTTTCAATTTTTTTTATCCCAATTGGGATTTTTATTACTGGAATATGTATGCCAATTGTAACAAGTAGACCCCGTAAATCTAAATTTTCTTGCTGTCAACCAAATATCATTTTGCTGTCCAACTGTCTTTTTAAAAATGTCTTCAATATTTTGATTTTCTATGTTCTCTTTATAAAATTTGGTTTTTTCGTTGTCTTTCACTGACAAGGAAATATTTTTTAAAATTTTGTTATCTCGTTTCAAAAAACTTGAAATTGTTTTATATTCATAATAATTGATGTTTAAATTTGGTTGTTGATAAGACACAGATATTTGTCTACCTTGAATAATTTTTGATATTGCTGTACTGGAATCACCTAAAATGGTACAAGAAAGTCAACAAAATACAAATTTTTTCATAGATGTGAAAAGAAATAATTTTCTAAGAAACAGGTTAGTTTTACCTGTTTTACCCATTACAAAGGAAAAACACTTACAGTTTATCAATATTTCGAAATTTTTCTTATCAATTTCCTCCATGTTTCCTTCAGGGACAAGCTTAAGTTTTTTTGATATTGGATGACAGTAATCTATCATTTTCACTGCATCACTGTAATCAAATGAATTCTTGCAAGAAGATTGATTCATTCCAACCTTGCCCCACATTTGTTCGAGATCAGTGCAGCTTAATTTCTCTACCTTACCGGTTCTATAAATGACAATAAATAACAAAAATAAAAATTTAAATGATTGTTGTTACACATACCTGTTTACATGTATTAAAATTGCTGTGATGTGCTTACACTTCCCTCCTAAGCCAGCTTTACATGTACATGTTGCTTTCCACTGTTTCACATCGTCTTCCAAAGTAATTTCAATTTTATGCGGAGCACCATTTAGATTACTAGTTTGTAAACAAAACCCAACAAGTTCGCACTTCACTGTATCTTCTTTCATACCACAAAGTGTCACATGTCCAGCATTATAAACAGCTTCTCCTTCCTTTATAGGCCTACTTGAACTTATATAATCAAAAATATCACATGAACTAACATTCAACTTTTCCATTTTTATAAGTATACTCTTTCAAATATAAAATTTGCAAGAAAACAATCCGTTACAACGTCTCCTTCAATGCTAACTGTATACGAATTGACAGTTCTTACCCCACACTCGACGCCATTTTGTGCTGCCACCTACATTCAGGTTTTTTCGCCTATAGAATTTAAGTCATTCCGTATTTAAAATCCATATTAGAATGTTAGTATTCTATAACGGTCGTAGAGAAAAGATTTTCTTTTTTTATAAAAATTAATTAAGGAAAAATAAATTACTGGAAGTCAGTCACAAAATTTAAAGGGTTTATTTCAACTCCAACCGGTTTCTATCCCACATGGGTCATCTTCAGGGACTACTGTGAAATTTAACAAAAAATTAGTAACAGAAATAACAGATATTTACAAAATTTAAACTTACGTGGAAGTCATAACAAATAATGTATCCGGCGATGGTTTATTAGAAGCTCCTATATGGTAGAAATAAAATTTTGCAGGAGAGCCAAAAAACTTTAAAATCCGCAATTTTCAGTTTCATTGACGAGCAATACATCATTTTTTGTACAAGCCAGGGATTCATTAATGTTTTCTAAAGGATTTGTACCGTTCAAGTGTATCTCGATAGAAGATTCTTCAATAATTATAGGTATCGACTAAAAAATTCCTCTTGAGTTAACGTAACCCTTGAAGATATTCTACTGTAACTGGTATACCTACTGTTAAAAGACCCGTCTATGGGACCATCTTCCTGTAGTAGAATGTCGTTTATCGGCCTTGGATGTTCTTCGATAAATTTTACTTCCTTTTCACAAATACTAGCACTTTTTGCTGAATCTTCCTGCAATAGTGTGTCATTATTTGGGTGTGAAGAGGCTGTGACAGATTCGGTTTCCTTTTCACAAGCCTGATCTGAAAGAATCATATTTTACAAGTTAAATGTAAAATAATAATTGAATAATGATTTTTACAGGAAATCTATTACATTTTTACTGCTATATTTATTAAAATATGTACAACTTTTGAAGCTGAATAACATAATAAACAATTTGATGAATTTTAAAAACTTCTAGTATCTTGATAGTTTGGTTATTTTCAATTAAAATTTAAATAAACCTTTTTATTTACCGTTTTTGTTATTTAATAATCCCATCAACTTCTTCGTCCTGTTACTATATAAAACAGGTGGTGATTCAGTCATGTTAACAAACAAACAAACAACACGATCATAAAAAGTTTACTTCTGGTTAGAAACTAGAAAGATGCCTGTCAAATCTCCAATGAAACAGATCGATGTTGGGCAAATAACTATAGTGAAATCTTCTATGTGGCAAAGTTGTCACATAGGAGATTTCAATATTAACAACAACTTACTAGATATGAAACCTCCTTTGTGCTATTCTGTTACATGAGAGTTTTCACAAAACAATGATTCATGGCCTTTACACATAGAAGTTTTCATTTCATACTTTAATTATTTTCAGGTTATATAAATCGCATAGGAGGTTTCATTACAACATGCAGCATACAGAGTAGAATAAAGTGATGCCAACATCTCACTTTTGAAAAAAAAAACAATCCTATGAGGTTTCAATAAACCATCGACGTACATAGAATTAATTGTAAAACACATTTAAAAACAAAAATATTACATGGATCAAGTCAACAAAATGTATGTAAAAAACAAACATTAGTCTTAAAATTTACAAAAATTTTACTAAAACTTTTTGTGAAAAACCACACCTAACGGCTGCAGCTAAGTAATAAATTTAATCACGCAAGGTCAAGTTAAGTTACTTAAATATTCCTAGAGTAGGGATAATATCGCTTAAGTACCAAATAGCTAATAATGTTTGTAACTGCTGAATTCAAATGCTGCTTGGAAGTGTCAGTTTCAGAATGGTAGAATGTTGCTTTTTTCGACCTTGTCTTGTACTGCCAGTTGTTGGTTTGGTAGGCAAATTGATAAAATTTTCAACCCTTGGTCGTTTTTTTGGCGGTGTTTCTTGCCCAGATGTGGATGCGATTACCAGTTGTTCTTGCTCAGATGTTGATGCAACCACCTGGAGTTCCTGTTCAGACGTTGATGTAACTACCAGGGGTTCTTGTACATATGACGATGCAATCACCAGGGGTTCTTGTGTAGATGTTGATGCAACCGCCAGTGGTTCTTGGAATGTCTGAGTTGCAGTTGTCTCAAGAATAAAAGAGCTTTCGTTATCTTGAATTACCACTGGTTCGCCTTGCAGTATTTCAGCATGTAAAAAGTCTTCATCACTGAACACATTTGAGTTCATTGGAAAAATACCAGTGACTCTAAATCCAGACTCTCCCTTACTTATAGAAGCAATGTTTGAATATGCCTTGTTGAATAATGATGCAACAACGTATGGAGTTATTCTTTCTGCGAGGTGGCTCTTCAAAAAGCAGTCAGATTCTTTTTTGTAAGCGCAGCCTTGAGTGGTCCGTAAAACGTCACATCCAACGGCTGCATTCTATGGGACGTGTGTGGTGGTAAGGACATGTAGATTAGATTAGATTTTTATTGACTATGTTACATAAGTTGTTTATAGTATGTCAAGAATAGAGATAAAAATAAAATTGTACATAAATATAAGTTAAATATCTTTATTTAACAAAACTTATTAAAAAACAAGTTTTATTTGTTTATTTTATAAGTACAAGTTTTTAGAGACAAAAATATTTAATCAGATTTAGTTGTTAACACTACAGGCGATAATTCATAACTGACTAGTACATTGTATTAGATTTATAAAGTAAACATATCATGGGAAAAAGGGTTTCCTATTTCTAGGAGTCTTGTAGCTTAGTGGCAGGGTGTCTGGCCTCTGGCGGGACACACGTGGCCTGGAGTCAGCAAGTTTTATGGGAAAGGGTGATGTAACTCCTCCCCCCTTAGATTTGGGCATCTTCTGGCAATCTCCATGATGATGATTGGCAGGTTGATGGCCGAAGTTCGATATCTTGATTTTGGTTCGATTTGGGTTTTAGTTTTTTCTGTAACC
Organism: Agonum fuliginosum; assembly: GCA_947534325.1. Lineage (NCBI taxonomy): Eukaryota > Metazoa > Arthropoda > Insecta > Coleoptera > Carabidae > Agonum > Agonum fuliginosum. The sequence goes on from OX384044.1 coordinate 20,560,142, forward strand.
ATACTGTAAACAAACTAATTGCAAATATTAGTAAAATGGCGTACAAGACGATGACTGAGTAATTTATATTGTTGTGTAAAAATTGTGAAGAACCCAGCGTGAAGTGGTAGTAATTGGAATAATTTTTATGAGGAAAAGGGGGATTTCCAAATAAAAATAAAAATATTTGTTTCGTCTTGCTTCACGTTCTTTATTTTAAAATTTTTGGTCTACCGGTTTCAACTATTTAATAGTCATCTTCAGGACCGGTTAGTAGCTACGGAATACAATAAATATTTATTATGTGAAATAGAAATTAATACAAAAATAAATAACAGTCAACTTACAACTTAAAGTATGTAGCTATGTAAAGTGTAGAGCGAAGTTAATTATTGACGCATAGTAACAGAAAGTTAGGTTATCAAAATCACAACAACACAACCAAATTGGTTGCTAGACGCAATGCAACTGACAAAACAATCATGTGACGATATGTAGAAGTGGGGATGTATTCTCTGACATCATGTCATTTAGTGATTTTCCTTTTTTAACTAACTTAATTATTTCTATGTTTTCTAGGGAATTTAGAACCTTACTTTTGTTTTTTATATGTAAAATTTTAAATTTATTTTTGTCAAATGCATGTCCTGTTTCTAAAATGTGCTCTACTAAATTAGAATGTCCTCTATTGTATTTGAAACAATTTACAATGTTCTTTAAAACGTTGTCTGAAGCTCCTTCCTGTTTGACCGATGTATGACATTTCACAGGTACCACAAGTCAGTTGGTAAACGCCAGATTTGTCTAAAATTTCCGTTTGGTCTACTTTTTTGCATAATTCTTTTTTAAGATTTGTGATAGGCCTACACGACAAGGTTACGTTGTAATTATGCTTTTTAAAGATGTTATTAATTTTATAATTCAAATTACCAATATAAGGTAGACTGAAGGTCCTGAAGATGACTATTAAATAGTTGAAACCGGTAGACCAAAAATTTTAAAATAAAGAACGTGAAGCAAGACGAAACAAATATTTTTATTTTTATTTGGAAATCCCCCTTTTCCTCATAAAAATTATTCCAATTTATATTGTTGTTGTTGGTGTAATCGTTGATCTCTTCGTAATTGCTATTTGGTTGTTGGAGTTCTTCAATTGTTTTTAAATTTATGGACATTTTGGATACTTGGCTTGTGTTTAAATTAATTTTGAAGTTTTCTATGATGATTGGTTTGCCAAATGTGCCTTCTTTGAATGATAATTTTTTGTTTTGAAATTCAATTTTGCAGTTATTTTCTTTTATTAAGAAAATTCCTTCTAATTTCTTGACTTCGTCCCCTTGTTTACAATAAGAATTGATGGTTTCTGGTTTAGGGAATACTGCGAGGTATTGGTTGACTTCTTCCAATATTTCGATGTGATTTTTCTGAATGTTGAGTTTAGTGTAGTGGCAATTTTTGTTGTCGTTCTTAGAGATGATATTTTCTTCGCAGGAGTTGTTTTGAACTTCGTTGATGTTATTTGGACATTGATACTTATTTCCTTTTGTACATAAGCCATTCAGAGACTTGATATTACCATTGTCTGTTTTAAAAAAATAATTTTTATTTGGAATTACAGTTACAAAATCGTTTCCGTATTTTGTTGGGATAGGAACAAGGTGGATTAAATTAAAGTCAGTTTCGTAATTGATTGGGACTTCTATAAAGTAAATAATTTTGTTTGATTCTAATTTACAATTTATTGTTATCAATTCTTCTATTTTTGGTATGTTTTCCGGAATAGGTTCCATGGGTAATTCTTCATTATAGTGTTTATAAATTTTGTTTAATTCTAAGAAGAGATCCTGGCTTTTAATGATACTAGGATGCATTGTGTGTAATTTGCAAAAAGTTAATGAATTTTCGATATCTTGTAAAGTATTGAGAATTATTGTAAATACAGTATTGAATTGACTATAAATGTCATGAATAAATAGTTGATGTTGGTTAAAAGTTTTGCCTACAACAATATGTTCTAGTTGTTCTAATTTTGATTTTAAAATGAGTTCATTTTCTTTTATCGTTTTTATTGTGTTATTAAATTGATTCGTTAATTTCTGATTCACTGAGTATTGGTACTTTAGTTGATTGTTAAATTTTTGTTGGTTATTTTGTAAATGTTTCATTATGTTTTCATATCGTTTTTCATCTTCGGCATCTAAATTTCCTGTTATTGCTTTTATTATTGAGCCAATTCCATTAATTAGTCCTCTTTTTTGTCGTTTATTTTCAGGATGAATTACTAAATGAACGATTTTATTATTGATCGAATTTTATGATTTTATTATTATTTTCAAAGTTATGCACTATGTCAGTCGGTAATGATTGTTGAAATTCGTCAATTTGAGTGTTTAACTTGTCATATTGGTTATAAAGAGTTTGCAGGTCGTAATAGTGAAGAAAAGTGTGTTTTGATTTTTGGAGTTTAGCTGGTCCTAAATTCAGCGCGAGGAGTCCTGGGTTTTGTGTTATGTCTTGTATGTTTACTCCGAGGATGAGCGTGAAGTGGAGGGACCTGGAATATTGGAAGGTTTGGTTACTTTCCGTGGTCGTTTAATGTTTGATAAGTGAATTTTTGGTTGTTTTCTAGATTTATTTGATTCAGTTTCTATTTCTGCAGTTTTTAAATTTTTATTTACTGTTTTAATTTTTTCTTTTTTGAATTTTTGTTCTTTTGTTTTATTTACCTTTTGTTTGTTATGAACAAATACTGTTTTTGGAATAGTTGGTAAATTTTCCAGATTCTCGTTTCTTTTATTTATTGTTTCTGATTTATTGTTTTGTAAATTTTGGTTTATTATTTCCTAGATTTGTTTAGTTTTATCTTTATGTTTTTGCACGTAATCTTGTGTGATTTGTTTTTCTATTTCAATATCAAGAGTTGAATTTATGTCTAGATGACCGTTTATTAGTTCTGTTGGTTTGAATTGTGTTGAAGAATGTGTAGTGTTATTGTAAGCTAAAACTGCGTAACAAACTTTTGTTTCTATAGGTTCACGTTTAAAGTTATCTTGTAGATTAAATAATCGTATATGTTCGATTAATGTAGAGTGAAATCTTTCTACTAGACCATTTGAGTTTGGATGTTGGGAACTTGTGAAGTGGATTTCAATTTTGTGTAAAGCTAATAACTCTTTAACAATATTGTTTTTAAATTCTAGACCATTATCGGATGTTAGTTGTCTTGGTATTCCATGATGAGAAAAGAATTGTATTAATTTATTACTTATTTCGATTGCATTATTGGAATTTATTTTGTAAGCTTGTGCGTATTTGGAAAAGGCGTCGATGATTGTAAGAAATTTACAATTTTCTAGGCTAAGAGTATCTACATGCAAGGTGTCAAAGGGTTTATTCGGGGTAGGAGTTAAGTTTAGTTTAGGTTTCAAAGGGTTCCGTTCATATTTGGATGAAAGACAAATTTCGCATTGATTGATAAAATCGCTTATAGTTTTAATTTGGTTCGGCCAGTAATAGATTTTTTTGATTTGATTGTGGACTTCATTTATGCCACGATGATTAGTTTTGCCTTCGTGGTAATTTCTTATCTTATCTTTTATGTCGTCTTCTCTTTCTACGTCTATCAGCTTTGTGTTACATTTAACGAAATTAATTTGTGAATTTTTGAAAAGTTTTTGTAAAACGGTTGTAAATTTTTCATAAATAGGTTGTTCAAAATAAAGTAAGTATTTGACTTTGGGAACAATATATTCTTTTATAAATTTCATTAAATCTTGTTCGAATTGATTTTTTGACAATTGTACATGAAGTCTCATTTTGTCGTTATGTAATTTTACTATCTTTGGTTGAGCAGGAGAATGTAGAACTTCTGATATAATGATTTGATTTTTTCCAATATTAACGGATGATTCGGAAAAGGGAATACCAATTATTGGGTTTTCAGGATTAGAGTGTTGGGTATTGTCTGAGTCAGAGTCAGATGTATCATCTCGTTCTGCGATAACAGATTGAGTTTCAAGTTTTTTGAATTCTTTATTAAATTTTTCCATGTAATCGAAAAAAATTTCTGTGCCAGGGTCGACATTGTTGACATTAAGTTCAATGCGTGACAAGGCATCAGCGTTTTTATTTAGTGATCCTTTTTTATAAATAATTTCGTAGTCATATTCTTCAAGCTTGAGTCGCCAACGAGTTAATTTTGAATTTGGTTCTTTTAATGAAAATAACCACTGTAAGGGTTTATGGTCTGTAATAATTTTGAATTTTCTGCCAAATAGATAGGGCCTAAAATACTTTGTAGCCCAAATGATAGCCAAGAGTTCTTTTTCAATGGTGGAATAATTTTGCTCGGACGTGTTTAAGGTGCGGCTTGCATATGCGATAGGAAGATCTGTTCCTATTGGGCCTTGAGATAGGACGGCACCAATCGCGAAATTACTTGCGTCTGTAGTCAAGTTAAAGGGCTTAGTAAAGTCGGGATACTGGAGTATGGGTTCATTGATAAGAATGTTTTTGCATGTGTTAAAACAGCTGATGTACTCGGGGTCATTGATATTAATTTGCGCGTTCTTTTTCAAACATTTAGTGTGGTTTCATGATTTTCGCGAAATCTTTAATGAATTTACGGTAATAGCCTAATAATCCAAGGAATGCTTTTATTTGTTTAGTTGTTTTTGGTAGTGGTTAATTTTGTATAGCTACGACCTTGTCGGGGTTAGGTTTCACTCCTACTGGTGTGACAACATGGCCTAAATACGCGACTTCTCTACGGCAAAATTCAGATTTATCCAGTTGGATTTTTAGATTAGCTTTCTTAAGTCTCTCGAATACTGCTCTTATACTGTTTACATGTTCTTGAAGACTAGTACTGAATATTATAACGTCGTTTAAATAAACAAGGCAAATTTCGTTTAATAAATTTCGTAAAACATTGTCCATGACGCGTTGAAACGTCGCTGGAGAATTTTTTAGTCCGAACGCCATTCTTGTGAATTCATAATGACCATTTTCGGTGCTGAAGGCAGTTTTTGGAATATCGTCTTCGTGCATTTCGATCTGGTGAAAACCAGAGGCTAAATCGAGTGTTCTAAAGTACTGACATCTGCCTAATTTATCTAAAAGTGTGTTAATATTTGGAATGGGATATTTATCGTCGATGGTCTTTTCGTTCAGTTTTCGATAATCGATAACTATTCTCCATTTGCGTTTGCCGGACGCATCGAGTTTTTTCGGAACAATCCACACGGGTGAAGACCATGGGGAATGTGAAGGTCGAATAATTTTGTCATTTAACATTTTTTCTATCTGATTTTTAACTTCCGCTCGATGTATTTCTGGATACCGATAAGATTTCGTATATATAGGTAATTCGTCCGTGGTACGAATACGATGTTTCACTTCGTTTGTGAATGTTAGAGATTTGTCGTTTGTGTGAAATAAGTCTGCATATTCTTTAATTAATTTTGTAATTACTGATTTCTCTTCGCTGTTCATATGATCGGTTCTTATGTTAGTCATGTCAAGTGTGGTTTTGGGTTCTTGTTTGCAGAAATTTAAAGTGTTAAGCTCATAGTTTTCAAGGGGTTTCCCAATGATTTTGATTTCTGAATTTATTATTTGTTCGTCATTAGTATTATTGATTATTGGATAATAAATTTGGTGGTTTTCAATTTTAGTAATACCTTCTGGGATTGTTAAATTATTAACATTTAGTTCCGGTATGAATGCGTCTCCGTTCTCGACATTTTGTACGTATAGCTTAATTATTTTTTCTGATTTTGGTGGTAAATTCGTGTAACGTGAGAGTGGAATCATTCTATGATAGTGAATGTTTATTTATTGCGTGGGTGTTATAATTTTATCTCTAGTTAAGTCAATTATAGCTTCTAAAATTTTTAGATTATCTAAACCAAGTAAAATATCGAATTGATTGTGAAAATCAAAGAGATGGTATTTTAGTATGACATTTGGATGTTTAAATAATTTTGAACATGGCAAAAGAAGGCTAAAATTTTCGATTGATGTTCCGTGAGCTGTGGTAATTTTAAAAGGGTCATTTTTAATTTTGTTACTAAAATATTTTTCTGCAATTTCTGGTTTAATAAATGATCTTGTACTACCTGTATCAATTAATGCTTTTAAATTATATTCAGCGAATATAACAAAAGGTAACTCACTTTGATTATATGTTAAATTCATAAGTTCTATTTGTTTTCCGAGGCAGTAATCGCTAAAAAATGATTCGCGTCATTTTGTTGTTCGATTTCGGCATAATTATTGTAATCTTGATCTGATTCGTATGACGTGTCGTCAAAATTTTGTTCGTCGGGATCTAGTTCTATAATTTCTGTATTAAAAAGTTCTTCCGATATGAAATTAGGTTTTTGTGGTTGTTGTCGGTATTGGTATTGTTGTGGAGCATTGTTGCTTGAGGGACCGGCTCTTGGTGTGAAGGATTGTCTAGTGCTAATGCTCATTTTGGTGTAGGTTTAGGAAATTTTTGATTAGTATTTGATGTGAATACGTTTTGTTTAGGAACGTTACTAGTGGGATTTTGAGTGAAAGATCTGTTTTGATATACAGGGTTGTATGATGTTATTGATCTTTGTGGTTGGTAAGTATTAGATCTGTTAGAATTGTTTTGTAATTGTTTGTGTCTGATTGTGTTAGTCGATGGTTTAGATTGTGTGCGTATAGTAGTTTCTAATTGAAAGTCATTAGTAAGCATGTTTAATGCTTCATTAAGATCTTTAGGCTTTTTAGTTCGCATAAGAGTGCCTAAGGGTTCTTTAAGTCCTCTTAACAAAACTCTAAGTGCGTATTCTCTAAAATATTTTGACAAAGTTTCTGCTTCTGTAGCATTGTGCGTGTTTACATAGGAAATTTGTAAATTTAGAATATTTCTTATTTTGTTATGGAAATCAAATGCCGTTTCATTACCTTGTTTGAGTTCAGTTAAATCAATTCCTAAAGTATAACAATCTCGTTTATCAGAATACGAATTTAGCAATGCTTCTTTTATACTGTCCCATGAATTTGTGTCACAACTAGCAACATTTATTGCAGCTTCACCTTTAATTTTAGACAAAATAGTAGATATCAAATATTCGTTTTGAAAATCTGCAGTGTCTACAGTATTAAAGAATTTAGTTAATAATTTTGCACAAAGTTGAACAAATCGTGGTAATAAATTATTATCTCCATAGAAGTCTGGGATCATGTCCAGGTATTCTTTTTTTACTGGAGGAGGAGCCATGTTTTCTATAGTTAAATTATTGATTTGTTCTACAAGGTTATCGATAACGATAATTGCGTTTGGATCGATAATTGAGTATGAGTCAGAGGAATCCGATTCTGTATCAGTGTTAGAATTTGAGTCTGAATTTACAATATCATCAAAGTCTCTGTCTGACATAGGTACTTACAGGATTGAGAAGATCAATTTGTCCATTGGAGTGATGCCAACTGTAGGTTTGTATTCTTCAGCCTTTGACTTGGAAGGTCGATGTTCGCTCGTTCTTCTTTCGTCGTTGTTGGAACACTTGGAGCTTCTGTCTTCTGCGTTGGGTTCAACTTTTGATAAACCGTTGAAACGGACCGTAATTTTTAGAAATTACGTTCAAAAAATCCGTCCAGACTGCGCCAGTTAAATATCTTTATTTAACAAAACTTATTAAAAAACAAGTTTTATTTGTTTATTTTATAAGTACAAGTTTTTAGAGACAAAAATATTTAATCAGATTTAGTTGTTAACACTACAGGCGCTAATTCATAACTGACTAGTACATTGTATTAGATTTATAAAGTAAACATATCATGGGAAAAAGGGTTTCCTATTTCTAGGAGTCTTGTAGCTTAGTGGCAGGGTGTCTGGCATCTGGCGGGACACACGTGGCCTGGAGTCAGCAAGTTTTATGGGAAAGGGTGATGTAACTTATATATTACAATACATATTACATAAGATCAGATATTAAGTAAAAAAATCATGCTTAAAGTCTAAATATTCTTCTACCGAGTAGAAGCAGTGTCTCAGTAAATAATTTTTAGTAATTATTTTAAATTTATTATCATCCAGAAGCCTGAGCATTATAAAGATCAACGTTCAAGGAGTTTTTAACCGATTTAGTAAATTTAAGTCTAGGTTTACGTAAGAATGAAGCTGCACGAGTGTTGTAGGAGTGGCAGTCATTGTTGGTTAAAATTTTTTGTGGATTTCCATTAGGCAATAGTAAATGAAAACTGTAGGAAGTGGCATGATTTCCAAATCAATAAACGATTGTTTACAATGGTCTCTCTGATTTAGACCAGACATAATTCTAATGGCTTTTCTTTGCATTCTGAAAATTTTCATGACTTGAGGTGAGTTACCCCACCAGACCACGCCATATGTAATTATAGAATGGAAAAGTGCGAAGTACGTTACTCGTAAGGTAGATATTTCAACTATCTGTTTTAATCTTCTGAGCAGGAAAATTACAGATGAAAGTTTTTAACTTATGTTAGTAATATGGATGTTCCCATTAAGAGAATCATCAATTGTTAGGCCATAGAGAGATACAGAGCTGCCGTTCGTTATTTTATTACTGGTAGAAATTATTAATTCTTGGGATTTGTTTTTATTAAGAAGAATATTGTTCGCTGAGAACCACTTTTCTGCTTTAAGCAGATTTGATTTACACACTTCGGTCAGTGTATTTAAATCCGAATGTTCGTTAATCAGAGTCGTGTCATCCGCAAAGAGAACGCTTTTACAAGGATGCATGAAAAAACTAAAGTCATTGATATATGCAATGAAAAAAAGGGGGCCCAACACAGACCCTTGCGGGACGCCGTGGTCTAAGATTCTGACATCTGAAAGCACACCATTTACTGAAACAGCCTGATATCTATTTTCCAAATAGGAAGAAAATAATCTTAAGGCATTTTCACCTATATTATAGCATTTTAGTTTAGAAAGTAATTTATTGTGTGATACACAATCGAAGGCCTTAGATAGGTCGCATAAAGTAAGTGCTACTCTCAAGCCCTTCGACTATTTCATTAATAATACTTAATACAGCTTGAATAGTTGATCGTCCATGACGGAAACCAAATTGATTTTTATTTAGTAAATTATTTTCTTCAAAGTATTTAATTAATCTTGTTTTAATGATTTTTTCAAATACCTTTGATATTGTAGGTAAAATAGATATCGGTCTGTAATTCTCTGCTTTTGAAGAATCGCCCTTCTTATATAGGGGTAGGACTTTAGCTATTTTGAAGACTTCAGGGTAGGTGCCTTCTGTGATACATTTATTGAAAAGAAAAGTAAGTGGTTTCACAACATGATCAATTATTTCTTTTAGTAAATCATTGCTCATGTTATAGATGTCGAGACACTTGGACTTTTTAAGAGATAGAATCACTTTGTAGACTTCAACCACTTCCACAGGCTCTAAAACAAACATGTTCCCAGAAGAAATATTATTAGTCACCGAAAAATCATCCGTGAGAGTAAAATCCGAACTGTTCTTAATAAGCTCTATTGTTTCTGATGCAACAGATGTAAAAAATAAGTTAAAATTATTAGGAGATATCTCCTGATCCACATTAACTTTTATATTAATTTGATTACGTTCCGAATTAATTATTTTCCAACTATCCTTGCTTTTATTATTTGAAGAATTCAATAAATCACTGTAAAATTTCCGTTTACATTGAGATATTTTATTTCTATAATCCTTTAAATTCTTTTTGTAAAGATCATAATAAAAATCACTCTTTGAACTGTCAGAAATATGTTTTAAGAGGTTCAATTTATCTCTCAACTCTTTCAGAGATGAATCAAACCATCCAATGGTAGATTTGTTATTGTTGCAGTTAATTTTAATTTCTTTCAAAGGAAAGCAAGTTTCGATGTAGTAAGATAAGCAATCATTTAATGTTGTAGCATTCTCATTTACAGTTGTTGTAGCGACGTTAAATATATCACAAAAATTAACTAAGTTCAGATAGTATTTTAAACGGTCGATATTAAGGTGAGTAAAACTTCTCACAGATACAGTACCTGATACTGACCTAGTCCTCTTATTTACATTAAGAAAAAAGTATTGACCAGCGTGGTCAGAAAGACAAGCTTCAAGAACTCCTGCTGAGAATCTATGTGCGTCCAAATTAGTTAGGATATTATCAAGACCAGTAGCAGATGTTGCAGTGATTCTAGTAGGCACATCAAGTATAGCCCTAATACCAAAAGATTCTATCAAATTATTAAAATCAATGAGATCACTACTGTGATTAACAGCGCAGAAATTAAGGTTAAAATCACCTACCAGAATTGTGTCTTTATGAGAAGAGGTAAAATTAAGGAGTGATTCCTCGAACTTATTGAGAAAAATATCAAAATTACCTAGTCCAGTTCTGTAGATGGCAATTAGGTTAATATTATAGTTGGCTAAGTGAATTCCACAAAATTCCGCTTGATGAGCTACACTCAATTGTGTACAATCTAAAGGTATACATTGAATATTATTATCGACAAAGACTGCCACTCCTCCATGTTTCTGCGCTTCTCTGCAGAAAAAAGATACGAGCGTATATCCCGGAAGGTTGACACTTTGTAAAACAGTAGAATCAAGCCAGTGTTCTGTAATGCAAACAATGTTGAAAGGATAATCTTGTAAAAATAAATTCAACTGATCAATTTTATTACTGAGACACTGTACGTTAATGTGGTAGATAGAAACATTAGAATTAAAAATATTAATATCATTGGATATTACTTTCTAATTGTTGAGGAACGATCCTTCATTAAAAAAGCTTTAAAATTTTTAAAACAAGATCCCTCTGGCCAAATAGACGGATCCTGGATTTGGTCTTTTATCTCGTACGGAACCGTAATCTTGAACGATGCGTATGAGTTTGGAAATTTAGAGTTGAGTTTTTCCACCTGTGCCTCAATTGAGAAGGAAGCCAAGTGTTTTTTTTATCGTGTTTTCATCTGTACTACAGTGTAGCTTGTAGACATGAAGATTAAAAACTCTCGGAGCTGCTTTTAAGGATGAAGCTAGACTTGATTTCATGTTCAAATTGCCAAATATTGGTCCTTTAACTTTAGATTTTTCTTTGGCACTGTTTACTACACTCACATCATCAGTGGACGCCACGATTTTGTTTTTATTAATTTTAGCATTGTTTTTCAAAGTCACTTTAGCGTTGTCATTTTTACTTATTTTGTTTATGTCGCCATTTGCATTATTTGCAATAACTTTCGTTGGCGGTGTTGGTGTTGACGGCACTGTCGGTAAGTCGGAAGCAGCATTAACGACCTCGAATGAACGCTTCTTCTTGGAATTTTCGCACGATGGAGCTGAGGTCGTTGAAATGACATTTTTGTTTAACAAAAGCACATGTTGGTTTAAAAGTTTAATTGTGTCTTGTTGGTTATTAATTAACTTATCTTTATCTTTAATAAGTTTTTTAAGATAGAAAATTTTACATTTTAATAGATGTAGTTCACTAACATCACCTTCATCTACGCTTGCGAAAAATAAATCATTTTCATCCTCTATTTCCAAGGACTCCAATGAATTACAGCAATTTATTAGATTATCACCCACCACTGGAAACTTCAAAATGTTAGCACAACTTGTATGTGTTAAAACACTGCACTTGATGCATTTTAAACCAGTGAGAGCTGTCTTGTGACATCTTTTACACAGATTGTCTGAAGTTTTATCGCTCAGACCAGAAACCGAACTTATACCGTCAGCCATCTTACTCGATATAGTTTGAAAAATCCACTTAATACTTAAATATTTAGTACCAACACTAAAAAATTTAAGTATGAAGCTGATTTTTTAAACTAAACATGGTAATGTACAAAAAGATAGGCAGCAAAACAACAAAAATAAATGAATAAGTATTTCGTTTATTTTATTTTTTTTTATAATATAAAATATCATTTTTTAAAAATTTATCAGATGACTGAGTAAGTAACAATTTACCAGTTAAAATTCTATTAATTTCTCGTATATATTGAAATAACAATAATTTTTAATCGTATTATTTATTGTTTTGCGCAATATGTCATGCTCATAACAAGAATTTATAAAATTAATATTTTGTTTGAAAACAATTTCATACAAGATATTTGAAACATTTTTTTATGACAAACGTCGCTAATGTTTTTAAAAAATATGGTTTTTACAACTTTTACTAATTTAAAAAACTTCTCTGTTGGGTAATTTAATATCCCTTTCCCGTATTCCCGGCACACCACTAAATTGCTGGATTTTTCGTTATTAATTATGTCGCTACGACAAAGTTCACAATTTGTTTTTTTTATATATGGATCGACCAATATAGACTGAAACATATCTACAAGTATCGTCGAGTAAGGCATTTTCTTGTAATGTCTCACTGGAATTACTCGTACTTATGTCACTCTCACCGGCCACCTCTTCTTCCACTGGTGTTGGCGGAACTACATTGTCTGTAACAAAACATTTTAATGTTGTCAAGGCACCATCCGTTTCTTCCTCCTCGCAGTTAGCTCCAACGGAATGAGATGACATGAAATTACTAAGCAATAGAGATTTAAATGAAGTCCTGAACCTTGCCGCGCTAGGGTTAATGGTTTTTGCACCATGGCTTCTAATTTGACCAAAATAATTTTCCAAAGGGTCCTGGTTGAAATTGCGCAATGCAATGAATTTAAATCCCATTTTAAATAATTTTTCGCATAAGCATTTTAGACAACGTAAATTTTGAATCCAATTTTGAATCGTTGAACACAACAACGGTTTTTGGAAGATATGATACAAAAATAAGGAATAATATAAAGTTGAAAGTGATCATCACAGGTACTATAGGTTTGGAAAATGAAGATAATATGAATGAAGTTATCAACAACACACAACAACGTAACAGTACAAATACAACACAGCGTTCTGAATTTTCAGACAATGTTTATACTTTGACTGTAAAAACAATAATAAATATTTTTCAAACAACATCTCTGCAATCAGAGCCATTTCGGTAGCTGTCATTTTCAAAAAAGAGTGGGGGATACTTAAACACGTATGAAAGGGTTTTTGGCGCATGACAGTTACGATAGTAGCGACAAAGTCTCCCCACCCGCATAGAGTGCGCAGGGCCAGGTATGAACTATATACTAGGTACGCGGGTTACGGGAATGGGCTCTTTCACCATATATTTTTTATTTTTTAAAATGAATCTTCATTCTAAAATATGACGATCTGTGAAACTGTGCTGTATTAGGAGAGATATGAATTTTTAAAATTTAAAATTTTGCTTGTGACGTCCCAAGTGCTACCTAGTGGCCCAAAACTGTTGTGTAACGAAGGCCCGTTATAATAATTTTAAATTTAAAACAGTATACCTATAATTCCATGATATAAGTAACTTTGTGGAGTAATAAATACCATAAAATACATAAAACTAGATTTTATTTTTAGTTTTAAGATAATTTTTGTACCATAGGCTAGGCCATAGTTTAAAAAGTTTGAGATGAAAACGGATTTAAGCGCAGTTGACAGTTCGAAGTTAACAAACATCTGATCCAAATGCTTGCGCATGGCGCTGGCGCAGTGCCTGTATCTCATTGGTTTGTCTCTTTTTGTATAACCAATAAGAATAGATCGCACTTGGGACGTCACATGACGTCACACAATATTTAAAGCGCTTGTTTTTTTATTTACAGTTATGATTTGATATGTTTTTCAAGATTTTAGCACAATTTTATTAAATCTTGACTATGGTGGAAGAGCTCATTTCTAGATAAGGTATCAATTCTAATAATTTAAAGGTACTTAGAATAGAATAGAATATATTTTGTTCAAAAGAATAACTCCATTACAAAAGATTGGTAACACATTACAGAGTAATTATATATAATAATTATTACAGATTAAATTCATTAAAAATTTTATAAATCCATGGCGAACGCACGTAACTTGAGTGAATTGGCCACGTAGTTGTGGATGTCGTACATCTTCTCGCTGACGAGCTCTGCTAGCAATGCTGGTGCGACCATTGTGGCTGTGGCTGTGGGGAAGTATTTTAAAAGAAAAGCATTTCTGACTGGGAAAAAAACTGGACAGGAGAAAAGAAAGTGTTCTAAGTCGTTCGGTTCATATTTGTTACAAATTGGACAAATTTCATCGTTTCGAAACTTATAGCATATTCCATCTTGGTAAATGTTCATCATTTTCATGTTGCCCGTGCGTAAGGTGCTACACGTTTTTAGAACTTTGTATGGAATGTTAAATGAAAGGTAGTTCAGGCTAGTGTTGTAGGTTTTAAATTGAGGGTTGTATGAGGAGAGTAGGATTCTCTCTGTATCTCCTTTGTATAGAAATTCGTGGTATGACAAGAGTAAGTTGCTTAATTGGTCTTTGACCTGTATTATGTTTTGGTCTTCCCATAGCCACAGGAAGTTTGCTTTGGCAACCATGTCTTGTAGTAATTTTGGCCAATAGTGTTTCCCTGTGTTATTATAGGATAACTGCATAAGTTTGTCGAAGCATATTCTAACGAATCTAGTGTTCGGCATCAGTAGTATTTTGTACCACCAGAGTAACATGAAAATGAGCAGTTCTACGTTTGTTTGTCCGGTTTCTCTGCGTATAATGTAGCCAGGTGTTGTTTTTTGCCAGGATTCGATGCTCTTAAAAAATTGTAGCTGTCCTTTTTCGACGCTGCTGTATTGGTAGGGCCTCCAGATTTCTGAGCCGTAAGTAAGTGAAGGTAGTACTGTGGAGGTGTAAAGTTTTATTACCGTATTCCAGCAGTGGATATTTGCTCTTGCCAGTGTTTGCTTTATGGTTCCAGTGATTTTGTTAGCATTTGTAATCATTTCCTTTGTATTATCGTTAAATGACCCAGAGGAGTTGAAGGTGATTCCTAGGTACGTGTATCTATTTGTGAATTTGATTTCTTCTCCTTGGCAAGTGAATTTTATGTTTCTTCTTGGAGGCCTGCCTTTGTGGAAGTGCAGAATTTTTGTTTTCTCTGAGTTAACTTTCAATTGCTTCTTGTTAAAGTATTCCGTGAGCGCAGATAGCTTGCGGTGAACGTCCATCGGGCTATTTGCGAAAATAACAATATCATCGGCGTATTGAAGTGAAAGAATGTCTGATTGATGATTTATAAAGTAGCCCTCTAGATTTTTGCTTCGAATAGCTTCCTCTAGGTCGTGGATGTAAAGAGCAAAGAGTACCGGGCTGGTACATTCGCTTTGTAGTAATCCTTTAGTAACATCAATTTCTTCTGATAGGGTTCTGTTTACTTCAACCTGAATGGTTGCGCCGTTATAAATGTTTTTCATTAGTCTTACAAATTTTCCGCTTACGCCTAACTCGAATATAGTTTTCCACAGGATATCATCTTCGCCATCGTCAATAATTTTGATAAAAGTTTCGGAAGCATATGTTAAATGCTCTTCATCTTCAACATATTTGAACCTTGTTAAATTATGAATGTCAGATAATGTTTCTGCACAAAAGAACTTCTGACAAGACTGGCAGTCATAGTTAAATAAACGTTTTATCATAAATGCGGCTACATATCCTGATGCATTTGTATCAATATTTTGCAAGGGAGTTTCTGTGGAAGTTAATTCTTTTAATAGGAGTTGATGTAGCGATAGAAGTTGAGGTAAGGGAATCCGAGATATCGGAAATATAAGTGTCGTAGTAAACAGGGCCTCTATTCTGTAATTTTAGAGATACCTTTACGCTCTATTTTCAGTGCTGGTCCCTAGCGGTGGTCCTCGGAAACATAGCATACGACGTCATGTCATGTCTTTAACGTAGAGCCAACCCTAGTGATGTTTTCATGCCGAAGAGCTTCGCTTTATCCAGTCTATTTTGACATTTTGAGGCGCGAGGTTAAATTTGTGTTTGGGTGTTTTTTTATATTTAGTTATATTAATTATTTAAACATTACTTTCCATTTTCAACTTGATTAGAAAGTTTTTTAATCTCAACATTTGTCGCTGCACTTTGCTGCATAAAGTCACCAATAGCATCGGTCACTTTGTTTGATCTCCTTGTCCTGGCTCGCGTTTTGATTTGAGTCCAAACCTTCATGAAAATTAAGAATTTTGTTAAAAAAACTAACAAGTATAAGTTTATGTAACTACTTAGTCTCTGCCATTTTTCGAATTGACATACCAATCTTGTTTTTTGCTGTCTACTAGCCTTTCAGATTATAGGTAATAGCTATTTGTGTAACAAGTGCATAATTTAGGACTTTCTTGGACGAGCCGAAGTTTATGGCAGAGCGAGCGAGGCTGATCGAAGGCGAGTCTATAAAGTTGAAAGTCCGATTAGACACGAGTTGCATACAAAGCTTTATGTTCAATTGCCAAGAAAAGATTTTCTTTTTTTATAAAAGTTAATTGAAAAATTGGCATCTCAAAATAGCCCAAGTGGAGCCAATAATGTTTGTAACTTTGTTTTTTCTTTTAGTTTTATAAACTGATTATTTCTATTCTACGAAACGGTTTCCAAAACTTCATTTGCTTCATCCCAAAATTTACTGTGAGGTGATTTTTTGTCACGGCATCTCGCAATATTTTTCCGTTTTTGAAAGCAATGGAACTGCCATTGACACTATCAAACAACTTATTTACGAAGAGTAGAAAATCGGTCGTGTCTGATGCTGCTGGATTCAAATGCTGCTTGGAAGTGTCAGTTTCCTGAGCTAAAAATAAAAAAAATTAATATAAAGCATTCAAATATTGAACAATGATGCATGCAAATAATATTAATATACACCAGAAAATTCCGCAAGCCGACGCATAATGCAGGAAACTTGCTCATAATTTTGTCTTAACGACATGGTGATAATGGCAATAATTTTAAGTCGTTTGCAACATTTTGATCCAGTCTATATAATTTTTCAATATGTCTCCATTTACCAATTTTTTCTTTATTATTTTGAAAATATGACGTCCTTCGTTAATAAATTATTTCTCATCCCTTTTAATAGATGTGGAGAGTCGTACAAGTGCATGTCTTCCTTGCCATCTAATTCGAAATCAAGTCCTCGGTTTTCCTCATTATTTTTTAAATAAGCGGTTCTATATTTTTGTAATGAATTCCTCTGTGGCAGCTTGCATAATTATGTTAGAAAAAGGCAGTAATTGTTGCAAACTGTATAAATATTTTATTTATTGGCGATCGATTTTGCTAAAATAGCATCATCAGGACGTGCTGAAAATACAATAATGTATAAATTTTCATTGTCGTGTAACAGTATTCATAAAAATTGATTAAATTAATACATTTGATTAAGTTCAAATTAAGTTATTAGAATTATATTTAAAATCTTTTTTGTTTTTAGGTTAAGTCAACCACATGCACAAACAGCTACTGACACCGAGTTCAAAAATGAAATATCTAAAAAGTTATATTAAAATGAATAAGATATGCAGCATTTAAATATGCAGATGTCATAAGATATAAAATATTATAGAACTAAATTTGTTTAGCAGGAGTAGCAAACATTGAATTTGATATATACCGCTATTTTTTATTTCTTTTATGGGTGGTTTGTTATTAATGAGAGTATTTGCTATTGTTTTATGAGATTTGTTTGTAAGAGTGATATCTTATTTGTTACAGACTTTTTTAAATTTATTGTTAATAGTTTTATGGTATGGTATTCAGGGCCGTGCGAAGAAAAAGTTGCACCCGGGCGAAGGCACAATTTGACGCCCACCCCCACCCCCTTAATACTACTACAAAAAATGTAGTGGTTCTTAGCAGCCTTAAGTCGTTCCGGCGCTAAGCGTCTTGGTTTTTGTGCCACTGGTGGTCCGCGCATTGTTTTAATATGATGCACGGTGCTGTGCTTCATCTCTCTCGGTGGTCCGTCTGGCCGTGCTATTTCTGAGAAACTTGCTTAAAGTTCGTGGTATCGAGTGGAGCCAGTGATTATTCTCACACTTGGAACTTCACAGCTGGAGACTTCTTTTCGGACAGTGAGGCGACTAGTTACATCTAACAGCTGTCGGTTACGCACATCTACCAGCAAGCCAAAGAACGCGAGAAAATCAACATCAATAATCGGCTTTGACACGTCAGCTACAACAAATCTCCACGTGAATTCACGTTTAATTTCGAAGCTAAGTGATAATGTAATTGTGCCGTACGTATAAATTGGTGTTTCATTTGCTGCGGCGAGTTCGTATGTTGATCGCTCTCGCCGTCCGCGGATGAAGCGACGTGGATAGACACAAAGATCGGCTCCTGTGTCTGGAACGGTCGTGTTCCAACTGCTTCCATCGTGTCCCACACACGATCAATAAATGTAGGGACATAGGTCTAAAAAAAAACGAAGAGAAAGAGGCAACCAACCAACCTCTCCCTCTTTCTCTTCGCTTCGTTTATCTTTATTGTATTTAATTATACATGTAGAGGTATTTTGACCTTCTGGTTAAACAAGTTTTACAAGTAATATCACGTTAAAATAATACACATAATGTTAAATTTTAATAGAACATAAAAATAAAAGTAACTCTTTCAAATAATATAGCAAAGTAAGTAATATCAAGTAATTATAGAAAGTTTATTTACATATATACAAGTTTGTTGGACACGAATAGCCTCGGGTTACAAAGTAGGCGGCGCATGCGCCATTTGACTCTGGTCTCTTCCTTAAGCAAAAAAAATTCCTAGCAGTCGGTTTTTGTTGGGAATGGGGGTAGCGAATATCCCAATGTGTCTTAGTGGGTCCTCTTCTTCATCTTCTTCTGTTAGGTCGTGTAGTAGGAATAGGATGAGTTCATGTGGTTCACATGGCCAGGTTTCAACTATTGCAGCCAATGTAAGTCTATGATTATCGTATTTTCTACATTTAAAGAGTCTGTGTATGGCATCGTCGGTTTTACCACATTGGTTGCAGTTCGGGCAATCCTATGAAGGTGGTTCTGAAAGTTGCCGTGACCTGTAAGTATTTATATGGTTAAGTTGTTGGGTTTGATCTTGTATGCGAGCCTTTCATGTATTGACGGGAAGAATTTCCGGGTGATTAATCCCTTAGAAGTTTCTTACCATTCTTCTTGCCATCTATTTGTAGTGATATATTCGATGGCCTTATGCATTTGAGCATAGCTTTGGTATTCATATCTGTTTATCTCTGTGTTGAGAAGTTGTGTGGTTCTGTATATTCTGAGTTCTGTTTTGGATCGTTTTTCTTCTATAACCAGATATAGTGGTTTACTGGTTTAATAGCGGCCATGACGCACGCAGCTTGATTCGATACAGAAATTTATTGGCATGTGATGACTTTAGAACAAAATGCTGTGAGGCTGAGTAGCTTCCTTTTGTTTCTTACTAGCATTGCGCGGTGGGCTCAAGCTGGGGCTGCGTACGTGACGATCGGTATGATACATCCTTGGTAGATGGTTCTTAATCCATCTTCCCCAGTTTGACATAGGTCTGCGGTACTATCACGGGATGATTCTCCCTCGCAATAGGCACGGACGTCAATTTAGTATGATCAGAAATCTTCAGCCTTTTGAAAACGCCGGACATCATTGAAGAATAGGTATCATCATTCTTCTTAATGAGAAAACCGTCGGCTTTCTTAGCTTGTAAGCCCTTACCAGGTGCTTTTGACTTCTTACCCTTAGTTGGAAAGTTTTTACCTTTATCAGTAACGGATGGTGGATTGGAATCAATGTTAGTAGTAACTCGATCTATTTACCATTCTAAAATTAATTGAGTTCATAGATCGAGTTGCTTGTTTTGAATAAATGAAGTTGTTGTTAGTAACGTTAATAAAGTAGTTTTGTTCTGATATATATTCATACAAATTAATAAAATAGATTTGTTCTAATATTTATTATTTATTATAATATAGAAATTGTAACATACATATCTATTAAGAACTGTTGTGAGAGATAATAGGAGTGGATGACCGGGATTCCGTGTATGGAAGATGGTAACAGAGAGCGAGGTTGTAAATCTCACTAGCACAAGATTCACCACGTACAACAATTTATTCACACACACACAAATAATACGGATGTAACAATCCAAATAATAATACTGTAACAATACAATAATAATGATGTACTTAAATTCTCGGAAAATAAAGCTCAAAGGCTTTGGATCAAAAACACAGTTCAAGCACATGGAGCGAAAAGGGACAGAGTGCTGAACTACGCAGCGTGATGTCTAAAACGGAACTGGCTGAACTTTGCAAATTCAGTCCTGCTATGCAGACAGGGCACAGCGCTACCAACTGCCACAAAAAGTACAGTTGACAGTTGTAGAGGGCGATTGTCTCGAACAACTGTATTTTTGTTACTGCGTCGGTCACAAATATACGGCGTGCTGTTGTTGGGCATGTGTCGACTGCCGCCATTAGCGACTGCCCGCGTCGTTTTCCTGGTTGAACGAACACGGTTGTGTGCATTTGCGTGCGCTAGTGCCTTACCGCCAATGGTACCAGTATAGTCTATTGTAGTTGTGTTGGCGACGTGCTGAACGAGAATTTGATCGTTCGCGTTCCGGTGGGCTCTCGCGTTGACGGCTGGTTGGTGACTTGAGATCTAACAGTTCGTTGCACAATGACGCTATCTCAACCGCCATCTGCTTGAAGTTCGTCGTTAGCATGTTTACCAGCGACGAGGTGGCGTCGGCTTCTGCAATTGTAGCGCGGTGAGTGGGGCTGATTGTGTCCGCAATTGAATCAGCAAGCTCCGCGACTTTGTCAAGCTCGACGTTCTGCTGTGTGACGAGATGAGCTTGGATACTGGTTGGTAGGCGGTCTATCCAAAGAGTGCGCAACATGGACTCTGGCATTGTTGATTCTGCTAGACTATATTCTATACTACTACTATTCTATACCAAGAATGGTATCAATAGGATCGAGGGGTGTTGTTTTTAATCTTCCAATATTTACCTCCAAATTGTACGACGTGGGCTTAGTAATCTCAGAATTAAACAATTTAAAGAAAGTTGATCTGATAGATCTTTTTGTTAAAAGTGAATTACCTGAGCAGTATAGTGACAATGTGATCATGAAAATTTTTCTTATACCTAAACATTGTAATAATGAGGAAGCTTGTATTTCTACGACAGTTAAGTGTGATATGCTTGAAGAAAAGTGCAACAAATTTATTAAACTTATTAGTCATCTTAAAAACGTATAGTGGACCAAGAATTTATAATGAAAATTTTAATGGACACGGACGGTGTGTTTCCTAATGCACTAAAAACTGTAAAAGTTGTCGCATTGCATAAAAAAGGTTCTGTAATCCGGTGTATGTGGGGGATATTTTACGTGGCTAAGGGTTGTGATGCCACGTACACCTATTGCTGGGTTTAGGGTTGGGAGTGTATTGAACGGGAATACTTTACTTACCCGTGCCAGACCCAGATGCTACTACGACACTGATGCTGTCTGCACTTGATCTTATCACTTATCACTCAGGAAGGATAGTAATAATTATTAAAACACGAATCTTCCTTAATTAACGAATAACGAATGGTAAACAATACAAAAACACGAAATGTGGAAGTGACGACAATGCGGGAGTCAACTCAAAACATAAAACGAAACGAAACCGTACTCTCTGACTCTGACCGTACACTTCGACTCTAATCGTACACTTCGCCTGTGCGAGCGGGTCATCTAGATTTTATATCACACACCTGCACACCGCATTGTCACAGTTCGAAGGAGCAAGTTGCTAACTATCGACCAATCAGTTTAGTATCTACTTTTCATAAACTTTTTGAAAAAATAATGCTAAACAGAAAAATATCGTTTCTAGATAAGAATACGATAATTAATAAAGAGCAGCATGGGTTTCGCAAGGGATGTAGCACTTTTACTGTGTTAGCTAACTTTTTAAATACTCTCTATACCAATTTGGACAATAATACGAGTACTTATAGTATTTTTATTGATTTATCCAAAGCTTTCGACTGTGTAGATCACAATAAACTATTGGATAAATTATCTCATTACGGTTTGCGTGGCACTTGCAAGTTGTATACTATAACAATTGCAAATCTGATCCCAAATCTGTCGAAATGGGTGTACCTTAAGGATCCATCCTTGGTTCTATTTTATTTATACTTTATGTAAATGATGTCAAAACTGTCTTTCCACGCATATCTTCGCACTTTGCAATATTGATCTTGGAGATACATCTGTATAATCTACCATTACTTATTTGCAATGTGTCTAGGGAATATCTTTTGCAGACGGATTGAGTTTGCAAATTGCATTTTAAGAAATATTCAAATGATTTATCTTTACCTGCACGAGATAAATCTTTCGGTCGTGTCCGACTAACAGTTTTTGTTTTTACTAAACCATTGATGTACACATTCTGTTCGGAAAAATTTTCTAATTTCCAGAATGATTCAAATATTGATTTTCGATCGTTTTTCGAAAACAATGTTATGCATCGTTTTCTACATTTGCAGTCTTTGTTCTCAAATTCTTTCTTTTTCACTATACTGCCTCCTTCTCTTATGTATTCTTGTCCACTATTGCGTAATTTTTGTCTTCGATTTATTTTCCAATTTTGCTCATGTCTTTGTCTCTTCCTTGTCTTCGGTATTATTATTATTATTTGGTTCGATTCTGCCGTTTCAGATGGTTCAGTTGTAATACCTATAGAATTAGATTTACAAATTACAAATGTATAGTACATTAATAATAGGTTTATGCACAATGACATAATTTTTATATTTGTAAAATAGCCAAACCTAAAAATTTAAATTACTTACTATTAACGCTCTCATTTTCATCGGAGGAACTTGGAACATATTCTGATTCAGAAGGACTAAAATCTGAAGCAGAAGTGTCCATTGGTCTATAATATTATATAACTATTATTGCAGAATAATCACTTGCACAATATCTACTACCTACACACACTGTCACAGAGTACCAACTTCTCACAATAATGTAACTCCGGACATACTTCACTATTATTCTGAATATGCTGATGTTTCAATTTTATTCTGAAATTGTAAGATATTATTTTCGGAGTAAAACAGAAGTGCTGCCATCTAACTAGTAATAGAAATACTAGGAGTTAATTCACTTTTACACTGAATAGTTCTATGTACATACAGAGCAATAGAATGATAAAATGCTTACAAATTATTTTTGGAGTTAGACCATTATTATTCTTAACCATACAATAATGGTTTCAAAGATGTTCTGGGTGAAGCATTTCTTTTATTGTTATTTACAACAACTTGTTCATAAGTATTTTGTGAGTAAGAAGTTTTAAGAAGTAACTTGCTGGGGTTCCTTTTCAGGACTTTTAATATCTTAATGTCAGTAATTTTAACGGTTTCGTTTTCAACTGTTTTTGAAAAATTGGTTCCAATAGAATTTGATAGAGCTTTCATATAGTAAAAATCGCCGTGTCCCATTTCGTTAATATTGAACGGCATACCATTCTTACTAGCCCCACGAATAATTTGTATGTATTGAGCTGGAACGTATATGGATCCACTTTTTAACTGATTTTTAATCTCCTTTTCAATTCTACTATGAATACCATCGCCTTCATTTTGTGTGTGTCCGGTAATTAAAAATTATGCGTGATGGACTTAATCTCAAGAGTCTGAACAGCATAAATGTACATGGAAAAGGTGAACTGCTTTTGTAAGTATTAAAATATGTTTTTAAATTTATATTCATATCAGATTTAAATGTATTACGCACATAATATTCTCTAGCCACGGCGTATGAACTAAATAATTTGTTAATTAAAATGTCTTTTTTATCCAATGAATATCCTCCGAATCAACTGCGCCAATTTGCATTCTACTGTTACTATAAATTATGTAATGTAATATTCCTGCACTGTTGTCTGAAAATTGTCTTAAATTAATATTACAAAAAATTTCTTTGTTTAATTTTGATTGTTTATTATTGTCATAAATAGTAATGAAATTATTTGATAAGTTCTCATCAATATGTGACTTTAGATAGACATTGTTGTACCGCCTTACGTTACCCGAAATATAAGCAATTATTTTTTGTTCACTATAGTATGTTTTTGTGACTAAATCTTGCAAAGGACATTTTTTGTCACCGCTAACCGCTTTATTTAAAAATCTGAAATCATTCATTATTGTGTTATGTACGTAATTATGCTATTCATGTATTAAAATAAATGATTTTGAAATATACAAATTATTTAATAGCGCAAAAAAAGCACACTCTGTACCTATTGCTGTTGTTACATCCCAATTTTGTATTTCACGATAATCATCATATAATTGTCTATAATTTTTAAACTTTTCTACAATTTCAATACGCAAATCCAGATTGCGGTCGTGGCCCTGAATGCAGGAATTTAAATTCGCAATTATATTATTTGTATAATCTCTATGCTCTTTGAATTGGTGAAATGTGCCGTTATGGCTATTGGTAAGTACCTACCTTATTTGAAATTAAAGATTTAAAATCATGGTCTTTTATACGATGTTCTATGGTCTCATAACATTGTATATACTTCAAATCTTCATGAATATTACAATTAGTAACTACAAAAATGTAGTACTCTTTGTCCACTCCGAAGTGCCTAACGCTTTTGTTAAAGTACTGAAATCTAATAGTATAATTTTGTCTTGTGGTACATTAATAGTAATCTTTTAAATGGTCATAAAATATTCATTTCTTTTTTTCAATTTAAATAAAATATATACACTATCTTTATCATAATTTGCTAAACGCGTCTCCTGCCATTGTTACGGTAGTACCCCTTCATACTTTGGTAAATCTTTTAAAAGTTTTAAATTTTGACAAGGTCTAAAATAAAGTTTTTTCAATATAAACTTCGTTATTGGTTCTGGATTCAAAATTGCTAAATTACTCACAGCAACCGTATAGCTATCTATATCTATTGCTCCATTTAATAGAGTTTGTGGACATGGCTCATATTTTAAATTTATTACTGAATGTGGTGTAGTTTTATCGTTAATTATAGTTACGGTTTTTGTTGTAGTTGAAAGTGATGACGGCAGCGACGACGACCCTGTATACGATGTGATGAATTTTACCTTTTAAGGGTCTGTTTAAAGTTACCTCAGTTGGGAGTTAGTAATGCATTCTTATACCACTTATTCAAACAAAAATTTCTTCATATTAACAAACTATTTAAAGTACCAGCTAGTTCATGCCATATTACAATAATAATAATAATTGTTATTAACAATTTTAATTTTGAAATATCCTGTGAAAAATAATAAATATTAAAAAATAAATATCGGATGAACTAGATCATTATTTTAGATGAATTATTATTACTTGAAATAAATAATATTTCCATTAATAATTGAATGCATTACTTTTTTAACTCTTTCTGACTGATTCATATGCAACCGTATACACAATGGTAGAAATTTAATTAGCGTACAGACCAGGGTTGGCAAATTTTGACCAGGCTGGTTTTAACCACTGGTTTAAACCTGGTTTAATCCGTCCTGGTCAAAATCAATTTTTGGACAGTGGTCAAAATCGATATTATACTTAAATTTCAAGTAAATACTATATCAGGAACAGTTTCTTGGTTTTTATTGTATACTATATTGCAAACTTTTCATATTACATTAGAAATAAATAAAACAAATTACAAGTACAGCAAAAATGAAGTATCTAAAAAGTAAAAAACGCTTACCGTCAAAGTTATATTAAACTGAATAAGATATTAAGCATTTACATATGCAGATGTCATACGATATAAGATATTATACTATATTTGTTTAGTAGGAGTAGCAAACATTGAATTTGATGTATACCGCTATTTTCTATTTCTTTTATGGGTGGTTTGTTATTAATGAGAGTATTTGCTATTGTTTTATGAGATTTGTTTGTAAGAGTGATATCGTATTTGTTACAGACTTTTTTGAATTTATTGTTAATAGTTTTATGGTATGGTATTCAGGGCCGTGCGAAGAAAAAGTTGCACTCGGGCGAAGGCTCAATTTGACGCCCCCCCCTCCCTTAATACTACTACAAAAAAATGAAGTGGTTCTTAGCAGCCTTAAGTCGTTCCGGCGCTAAGCGTCGTGGGTTTTGTGCCACTGGTGGTCCGCGCATTGTTTTAATATGATGCACGGTGCTGTGCTTCATCTCTCTCGGTGATCCGTCTGGCCGTGCTATTTCTGAGAAACTTGCTCAAAGTTCGTGGTAGCGAGTGGA
Source organism: Agonum fuliginosum (assembly GCA_947534325.1). Taxonomy (NCBI): domain Eukaryota; kingdom Metazoa; phylum Arthropoda; class Insecta; order Coleoptera; family Carabidae; genus Agonum; species Agonum fuliginosum. Next base: position 20,586,317 of record OX384044.1, read on the forward strand.
GCCAGTGATTGTTCTCACACTTGGAACTTCACAGCTGGAGACTTCTCCTCGGACAGTGAGGCGACTAGTTACATCTAACAGCTGTCGGTTACGCACATCTACCAGCAAGCCAAAGAACGCGAGAAAATCAACATCAATAATCGGCTTTGACACGTCAGCTACAACAAATCTCCACGTGAATTCACGTTTAATTCCGAAGCTAAGTGATAATGTAATTGTGCCGTACGTATAAATTGGTGTTTCATTTGCTGCGGCGAGTTCGTATGTTGATCGCTCTCGCCGTCCGCGGATGAAGCGACGTGGATAGACACAAAGATCGGCTCCTGTGTCTGGAACGGTCGTGTTCCAACTGCTTCCATCGTGTCCCACACACGATCCATAAATGTAGGGACCTTGACATAGGTCTACAAAAAAAAAACGAAGAGAAAGAGGCAACCAACCAACCTCTCCCTCTTCGCTTCGTTTATCTTTATTGTATTTAATTATACATGTAGAGGTATTTTGACCCTCTGGTTACACAAGTTTTACAAGTAATATCTCGTTAAAATAATACACATAATGTTAAATTTTAATAGAACATAAAAATATTTTCCTAGCAGTCGGTTTTAGTTGGGAATGGGGGTAGCGAATATCCCAATGTGTCTTAGTGGGTCCTCTTCTTCATCTTTTTCTGTTAGGTCGTGTAGTAGGAATAGGATGAGTTCATGTGGTTCACATGGCCAGGTTTCAACTATTGCAGTCAATGTAAGTCTATGATTATCGTATTTTCTACATTCATAGAGTCTGTGTATGGGATCGTCGGTTTTACCACATTGGTTGCAGTTCGGGCAATCCTATGAAGGTGGTTCTGAAAGTTGCCGTGACCTGTAAGTATTTATATGGTTAAGTTGTTGGGTTTGATCTTGTATGCGAGCCTTTCATGTATTGAAGGGAAGAATTTCCGGGTGATTAATCCCTTAGAAGTTTCTTACCATTCTTCTTGCCATCTATTTGTAGTGATATATTCGATGGCCTTATGCATTTGAGCATAGCTTTGGTATTCATATCTGTTTATCTCTGTGTTGAGAAGTTGTGTGGTTCTGTATATTCTGAGTTCTGTTTTGGATCGTTTTTCTTCTATAACCAGATATAGTGGTTTACTGGTTTAATAGCGGCCATGACGCACGCAGCTTGATTCGATACAGAAATTTATTGGCCTGTGATGACTTTAGAACAAAATGCTGTGAGGCTGAGTAGCTTCCTTTTGTTTCTTACTAGCATTGCGCGGTGGGCTCAAGCTGGGGCTGTGTACGTGACGATCGGTATGATACATCCTTGGTAGATGGTTCTTAATCCATCTTCTCCAGTTTGACATAGGTCTGCGGTACTATCACGGGATGAATCTCCCTCGCAATAGGCACGGACGTCACTTTAGTAGGATCAGAAATCTTCAGCCTTTTGAAAACGCCGGGCATCATTGAAGAATAGGTATCATTATTCTTCGTAATGAGAAAACAGTCGGCTTTCTTAGCTTGTAAGCCCTTACCAGGTGCTTTTGACTTCTTACCCTTAGTTGGAAAGTTTTTACCTTTATCAGTAACGGATGGTGGATTGGAATCAATGTTAGTAGTAACTCGATCTATTTACCATTCTAAAATTAATTGAGTTCATAGATCGAGTTGCTTGTTTTGAATAAATGAAGTTGTTGTTAGTAACGTTAATAAAGTAGTTTTGTTCTGATATATATTCATACAAATTAATAAAATAGATTTGTTCTAATATTTATTATTTATTATAATATAGAAATTGTAACATACATATCTATTAAGAACTGTTGTGAGAGATAATAGGAGTGGATGACCGGGATTCCGTGTATGGAAGATGGTAACAGAGAGCGAGGTTGTAAATCTTACTAGCACAAGATTCACCACGTACAACACTTTATTCACACACACACACACAAATAATACGGATGTAACAATCCAAATAATAATACTGTAACAATACAATAATAATGATGTACTTAAATTCTCGGAAAATAAAGCTCAAAGGCTTTGGATCAAAAACACAGTTCAAGCACATGGAGCGAAAAGGGACAGAGTGCTGAACTACGCAGCGTGATGTCTAAAACGGAACTGGCTGAACTTTGCAAATTCAGTCCTGCTATGCAGACAGGGCACAGCGCTACCAACTGCCACAAAAAGTACAGTTGACAGTTGTAGAGGGCGATTGTCTCGAACTGTATTTTTGTTACTGCGTCGGTCACAAATATACGGCGTGCTGTTGTTGGGCATGTGTCGACTGCCGCCATTAGCGACTGCCCGCGTCGTTTTCCTGGTTGAACGAACACGGTTGTGTGCATTTGCGTGCGCTAGTGCCTTACCGCCAATGGTACCAGCATAGTCTATTGTAGTTGTGTTGGCGACGTGCTGAACGAGAATTTGATCGTTCGCGTTCCGGTGGGCTCTCGCGTTGACGGCTGGTTGGTGACTTGAGATCTAACAGTTCGTTGCACAATGACGCTATCTCAACCGCCATCTGCTTGAAGTTCGTCGTTAGCATGTTTACCAGCGACGAGGTGGCGTCGGCTTCTGCAATTGTAGCGCGATGAGTGGGGCTGATTGTGTCCGCAATTGAATTAGCAAGCTCCGCGATTTTGTCAAGCTCGACGTCCTGCTGTGTGACGAGATGCGCTTGGATACTGGTTGGTAGGCGGTCTATCCAAAGAGTGCGCAACATTGACTCAGGCATTGTTGATTCTGCTAGACTATATTCTATACTACTACTATTCTATACCAAGAATGGTATCAATAGAATCGAGGGGTGTTGTATTTAATCTTCCAATATCTACCTCCAAATTGTACGTTGGAGAAAAATCAGGAGATAAAACACACAAACATGGCGGATAAGTTAGACGTGGGCTTAGTAATCTCAGAATTAAACAAATTAAAGAAAGTTGATCTGATAGATCTTTTTGTTAAAAGTGAATTACCTGAGCAGTATAGTGCCAATGTGATCATGAAAATTTTTCTTATACCTAAACATTGTAATAATGAGGACGAAGAGCATTTTAGTGACACGAGTGATAACTGTGCAGCTTGTATTTCTACGACAGTTAAGTGTGATATGCTTGAAGAAAAGTGCAACACTTTTATTAAACTAATTAGTCATCTTGAAAAACGTATAGTGGACCAAGAATTTATAATGAAAATTTATATGGACACGGACGGTGTGTTTCCTAATGCACTAAAAACTGTAAAAGTTGTCGCATTGCATAAAAAAGGTTCTGTAATCCGGTGTATGTGGGGGATATTTTACGTGGCTAAGGGTTGTGATGCCACATACACCTATTGCTGGGTTTAGGGTTGGGAGTGTATTGAACGGGAATACTTTACTTACCCGTGCCAGACCCAGATGCTACTACGACACTGATGCTGTCTACACTTGATCTTATCACTTATCACTCAGGAAGGATAGTAATAATTATTAAAACACGAATCTTCTTTAATTAACGAATGGTAAACAATACAAAAACACGAAATGTGGAAGTGACGACAATGCGGGAGTCAACTCAAAACATAAAACGAAACGAAACCGTACTCTCTGACTCTGACCGTACACTTCGACTCTAATCGTACACTTCGCCTGTGCGAGCGGGTCATCTAGATTTTATATCACACACTGCACACCGCATTGTCACAGTTCGAAAGAGCAAGTTGCTAACTATCGACCAATCAGTTTAGTATCTACTTTTCATAAACTTTTTGAAAAAATAATGCTTAACAGAAAAATATCGTTTCTAGATAAGAATACGATAATTAATAAAGAGCAGCATGGGTTTCGCAAGGGATGTAGCACTTTTACTGTGTTAGCTAACTTTTTAAATACTCTCTATACCAATTTGGACAATAATACGAGTACTTATAGTATTTTTATTGATTTATCCAAAGCTTTCGACTGTGTAGATCACAATAAACTATTGGATAAATTATCTCATTACGGTTTGCGTGGCACTTGCAAAAATTGGCTTCAATCTTACGTTATTGAAATAAAGCAAGTTGTATACTATAACAATTGCAAATCTGATCCCAAATCTGTCGAAATGGGTGTATCTTAAGGATCCATCCTTGGTTCTATTTTATTTATACTTTATGTAAATGATGTTAAAACTGTCCTAAAGGATCATAAATTTATTTCTTATGTGGATGACACATCAATAATAATACCTGATAACGAATTAAATTCAAAAAATTATATGTCTGAACTCTCTCAAAAATTGTCTAACTGGTGTGTGAATCTGAATTTGACTCTCAATGCAAGTAAATCAGCGATAGTTAAATTTTCTACAACTAAAAGGGATTCAAGTATTCTCGTTAGATGTAATAATAATTCAATTCCACAAGTTCAAACACAAAAAGTTTTAGGTTTGAATATTACTGAAAATTTAAAATGGGACTTCGAAATTGATGAAATCTGTAAAAAGCTTGCACCTTTATGTTATCAAAAGACTCGCACAGATTACCAATGTACATACAGTAAAAACTTTTTATTATGCCAAATTTTTTTGCCTTATGTCTTACGGAATTATTTTTTGGGGAAGATCACCCACTCTACACCGTATTTTTATTCTACAAAAGCGTGCTCTTAGAAATATGTTTAAGTTAAGTTTCCATTATTCATGTAAAGATACTTTTATAAAAGAAAAAATCTTGACGCTACCATGTCTGTATATTTTTAATGTAATTTTATTTATTAGACAACAAAAAGATCAACTTCAAACACATGATAATAATCATAGTTATAATACGAGGGGGAAAAATAATTTTGTGATGCCTAAACATAGACTAAGTTTGACATTACATAATCCTTTTTTAGTTGGTGTTAAAATGTACAATCATTTGCCCGATAATATGAAAAATATAAATAGTTTTAAGATATTTAAAAACACACAAAAAACTATACTAATGGTTTCAAAGATGTTCTGGGTGAAGCATTTCTTTTATTGTTATTTACAACAACTTCTTCATAAGTATTTTGTGAGTAAGAAGTTTTAAGAAGTAACTTGCTGGGGTTCCTTTTCAGGACTTTTAATATCTTAATGTCAGTAATTTTAACGGTTTCGTTTTCAACTGTTTTTGAAAAATTGGTTCCAATAGAATTTGATAGAGCTTTCAAATCGTAAAAATCGCCGTGTCCCATTTAATTGATATAGAACGGCATACCATTCTTACTAGCCCCACGAATAATTGGTATGTATTGAGCTGGAACGTATATGGATCCACTTTTTAACTGATTTTTAATCTCCTTTTCAATTCTACTATGAATACCATCGCCTTCATTTTGTGTGTGTCCGGTAATTAAAAATTTATGCGTGATGGACTTAATCTTAAGAGTCTGAACAGCATAAATGTACATGGAAAAGGTGAAAAGTGTTAAAATATGTTTTTAAATTTATATTCATATCAGATTTAAATGTATTACGCACATAATATTCTCTAGCCACGGCGTATGAACTAAATAATTTGTCAATTAAAATGTCTCTTTTATCCAAACTATGGAATATATCCCCCGAATCAACTACGTCAATTTGCATTCTACTGTTACTATAAATTATGTAATGTAATATTCCTGCACTGTTGTCTGAAAATTGTCTTAAATTGATATTACAAAAAATTTCTTTGTTGAATTTTGATTGTTTATTATTGTCATAAATAGTAATGAAATTACTTGATAAGTTCTCATCAATATGTGACTTTAGATAGACATTGTTGTACCTCCTTACGTTACCCGAAATATAAGCAATTATTTTTTGTTCAATATAGTATGTTTTTGTGACTAAATCTTGCAAAGGGCATTTTTTGTCACCGCTAACCGCTTTATTTAAAAATCTGAAATCATTCATTATTGTGTTATGTACGTAATTATGCCATTCATGTATTAAAATAAATGATTTTGAACTTTTGTACAATTTCAATACGCAAATTTAAATTCGCAATTATATTATTTGTATAATCTCTATGCTCTTTAAATTGGTGAAATGTGCCGTTATGGCTACTGGTAAGTACCTAATTTGAAATTAAAGATTTAAAATCGTGGTCTTTTATACGATGTTGTATGGTCTCATAACATTGTATATACTTCAAATCTTCATGAATATTACTATTAGTAACATTATAAAAATGTCCGAAAGTTTTTAAAAAAAATGTACTCTTTGTCTACTCCGAAGTACCTAACGCTTTTGTTAAAGTACTGAAATCTAATAGTATAATTTTGTCTTGTGGTACATTAATTTTAAATCCTATATGTACTAGTAATGATACTATCCCGACATCTGACATTGTACTATCTCTAATGATTTTAAAAATTTGCTTTGTTTTGCCTTTAAACCCATGAGCCCATTTGTAAAAATAAATTGATTGTACTAAATTACCATATTTTTCTATATAAACTTTGGTTAAATCGGCTACAAATTTTGTGTATGTTGGGTAATCTGCTTTATAAACTCTTAAAAAAGTAGCATTCGAGTCTGCACCATATTCTTTCATATAGTAGCACTATGTTCATCTAATTGGTTTGCCGCATTTCTAATTACCATATTATAGTAATCTTTTAAATGGTCATAAAAATAATCATTTCTCTTTTTCAATTTAAATAAAATATATACACTATCTTTATCATAATTTGCTAAACGCGTCTCCTGCCATTGTTTCGGTAAATCTTTTAAAAGTTTTAAATTTTGACAAGGTCTAAAATAAGGTTTTTTCAATATAAACTTCGTTACTGGTTCTGGTTTCAAAATTGTTAAATTACTCACAGCAACCGTATAACTATCTATATCTATTGCTCCATTTAATAGAGTTTGTAAACATGGCTCAGATTTTAAATTTATCACTGAATGTGGTGTAGTGTTATCGTTAATTATAGTTACGGTTTTTGTTGTAGTTGAAGGTGATGACGGCAGCGACGGCGATCCTGTATACGATGTGATAAATTTTACCTTTTAAGGGTCTGTTTAAAGTTACCTCAGTTGGGAGTTAGTAATGCATTCTTATACCACTTATTCAAACAAAAATTTCTGCATGTTAACAAACTATTTAAAGTACCAGCTAGTTCATGCCATATTACAAAAATAATAATAATTGTTATTAACAATTTTAATTTTGAAATATTCGCACCATTGTCATAGCACTGAGCCCTGCAATTTTGGATGTCAAGATTTATCGGCCTGCAGTTTGTCTAAAATTTCTTGTGCCAGTCCCTCTCCTGTTTTGTGTTTCGATTCAATAAAATCCAGAAACCTTTCTTCAATGGAGCAAAGTTCATGCTCTGTAATTCTGACATATCTTCTAATTTTCGTCATTTGCTCTCTGTGAGCGGTATCTGGAGTACAGTCGAATGAAATTGAAAAGTACTTAGCCTTATAAATTTCGCTCAAAATGATTTTCTTTGTTTCATTCCCAAGAAGATTTATAATTTCATTCTGGATGTTATTTCAAAAGGAAATAAAATGCGGTTTGTTTAATTTGTGGACTATGGTATGAATTATATGGAATTATAATATCCTGTTGATGTAGGTTTTCGATATATATATATATATATATATATATATATATATATATATATATATATATATATATATATATATATATATATATATATATATATGAAATTCAATGCAAGAGTCATTCCGTGTAAGTGTTAAATCTAAAAAATTAATTTTGTTCTAGTTCTAAAGTAAATTTAATTTTTGATAAACTATTAATTGAATTTAGAAAAGTTTGTAAATCGTCGCGGGGGCCAATCCAAAAGCAGAGAATGTCGTCCATGTAACGCTTCCAGAAGATAATATTGTTGCTAGATGGTAGTTGCATTATTTTAGTTTCAAGATCATCAATAAAGATATTAGCTAGTAAACCCCTAATTGGAATCCATAGGTAACCCATCAGTAAATTTATATGTTTTATTGTTAAATGAGAAGAAATTTTGTTCAGTGACTAAGTTGAAAAGATTAACTAAAGCGATTATAGTTTCACGTTTTAAATAGTTAATCGCAGCCATATTTGTTTGGGCCTGGTCACACACAGTGGCTACTATTTTCAGGCCAGCATTTCGGATTGCTCGCACAACTTGTTTATTCTCACAAGATTCATACTATTCATTTCACTTCTTGTGAAATAAAATAGTATGCAACCGGTTGCTTGATTTTTTCTGAACTCAATTAAAAATTCTTGTATTTGGACTATTTGCTAATAAATTTATGTTAATTTCATTCTTATCATTAAAAGATTTTAAATAAATACAACAACGATAAGCCTTTTCAGACGCATCTGAGAATGCATGAATGTGTATACCTTTAGGATCGTTTACTAAAATGTGACGTGGAATCTTAATTTTATTTATTTGCGACAGATTATCTTTAAAATGTATCCAATTTGAATGTATATCCATGGGAATTTACTCGTCCCACGATAATATTAAACACCAAAGTAATTGAATTATAAGTTTGGCTGTTATACCTATAGGACCAGGCAATCCCAAAGGGTCGTATATCTGCGCAATAATAGCAAGAATAGTGCGAATTGTTATTTCAGTTTGATTAGTGTTTATATTAAATTAATAAAAAAATATGTCGTTTGTTGAATTCCAACACACACCTAAAGCTTTATTAATTTTATCTGAAATGGTTGTACTTTCAGTAGTTTTTGCATTTTGATCGCGTAATTCTGTTACATTGCTATTAAATTTACGCAATTTGAAACCTGCGGTGTTTAATATTTTTACAATATTATTTTTTATTTCAATTAATTCATTTAAGTTGTCACAACCCGTAAAACTATCATCTACATAAAAGTCTTCCTTTATTATTCGTGATTCGACTGGATAGTTCAATTTGTACCGTATGCTACGGTATTAAGTTCGAATACTGATAACTCATCATTCAGTGTGTCTACCAACCTGGAATTCCTGGAAAAAGCCTTGAATTTAAAATGGTCCTTGAATTCCTTAAAAAAGCCTTGAATTTTAATAAGATAGGTACCTGGAATTTTATTAATAATATTTATATTTTTGATATTTTCTGTTACTTTTCTATATTTCTATATTTGTATTTGGATAAGACATAACAATAAAATGACACATGTTTTTCATCATATCATGATATCTTAAAATTTAAAATATATTTACACTAATTAATTGTTTGTTTGATTAATTTTTTTTTATTATAAATTCACCTGGAATTTTTGAGAAATTGTCCTGGAATACCTGGAAAAAGCCTTGAATTTCATTTTGAATATTTGGTAGACACCCTGTCATTTGAATTTTCGCGCCAAAATATTTTTTGAAAACAACGTTCGTTCGGATGTATCCATATTTGACGATACATCTTTTCAATGTCTGCTGTAAATACATAACTATGTAGTCTGAATTGTGAAATTATTGAAAATATGTTATCTTGTAAAACAGGACTCTGCTTTTCTTGCCTCTTCACCCATGTCTTCAAAGCCAACAATTACGTCGTTAGCAGCGTTGCACTGGCATGAGCTCCTATTGCCATCTCATCAAACATGAGAACACAGTGTCGCTCTCAAAGGGTTAATTTTTGCAGTAGATTTTTTTAAATTTGCAACAACCCTTTTGTTTATTCCCGTATTAAATGAAATCTTGGTTAATCATTGTCTTCCTGGAAGGAAGAGCAAACATCTTTGATAATAAGCGGTAGCCTTTACCGTTCTGCTTATACATAGCTAGAGCCATAACTTTGTCCTCCGTTGTGAAACTTTAACTTTTGTACTACACAGAGCACATCTCCTTCTAGCGTCACGTTCTAGCTTGTGAACTGATGATTATGATCTTACTTCAGTAGGAATGAAAGGTTTACCTTTTTTATATGTATTTGTGGTTTTTCTATATTCGAAGAATCTCTTTTGTGTATATTGAATAGTAAGCCATGATATATAGATAATAGGTAATAATATATATTGAATGTAGGCTTCAAGGACGATGGTTGAAATAAAAACTCATTCTTAGTTATAAATAGGTATAATTAAATGGCGACGTTTCGTTCTGGTTTTGACCATTATCAAGCCAATTATTACAAACAGAATTTTTAAAATTACGTAGTACAAGTATATAATTTAATGAAATTAAAAGAACCATCTTGCAAGATGTTGAATCAAGTCCAACGGATCAGTCGTCAACTCTTTTTTTATTAACTATTGTTTCAGCAACAAGTCCATTTACAATACTTCTCCGAAAATATTTTGTTATCATTTCTGGTAACTTCATTAACTTATAAATGCAATTCGCATTTACGACACAAGCGTCTATAAAATAGAAAAAATACTTAGCCACCATTTTTTGCTTCTATTTATTTTATAATTTGACAGAAGCTGATCAAATTTATCACCTAAGTTCATATTTGTATTACAGTCTATCACAGCTTGTGGACATGGTATTTGAATGACTGTACCGTTTTTTTTCTTTTCGATTAACTTCTGCCTGTTTCACTGAGCGCTTGTCTTTCCATTTTACTCCTAACAATCCAGTATTTCTTGTAAACCACTGATAATCATCGCGTTTCATTGTTTTATCTAATTTGAAAGTATGCAAAATTCGTCTCGAAATATCAACAGTACCCATAGCGTGTACCAAATTCAGAAAACTTACTTTCGAGTTCAGAATTATTTCCTTGGTAAACATCGAATTTCAGAACGTACCCTAGCTGATCCGCCAAACACCACAATTTATAGCCGCGTTTTATCGGCTTCATAAATTGAATTGAATAAATTGAACAGTCCGAAACATCGGACTATATTCTGTAAGGGTATATATCTAAATAATACGAATAACAATCCATTAATGAGATGGCATAATTAGCCTAGATTAAAAAACATACCCAAGACACTGTTATACCTATCTTGATGAATAACTAATGTTATTACTAAAAATCATGTATTAAAGTAAGTAACAATCAAAAAACACGATTGACTAATCATCTAGAATTATGTAAATCCCAATAGCATCCGTGTGTAGTTTACAAGTAGGATCACTGAATTGTCTGAACGTGTTCATATTATTATTAAACAAACGTTGGCAGTTTCTATCCAACAGTGCATAGTTTCCGGCACCTGATCTATGGACAGGAAGACCATTAATCACCACTACTGTAGAGCCACTGAAATGATCTGTACAGTCAAAGACGTACAATCTATCCATGACCCGGGTTTCCAGGGCCAATTTGTCTGATCGATAGCTGTCTAGCATTGTGGACCTTGTGTAGGCCGCGGCTATTTTAGATGGTGTAGCTATTTGATACGCCATAGTCAATGTCAGAATGCAGAGGTAAGTCTGATGAGATGAGATATATGGAAGTGGCAGTAAAGCCATTTTTTAGAGGTGGGTTATATATGAGAAGTATAGGGTTATACTGTTATATATTTGATCTACCTTTGAAAAGAGTTATAGATTAATCGACAGATAAGTCTCTAGTTCCATTATAAGACCTCGAAAATTGTTCATTTAGCTGTGTTAAAAACGGTCGTAATTTAGAGAGTTTATCGGAATTCTTTTTTGGAATAGTAGAGTTATCATTCACATGCAAATATGACAAAATTAGCTGAAATCTATCACGCGACATTGCAGTCTAAAGGAACATTCAAATCCGCAGAAGTATTCCAATAACATTTGTAGCTGGGTAAGACGTGGTAGCCCATAAAAAAATTTATACCATAAAAACAATATAGTTCATCTTCAGTTAATTTCAGCATTTTATTTCGTTGTGTTTCATATAAATTACTTTGATACTTAATGTCCTTTACTAAATTACCTAACAATGCAATAAAAAAATCTGTAAGAGACTGACAAAAAGTAAAATTGTTACTTTCAATACCTACATCGTAACAATAATCAGAAATTTCAGTATTTGAATAAGTTTTCTTCCATTTTCTTTCCGGTTCAGTCTTCTTCACATTCGTAATATTTACTTCTGATACCTACATCTTCGATTTCTTGTATAACTACGTCCACGTTGAGGAGATTAGATTCGCAAATTTCTACCATAAAAAAAAAAAAAAAAAACTTTGCGTCGGCAATATTTCCATTAGCTCGTGAAGTGCCATGGTTCACAAACGATGCGCATCATTTCAACATGATTTTTTTTCGTCTTCAGCGGCCATGGTGCCAAACTGTTGGCTCCAGTTCGGATTTTCTTAACAGCCACAGTGCGCTGCATTAGTCAGACATATACTCTTGAAATGTATAGGATACGTTTTACTAATGTTTGGACAGAGTGCTGTTGCATTTGGTCTTGATGTCCAGTGCACAAATGTTGCGCACCATGGTTTTACATTTTTATTTTATATTTTCGGTTGAATACAAAATGTAACATAATAAAACAAATATATTTATTTGAAAATAATTTTATTATATTATTTTACTTAATATACTTGGGTATATAAATATGAATTAAGCAGTAGTATATTTGTGAATTCGGTTTCATAGAAAGTTTTCCATTGCGATTGGACACCTACCATTTAAACAACATGTATGTTTGAAATGGTAAGGCCAACTCGTTTATCTTTCCATTTACATACAGTAACAGGACCATTTTGCTGCCAAATACACTCCCCTTTTTTCAGTTTACGATTTACCACATCTCTGGGGTTTCCCTTTGTTATTTCGTAGGGTTCCACACACATAAGTTATCCCTTATCGAGATAGTCCTCGAGTAAATATAATACAACATCAATAGTGTGCCCTAAATTATGGTCAGTTTCCTCAGATTTTCCGCTGTAAATCTTTATTTTCATTACAAGACCGTCGGACTCATATAGTTCATACAGTTTGACACCGTATTTGTGTTTTTTATTTTTTATGTACCTTTTATGCAATCTTTCACGCCACAACATCATGGATTCGTCAATACAAATATTTTTATCTGGTACATAGTTCACGCATAATGTTGAAATTCAATAATCAGATATAAAAATATTAGTAGGCATTTACCAAAAATAAAATGATGAAGTTGTTGCTATAAAAACGTTATGTAATTGAAAATACTGTCAATAAATAAAAATAATATGTTTGGTATTTTGTCTTGAATAAAGAACGCTAATAAAATCACTGCTTGGTTGAAAATTATACAAAAGTATTCTTCATTATAAAATCACAACACATAATATTATTGAAATGATTTAGTATTGGTCTTACCTTGTATAATCTGTCGGCAGATGGTATTGAGTTATCAACCAAATGAAAATAACGAAGCAACAACTGGAATCGATTTCGACTCATATTTGAGTGCCAAAACATTACATTATATAATTGATGGAAAAGAACAAGGCCCCATTTGTAACAAAAGTTCAATAAAAACTTTCATCTCTGCAGCACTGACATCTGTCCACTTTGATACCCTGTTAGATTTTTTATTGCTTTGCGTTTTGCAATTTCTTGCGCAGCATATAAATTAGTAATGCAAGAAACTCTTCCGAAAAAAATAAGTCCACCAGCGTTTGCACTGTAAAATTTGACGTATCCAATTTCACACCAACATTTTCTTGGAAAATAAATAATTCAGGATTTTGTTGAATTTCTATCCACAAATTATCATTATATATTTTATAATTATTATAAAACAAACTCAAGAAAGATTTTAACATTGTTAATGGTTTGTAAAGTTTGTTAAATTTTAACATTGTTAATAGTTTGTAAAGTTTGTTTGTTTGCAAATGACCAACAAGTCATCCAAATCTGAGAATCATTAAGTTCCTTAATCGATGTTGAAGTTGTCCAGTGTAGTCCCTCGACGACTCTCGTAGTTGATGTCATGTGCAGAAATTTCTTCCACGTTCCTCGAAGGCTGCTTGGCTTGTGCACATTCCTCAACCACAAATACATTATTTACATTTGATAAAAACAATTTATCCTGAAAATATTAAACATGTAAACAACTTAGTTATTTAATACAGGGACATCTCTGTTTTTCTTTAAAAAAAAAAACTAGCCTGAAGCTGACAGCGGAAGCAAAGTGCGTATGAGAAAAACAAGAAAACTGAAACAACGGTACGCAAAAGATAATAAACTACAATTATTTAATTTCATAAACTAATCAGTGGGTTCCTCCCTTGTTACGGCGGCGGGGACGGCCCGGTGCGTCCGAGTTAAGCACGGTAACCCACCGTGTTGTGCCGTCCGGTTGTGGAACCCGGTACCGCATCCGTCGGTAGATGGTGGCTGTTGCCACGGCGTGGACGGTGGGCGCCTCCTTGCTGCCCTCCGGTGGTAGGTGGTGCTGGGAGCGACTGCAACTGCCGAGATGCCACCGTGGGGCGGCGACAGAACGTCTATGCCGCTCAACGGCGGCGCGGGGGACAGGCGGCAAGCCGGCCGGCTTCCTGCCGACCGAAGGAACAGGCGCGTCGTTGGACGTGGGGGCGTAGCCGGAATGGGTGATGTGTCCAGCATTAGACAGTCTCCACCCGGAGATGGTGGCGGCGTAGCGTGCCTTGCTGGACGTGGTGGTGTTGGCGGCAGTGGTGACAGCATTGCCGGATGCACGGCGGCCTGACGATGACGGTGTCGTGGGGCGCTCCGGCGAACACAATCCGAAGAGCTCCACCATCAGCTCCTCCACGGTCGCCTCTGGTGTGTCCCCTTTTCCCCTTGCCCTGGGGATGGGACCCAGCCGGGACACGTTCCTGGGTGGTGTAGGGGTTGACACCGGCAACGACGGGGGTTTGGCCTCGACCTCGGTGGACTGCGTCCGTTCGCAGTCTCTTCCGCCAGCGGCAGCCGCGGGACTCGCGACACCCTCCGTGGCGGGGAACGGGAGAGGTGCGGATCCATGGACGGTGGGAGTCGCATTTAACAGCGCCAACCCCACTGGTCGGATCTTCGGCTTTGACGTCACCAGCCGAGGGCGGGTGGCGTTGCGGCGGACCTGGAGGTCGGCCACGGCGTCCTGGACGGGGAGCTTCCATGGCTGGAACCTGTGGTTCTTCCGTTTCGGAGATGCTGGCATAGTCAGGTACGGGATTCGTATCAGAAATATCTGTAACAGCTCGTTTTAAATCTTTGACATGGATATTATTTAACCGTTGGCTGGCCTGGTTGATCAGATTATAAGTTAATGGGGTTACACGTTTTTTTATAGTCCACTGCCCCGAATACCGAGGACATAATTTGGCGGCGACGCCCTTGGCTGCTGATGAAAGTGCGTGCACCCGCCCTCGGCTGGTGACGTCAACAATTTTGCGATGACGATGCTGTCTTGTGGAGAGCACCGCGTCACTTCTGTTCCCTCCCTGAAAATAAATACACAACAGAGGTGGGGTCGGGAGCTTGTTTGGAGACGGGTCGGGTTCTTGGTTTGTGAAATAATGTTCGGAACGTTCAAACACAGTTTTATTAACAATAAAAAAATAAAGTACACAAAAACAAATATATGAAACGTTGCGAAATAGGTCCCTGAAGTTCAGAGTACTTTTTCTTACTCAGATGGCCGCAGTGTTGCCGCTGGCTGTCTGAGTAAAAGCCACAAACACAGTAAAAGATAAATCACAAAAATACCAGAGTCAGAATTAAACTGCCGTTCGGTATCCGGTGCCGGAAGCCAACAGAAAGAACGGAGAATAATTCTCAACTATAGTTCCGTACCCAGTGCCAAAAGCCAGCAGATCAGAATAAAATCAAAGTCAAAAATAAACTAACGTTCGTAGTCCAGTGCAAAACGCCAACGGACTTAGAACAACAATAAACTAAAGTTCTTTGCCCAGTGAAAAAACGCCAACGGACTTAGAACAACAAACTAATACTCAGAATAACTAGAGTTTTCTGAAAGAATCAAGATTAATAATGTATATGTCTTGGATTATAACAATACTAAACTTGTGGTTCTCCCTCTGTTGTATTAATGTATTTTATAACATTATTTTCATTACTTAACATTGGTCTCACCCTCAGTGCAACATTAACGGCCTTCATTTTCAATAGCTTTTTACTGCACGTTTTTCCGTCATGTAAATATGTTTGAACTCGTTTGAAAATTGGGAGAATCATCGCTGCTTTCGGCGGATTTTACATTTACTAAACAAATAACCTGTTGCACAGCAACCCTCAATACTATAAAGTTTTGTGTATTGTATACAGACTAAATGGTTTAGCTTTTGTTTTCAGTTGTAACTGTATTTCTGATATATAAAAATACTCTAGTACATTTATGTCAACATTAATTACTGTTATCAGTCATTTTGTTAATATATGTTTAATTAACTTCAAAAACAGATTTACTTTTATCAGAACTTATTCCGGAAAAAATATCTTTTCCTTGTCGCCCAATTTGTTATGTCTCACATTTAATTAATTCAACACTCAACGTGAAAAATTAATGACATGTTTTTTATAACAAACGAATGCAATACATAAATAAAAAATCCGATGTGGCCAACACATGACCTCTCGCCATATGCTCTACTATTTTACTAAGTGTGTATGAAGGTACTTACTCACAAATATACCATTGTAGAAGGGAATTCGAGAATTGTAGTTTTTATAATATTATTAAAGTTCATTCATATTTCATATTTTCCATTTCAATTCCGCAGTATTTAAGTTCGCATGCGACTTGTGCTGCACTGACAAATTGGCAGTACCCGTTAATTAAGGAAGTGGAAGAATATTTCAATTAATTTTGAGGTATTGAATAAACAAAATGAAAATACGCTGAGAATAACTAAAGTCTGAATCCAGGTGCCGAAGCCAACGAACAGGCTTAGATAAAAATATAAAAACAAAATAATCACTCACCAGGATATCGTTGTCAGTCGACGGTCGACTTCGATGGACAAATTCGCATCAAAGTCTCATTTTACTGTGGCTGAGGGCCGCTATTTATACCAAAATAGTTAATTAATCGGAATTCGCAAGTTTGATGAGTGACAAAGATATTCCATCATTGTAAAACAATCATCAATTTATCCCTGTTGCTACACCCCTTTAGGGTTATCCCAGGCAAGGCTGGTTGAACCGACGGCTAATACTCAGTGGAAATGGGAGTGGGTGTTAGACCTCCAATAGTGGTATAAGGATGTGGTGGAATTTAGGGCGCCAGTCGACCGTAGCCTTGTTCAACCACGGGGTTGGTCGACTAACCCTACCAGGATAAGGGTACGAAGGCGTTAGATAATTCCAAATTAAATAATAAAAGTGACATAAATGACGAGTTATATTGACGAATGAGATCAGGTATAATATAAATAAATTTAATATAATTATTGAATAACTTTGAATAGTAAATAAATTGATCGATATAAACAAATAGATTTGAAAGGATTAAATAAATTTTATATAAATAAACAAGTTGATATAGTTGAACAAAATTGAAGCTAATAATACTCGTCTTAAACAGTGAATTAATATCAAATAATATTGTTGAAAATGAAATTTGGAAGTGTAATTAATCGTAACGTGCGTAGAGTATACCCTCAGGTTACAGTAAAAATAAATAAAATTAGTATAGCAGGGGTAGTTTGCACCACTATAGTGCTAGGACTTGGTAAGCAAGGATCTACACAAGAATAATACGGCGCAAGAAAGATGCACGGCGTTCCGCGATGGTCGACCAAGACGCAACAATATGCAAGCGCTGTTCAAAACAAAAATTACGATGCGAGTCCTACAACTATACGCTGACTACTAACCCTACCAATAATAGCACAACGTGAACCAAAATGACTTAACAAAACTACGCGAGCGCTTGATTAATTAACCTTTTACAAGTAAAACTTTACAATAATAATAAACAAAATCTTAAGTAAATCGGAATATCAGATACTAAATGAGAATTATAGTGACGTAGCAAGGATGCTTTAATTTCTAACCAAAACAAAGTATCGAGAAAAATAACTCAAACTAAAATATAGAGTGCAATTTTGCTTATCTGGATTCCAAGATGTTGGTGGAGGTGTACACAGGCGCGGAGTATTTGGTGGTTGGGAGGGTGCGGTGCAACTGCAAACCAGTGCCAGTGGCGTCTCAATAAGTTCGAATCCAAAATTCCCAACTTCCCTCGTAATAACTCTCAACTCCGTAATATCCAGAAGATAAAATCGACTCCAGATCTTTTCTCAAATTTTGATTTTGGAAATAGCTGTAGTTTAAAAGCCTAAAACGTTTAACTAGTTTAATAAAGAAAGAAGAAATGTGTGACGGCTCTACGCCACTGGAAATGTATGGAATGATTTAATTACTTTTAAAATGCACAAATAATATAATGAAAATATTTCCAGAGTATGAATTTTCTATGAAAAATAAACTACACTACGAAATATAGTACAAAACTAGAGTATTTACCTCAGCTGGTATATGGCTTAAAGTGCGTGAATAACCTTTTTGTTACTTGGCTGTTAACTTTAAAATTCCCGGAAACACCGGAGGAATATAATAATTCCCAATAGATCACTTGGTCGACAAATCCCACCAAAGGACAAATAGATCACCTAGATCACTTAACAATAGCTCAAAATCAGCGACACATGTGATTTCATTAACGTTTCAAGTACAACAGGCCCCTGGTTAAACATCAAAAACCGAACTTCGCACGCACAAAACGGTCAGTCGCCACAAGGTCGAACTAATATTCCGCTCAAAGCCTAGAAGGCGACACACACACCCTACCCTCAGGTAGTTTGGGTTGCCTTCTCGCGGTAATAAGAAGTAAGTTGGAGGATATTAGAAAATACAGTGTAACAAACTCCACCCTCACCAGCTGAAGAAATTTTCGTCAGAAAATTTCTGATAAGTAGAAGATACGGCTAGGTAGGTACCTAGTTATAACAAAAGAACACACGTTAAGTATCAAAAGCTAATCTTTAATGCCTAATCCAATACCGAATCGCAATAAGAAGACCATAGGTGTGAAATACAACGTAAGCCTAAGTTGGGTCGTCATCTCCAGGATGCAGTTTCAGATGCATGCTGCTCCAGGTTCCGGGAAGAACGTTTCCATCTAAGTTTCTTAGCTGATATGAATTAGACGAAACCTTTCGATGAATAACAAATGGCCCAACGAATTTATTGGCTAGTTTTGCCGAAAAGTACTTAGTGGCATCTGAGAGGACAAAATTCTTCCTCCAAACGAGTTGGTCTGGGTGGAATGACACTTCTCGATGTCGGAGGTCGTAACGAGCTTTTGATTTCGTATAAGATTTCTGCAAACGTGCAGAAACGTCCTTATATAGCTTGCTGAAATTGCAAGCCCTTTCAATAAGCCTTTCTTTATCTCTATCGCAACCAATGTCCCCGGATTCTTCGCTGTCGACGTTCGCTCTATCTCTTAATAAAATAGCCTCGCGTCCGAAGTTGATAAAGTACGGTGTCTGTCCCGTTACTTCATGCCTTGCAGTGCGAAGGGCACAGGCTACTTTAGGCAAATATTTACTCCATTCTCGTTGGTTGTCGGCTACGAATGAAATTAACATTGTTTTAACCCTTTCCAGCCCAATTTATATTAATACGCTGAAATTTACACAAAAAAATATTTTTTGGTTCATTTTAATTTATATTTATTGACAAAAATCAGAAAAAAATGTTTTAAGTTCATTAGACCCTTTTTTTACAATTTTTTTTTTATGATGCCATTTGTTATCATTGGGAATAAAAGTCACAAAATAAGTGAAATTAATTTTTATTGTGGTAAGTATAAAAACAGTTTTTATTATGATTTAAACACAAATGCAAGTTACATTTTTGACATTTTACTCTAGAATAAGATTTAATACATAATTTACATCTTTGTTTCTCAACAATATGTTCTGGCCAATGGCCGATGGCATCATAGCGTACATCATTTACTACAGCAGGAGTATGTTTTCGTTTTACTTGAATTTCTTGAGAAGGACGGCCTCTTTTTGTACCAATAGTTTTTCCAGCTTTTAGTAAAGCATGTCCAATTTGGAGTTTGAATTCTAGTAATGGAATATGTTTTTCATCCCGTTGTGTACAATGACGACGATAATATAGCCACGCATTTACAATACAAATATCAATAAAATGAAATATTATTCGTAGGTAATACCTTCTTGGGCGAATATCGATTCTATACAATTCAACCAACATATCATGCAAATCAACTCCTCCCATGAAACAATTATACTCTTTTATAGCAGCAGGTCGTTGAATGTTGATATATTGTTTCGATTTAGAACACCATCTTTTCACAACGTCTAATGGTTCTATGCCCTTGTAGGTTGAAGTCACGTGAACATATTTGTTGTCATGCCACTTCACGATGACTATGTTTTCTGTCTCTTCAGTTTTCACGTCATAACTTCCTCGACCATTCTTATGTAAGTTTTTATCAGATGTTAATGTACAACTTGGCATACGATTGATACGTACAGTGCCTGTTGCTTGAAATCCTTTATTCTTCAATTTAGCTAGCAAAGCAAATGATGTAAACCAATTATCTGTGAACACTTTATAGTTTTCATTCGCTGGTAGATCTTCTACTAATTTTAGTACAATATCACCGCTGATACCTAATTCATTTTCTGTCTTGACTGTTCCTTTTCCTACATATATTTCGAAATCATAGATAATGCCGCTAGCTCCAGCACGCGCAAATACTTTTATCCCCCATTTATGGGGCTTGTTTTTGATATATTGTTTCAACGTACTGTGCCCTTTGAATGGTATTATAATCTCATCAATGCTGTTATATTCTTCTGGTTCTATTTTCTTCATATTTTGGTTTATGCTATCAATAAAAGGCCTGACTTTGTATAACTTATCATATTTCTCATTATCACGACTAACTGACTTAGTATTATCGTTGACGTGAAGACATGTTCTAAGTTTATCAAATCGATTGCGTGGCATTACATCCGCAATGGTATTATATCTGCTCGCAGAAGCCCAATACATTCTGTAACTGGGCACACGAACAATACCAGACAGTACATGGATTCCTATAAATTGTTCCATTTCGTTTATGTTTGTAGTTATACTCTGTCCATTTTTTTGTACTGAATACAAGTTTGTTTGGAACACAAGATTTTCTAAAACATTGTTGTCAACAAATATTTTAAAATATTCAAGTGGAGTTAGTTTCTGTGATGGTGGATCAGAGAATTTTTTTTGAAATATTGTATCAACCGGATCGATGTCTTTATTGGTCCACTTAGGAATAATTTTTTTCTTTTTTCTTTGCGGTGGATGGACTTCGTTTGTGGGTAACAGAATATTTACTCCGTCTTCCAATTCTCCGTTTATGTTTTCGTTCGTAAAAGTAGAGTTAGGATCAACATTTTCTAAATCTTCTATATCATGTATATCTTGTTCAGTACAATGTATTTCAGAAGTTGCTTGCTTATTTCGCTGAATATCTTCAATTTCATCTTCTTCGCAGTCGCAGTCAATTTCAAATTCAGTATCGGAATCTTCTACTAATCGCCATATCTCATCATCTGTAAGTTTTTCTAAATCTATAGTTTTCTTCTTGCTCCACGAAGTCATCTACAGAAAAATATAAGTATGTCCAAAATTTGTATTTACTATTTGCAGACATAACCTAAGTGACCAGTGATTCCAAATGGAATCATATATATTTATTGAGTGTGCTATGAAGCCATAAACAAAATAACAAATATAACTGCTTTATTTACGTTAGAATACTGTATATTTTAACAATTTATTTTTCTAGTAAAGATAAAACTCAAAAAACTTACCTTTCTTACATAAAATAAACAGGCTTAGAGGTTAGTTGTCATATGTCAAACACCATGTTCGTTTATTGCCAACCTAATTTATAAATTGATCAAATATCCCGGTATAACAGTGTGGCTACTTATAAAAATGTTAACTTCACTAAATAATGATGCCAAATGACATCTACGAGCAGTAAATTAATAAATAACGTTTAAAATACAACATGATTACAAATGGCATCATTAGCCTGGAAAGGGTTAATAACCCTATTGACTCGTTCCGTTGGGTTCGCTTGAGGATGGTAATAGGAAGTATAGGACGGCCTAACCCCGTATGAATTGAGTAGATCTCGGTATTCTTTGGATCGAAATTGGACACCGTTGTCCGAAATAAGTGTTCGCGGTGCACCAAATATTAAAAACACATCGTTTTCCAAATGACGTATGATATTTCGAGCAGTAGCTTTTCTTAAGGGAAAACAGAGAGAGAATTTGCTAAAACAATCGGCTATAACTAAAATAAAACAATAACCCTCAGACGACCTAGGTAAAGGACCTATGACATCAGCGCAGACTACTTCCCATGGACGAGTAATTAATGAATGTCCGCCCATTTTACCGGTTGGAAGTTTTTGTTCCGGTTTTGCCTTTATACATGTAATACACTTGCGTACGTAATCAGCAACGTCTGATCGCATTTTAGGCCAGTAGAAGGTCTGAGCAAGACGATGAAAAGTTTTAAAGGACCCTAGATGTCCACTTGTTGGCAGATCATGACATTTAAACATGAGCTCTTTACGCTGATCTTTTGGTACAACAACCTTCCAGTTACCTTGTGAATCGAATAACTCCCCCCAATCATTTTTGACAACTTTATAAAGTTTACCACCCGTAATACGAAAATCAGGGAATTGCGCTGGATTTCCTAACACCGAGTTATATAATTTGACATACCACTTATCCTTGACTTCAGACACACCGATAGTATCTAGCACCGGCACGGATCTCGATAGAGCGTCTGGAACAACGTGGTCCTTCCCCTTTCGGTGAATGATATTAAAATCATATTGTTGGAGGCGTACTGCCCAGCGAGCTAGACGACCTGAAGGGTTCTGAAGACTATTCAGCCACAAAAGTGAATAGTGGTCCGTTATGGCAGTAAATCGCGTTCCCTCGAGATAAGGGCGAAGCTTTTCGATCGACCAAAGAAGTGCGAGGAGTTCTTTCTCGGTGGTCGAAAAGTTCCTCTCTTGTCGGGTCAGCGAACGGGAGAGGTAACATATAACCTTTTCCCCGTCATCATACTCTTGGGTAAGGACAGCCCCCAGACCAAAGTTTGAGGCATCAGTTTGTAGGATGAATTCTCTTTCGAAGTCTGGACAAGACAAGATTGGAGCAGAAACTAAATTATTCCTTATCATCCCCCACGCCTCTTCGCAATCCGAATCCCAATGAAATTTTATATTTTTACGGAGCAACTTCGTTAAAGGAGATATAACTGTGGAAAAGTGCGGTACGAAACGGCGATACCATGAAGCCATCCCGACTAATCGACGAACGTCAGAGGCATTTTTCGGGGTCGATATATCCAAAATGGCCTTAACTTTCTCGGGATCAACGTGTAGGCCCTGACGGTTTACGACGTAACCTAGATAGCGTAATTCTTCACGACAAAAATGGCATTTATCGCGGCCTACTGTTAGCCCTGCATTTGTTAGACGTGTTAATACTTCCCTCAATATTTCTAAGTGTTTCTCGAATGTCTGCGTAACGATAATTATGTCGTCTAAATATACAAAAACGTGTGGTTCTAGATCCGCTCCTATTACTCGGTCGATAAACCGCTGCCACGTAGCAGGGGCATTATGTAACCCGAACGGCATTCTGCAAAATTGAAACAACCCTCTATTCGGTACCGTAAAAGCCGTAAATTGTTTGGATTCTTCCTCAACCGGGATTTGCCAGTAAGCTGACTTGATATCCAACGATGTTAAAAATCGCGCGTCTTTAAGTTTGTCCAACGTACTAGATACAAAGGGTAAGGGGTATGCATCGCGTTTTGTTACTTTATTTAATCTACGGTAGTCTACACAAAACCGGTAAGATCCATCTTTCTTTGGTATTAATAAAATAGGGGAGGCCCACGGACTATTAGACTTTTCAACAATACCATTCTGAAGCATTTCATCGAGTTCTTTATTGACGTGTTTCTGCATAGCAGGGGATAGTGGGTAATGGCGTTGTTTAATAGGTGTACTATCAGTTTGAATAACGTGCTTTACCATGTTTGTACAGCCGATTTTGTCTACCGAAAATGTGGAAAACATTTCGTCAATTAAATCGTTCAACTCACGTTCCTGTGAGTGCGAAAGACATGATCGCGCGTTGACAGTTTCCGAAGTAGCTACAGAAACAGGACAAGCTGAAAAAGACCATTCGCCTTTTCGTAAATCTGGCACGATCCCCATTACTTTCCAAAAGTCCGCACCCAAAATCAAGGTATGACATAAAGATGGTACAACTAAAAATTTAATTATTTTAACTTCCTCCCGTAGTTTAACAGGTGCTACAATTTCACCCGGGCTCACACAGCGTTCGCCGTTAGCAACGGAGCAACTACTGACCCTTTTAATTAGTTTTAAACCCAAATCACTAAGTAATTTTAACCCCGGGCCGCCTACTATAGTCCTCGAGGCCCCTGAATCTAACAAGCCAAATAATGGTTTACCTAGTATCGATACTTCTAAGTACGGACGCTCGTCGCCCTCGGCGTGAGCTAAAATAAACTCCAATCGTGCATTGTTAATAGTGGTCGATAGAGATACGTTATGATGAAATATACGACCTTCTATTTCACCTGACGGGCGTTTCCCGAACATTTAGGACAAGTATTAACCGTTACATTCGGTTTACCGCATCGATAGCAATAACGTTTACGTGGAGCGGTACATCGAATGGCTATATGTCCTGACCGGCCACAGTTCCAGCAACTTTTGGTGGTTTCTATTGTATTCGCTGAAGCTGAAGAAGACGGCAGAGGATTCCTTGCCGAATGTAGGGATTCTGACTGACTGACGTGAATATATGCTAAATCAGGTTCAAGCGTAAGATGACGACGCGGTGGGGGTATGAAATTTTCTACCGACTCTTTTCTCTTATCAATTCTTTTACATAGTTTTTCCAGTTCTGAAACTGAATCGATATCCATTAAAGTTAATTTTGTTTGATAAAACGGTAAAATATTTTTTAGTAAAATATTTACTTTATTCGCTTCAGGTATTACGCGCGAGCGAAGTCTAGCGAAAAGGGAATTCATACTCGCGATATAAATGCTGATCGGTTCCTGCGTGCCTTGCGTACGGTTCTTAATTTCGTCGAAAAGCTTCTCCTCGTAATTAGAGGGCAAGAATGCATCTCGCAACCCATCTACTAGCTCATTCCAAGTGTGAAACAAATGACGGTTAGCTCTGTACCATATCAGAGCGTTACCCTCGAACAAATCAATAGCTGAAGTCAATAGTTGAGGTTTAGTGACGTGACGAGCGAAACGCAATTCATCTACTCTATCTAAAAACGAATTCAAAGACATAAGTTTTGTATCACCATTGAACTTAAGGTTCCATTTAGCTACCGGAACTGACTTAACAAAAGATTGAGCATTTGGTGATTCAATATCATCATCGCTGTCTGAGGACGCAGGTTCCGAGTCGTCGAGATTGGCGTTAGCTAAAGCAATAGAATCATTTAACATTAGACTACTAATAGTGGAGCATAACTTAACACTTTTTGCTTTAGATTTTAGTTCCGCGTGTAAGGTTGATAACTTAACGAGAAATCCGGATCGTTTTTTCCGCTGTGGATCATCTTTAGGTTTAGAGCGGTTGACACGGCCCATCGAGTGGGTTATTTTAGCTTCGATCTTTTTAAAACCTGAAGATGATTTCAAATCTGAGAAATCGGTTATTAAAGTGGAAATCTCGGTAATATTTTCTGCTATAGCAGCGCTGTCTTGCTCAAATGTGAAGGGGTGGGTTGGCTGAACATATGACGGACATTTTTCCACACGTAACAACGATCGTAAGGTACTTCTCATAACATCAACTCTACTATCATCGTCTTCTTCTACGCCTCTAACTTTTAATTCATACGCCAGTTCGGCTTTGTTCAAACGATTAATCTCCATTTTAGACCCCATAATTACCCATGAATGGCAGAATTTATAAATATTTCAAACGACTGAAAATACCAATACCGTATAAGAAGAAAGAAAAAAAAACTAACCCTAAAATATTTATCCCAATTAATTACAAAAGCTTTCACGTAAAAAAAAATACTTTTTACGAAAGAAAAATAACTTAAATGACGGTAAATATACCATACACTAATATACGATCGAATACAGCTATTTCCTGCTATAAATATCAAGTAATATCCGAATAAACCTAACGAAGGAAGGTCCTTCGAAATTAGGGCCCCACGTTGGGCGCCAATTAATCTTGCTACACCCCTTTAGGGTTATCCCAGGCAAGGCTGGTTGAACCGACGGCTAATACTCAGTGGAAATGGGAGTGGGTGTTAGACCTCCAATAGTGGTATAAGGATGTGGTGGAATTTAGGGCGCCAGTCGACCGTAGCCTTGTTCAACCACGGGGTTGGTCGACTAACCCTACCAGGATAAGGGTACGAAGGCGTTAGATAATTCCAAATTAAATAATAAAAGTGACATAAATGACGAGTTATATTGACGAATGAGATCAGGTATAATATAAATAAATTTAATATAATTATTGAATAACTTTGAATAGTAAATAAATTGATCGATATAAACAAATAGATTTGAAAGGATTAAATAAATTTTATATAAATAAACAAGTTGATATAGTTGAACAAAATTGAAGCTAATAATACTCGTCTTAAACAGTGAATTAATATCAAATAATATTGTTGAAAATGAAATTTGGAAGTGTAATTAATCGTAACGTGCGTAGAGTATACCCTCAGGTTACAGTAAAAATAAATAAAATTAGTATAGCAGGGGTAGTTTGCACCACTATAGTGCTAGGACTTGGTAAGCAAGGATCTACACAAGAATAATACGGCGCAAGAAAGATGCACGGCGTTCCGCGATGGTCGACCAAGACGCAACAATATGCAAGCGCTGTTCAAAACAAAAATTACGATGCGAGTCCTACAACTATACGCTGACTACTAACCCTACCAATAATAGCACAACGTGAACCAAAATGACTTAACAAAACTACGCGAGCGCTTGATTAATTAACCTTTTACAAGTAAAACTTTACAATAATAATAAACAAAATCTTAAGTAAATCGGAATATCAGATACTAAATGAGAATTATAGTGACGTAGCAAGGATGCTTTAATTTCTAACCAAAACAAAGTATCGAGAAAAATAACTCAAACTAAAATATAGAGTGCAATTTTGCTTATCTGGATTCCAAGATGTTGGTGGAGGTGTACACAGGCGCGGAGTATTTGGTGGTTGGGAGGGTGCGGTGCAACTGCAAACCAGTGCCAGTGGCGTCTCAATAAGTTCGAATCCAAAATTCCCAACTTCCCTCGTAATAACTCTCAACTCCGTAATATCCAGAAGATAAAATCGACTCCAGATCTTTTCTCAAATTTTGATTTTGGAAATAGCTGTAGTTTAAAAGCCTAAAACGTTTAACTAGTTTAATAAAGAAAGAAGAAATGTGTGACGGCTCTACGCCACTGGAAATGTATGGAATGATTTAATTACTTTTAAAATGCACAAATAATATAATGAAAATATTTCCAGAGTATGAATTTTCTATGAAAAATAAACTACACTACGAAATATAGTACAAAACTAGAGTATTTACCTCAGCTGGTATATGGCTTAAAGTGCGTGAATAACCTTTTTGTTACTTGGCTGTTAACTTTAAAATTCCCGGAAACACCGGAGGAATATAATAATTCCCAATAGATCACTTGGTCGACAAATCCCACCAAAGGACAAATAGATCACCTAGATCACTTAACAATAGCTCAAAATCAGCGACACATGTGATTTCATTAACGTTTCAAGTACAACAGGCCCCTGGTTAAACATCAAAAACCGAACTTCGCACGCACAAAACGGTCAGTCGCCACAAGGTCGAACTAATATTCCGCTCAAAGCCTAGAAGGCGACACACACACCCTACCCTCAGGTAGTTTGGGTTGCCTTCTCGCGGTAATAAGAAGTAAGTTGGAGGATATTAGAAAATACAGTGTAACACTGTCTTACAGCAGAATTACCTTATTGTACTTACTGCACAAAAATCTCCCCTGACATGAGTAAGTTGATGTATGATAACCGCACACACGGTAAAACACATACCGATGACTCAAATATGTGAGGCTGCCACACTCAAGTTGAGCAACAACATTGAGTTACTTTTTGATTGTCGTTAGGTTGGGTGAGTAAAGTAATTTAATTTCTAATCTTGTCCTGACGTTAATTAGATTTCCTCTAGATTTGCGTTTCTATCATTATTGAGATTTTGTTTGTTGTATAGTCTTGTGATCTCTTCTAGTTTCATTAATATTGGTACATTTCCGAGGCCCTTGGTGGTGTGGATACGGGGGTACTCGGCAAAATGTCACTACATGTTAACTCAAAAATTATCAAAATAAATACACAAATGTATACTACCTGTAGACTGGCTACTATGTATTTCTGCAAGTTACTATCTATCCTCTTCACGCGGTACCCTGGCTGAGACCCCAGCCAGCGAGCGAGGAGTGAGCCGGCCTGTTAAAAAATGATTAGGCGTGTAAAGGAAGCCACTCGACGAAAATGGAATACTGACGAACAGCCCAGTGCTCGATGTTGAAACTAGACTGCTCCACAACGCATACAACTTGTAGTCGACTGTACGGTGCTCTGCCAGGCTTGGAAGCGTGGTTGGCAGAGCGTAATGCGTGAGATATGCCGCCCAGGATCGCAGCGGGGCTCTTCAGATTCAAACTCAGTTCCTCGATACCACTCGCTCGACCTCGACTCAGCTCACTGACAGTAATTACCGCCAAGACACCGCCTAATGACATTAGCTTTGAAACTTACCAAAAACTCAAACAATTTAGAAAACAAATGCTCGATTATCAAAATACGAAACACTGAAATTTGCACTACAGTGCAAACTAGATATTCCAATTGAAATCAAGTTTGAGAAACATAAGAACAGGTAAATTTTATATTCTATTTATCTAAAAGATATTTATGAAACATTTAAATCTTGTAACTTGTAAAAACTTTTAAAATTGGTAGATATGATTAGAACATTAATTAATAATAATAATTATTATTATACTTACATAAATTAATACAAGGCCCTTGTTTAATAAAAGTAGGATTAGGATTTCAGGTAATTAAGTAACCAAAAAATATTAATTTAACCATTATATTTATGAAATATTTATTTCTACTGATTTTTGAACAAAATTAACCTATTATACTTATTTCTAATATAATCATCCTTCTCTGATAATAATCTGGTTTCGTGATGAAATCTTATTTTAAAAAATATTGTTTTTTATAATATTTAATATTTTTGTTTTGTGATTGTCAAGAATTGTTTGTTCTTTTAAATGGTTAATATATTCCTCACTATTTAAAATGTGCGGAAAACAAGCAGAAATTTTTTTAAATTTCATTACATCTCTCAAATTTCTCTTCTTAAATAATTCTTGCTGTCCTCCTCTAAATGTTAATTCTGCTTTTAAATATTACATCTGCAGAGGGATACAGCAATGGACCTCGATCATTTATATTTATTAGTTTACAATTTTCTACATATGGGTTCAGGCCCCATATTGTAGTTATATAATCATGGTCGGAGTTATCAACATTTATACTTCCGTCTTCTAGAATGGTGTTCGGCCTTGTTTCTGTTTTAAAACTGACATTTAATATTTCTATTTCGTCCGCAGAACAAAAACCCGAAGAGCTCGTGGTAAACTATAAATATTTTCAATATTATCGAGAGATTTGGTGGAGAGAATATCTACTTTGTTTTTTTTGCATTTCTTCACAAGATACCTACAGCGTTTCCTGCTTAATAACAGAAGGCTTTCTGCCTTTTGTACCCTGGCATACATTTTCTTTCTCCTCGGCGTTAATAGATTTTTTCTATTGACTCCAAGTTGGCTTAAGTTAAATCAACGAGTTCCTATAAAACAAAGAAAATACGATTTATATTTTTATGATACGGATTTAATGATTTTTATTAAATTAAAAACCGTTATTTCTGAACATAAATTTTACATATATTTCATATGTACTTGTTTTTCTATTTAAATTCTTTGTTTTAGGAGGGTGGCGTGATTATGTGTACGTATTATTATAATTATAGAAAAAATATAATTACCTCTGCGTGGTGTACCTGTAATTTCACTTTCATCAATACACATGACTGCGGGATTTGAAGTATTTGAACGACTTACAAAAAAATTAATTGATAGGAATTCATAATGTTAACAAAAATGTGAAATATTTAACATTTTTGTTGGTATATGCAGATTGATCTTTGATCTGAATTATACTATTAATCAATATTTACCTGGACGAGGTGTATCAGTAATTGGAGGTTCCTCATCAAATAAAAACGTTACAATAAATTGGTGTCAGGTGTGGGGTATTTTACAATCTAGGTGACAAAAAGTTAAGTGACAATTTATACTATTCAAGTTGTAGCTTAGCGAATTATCTTGTCTACTATGGAAATCTCCTATTTTCCCTGTCATCCGGTACCCTCTTTCACATGCATCTACTCTATAATATAAACCGTTTGGGGTAGCCATTATGAAATTCTTAAAATCTAACTCTTCACTTTGTATAATTATATTTGTTATGGCTAATAGGTTATTATCAGTTTCTATATGGTATATTTAGAAAAGTGATAAACAGTTCGTGTTCCATCATAAGTTTTAACAATTTCTACAGCCCAATCTATAGATGTTCTTCTGTAAATGGGGAAGCATGTACTAGGAACTAATTCAACTAAACCCCATCCACAACGAATATCTTGATCGTAAAAACAAAAACCTCTACATTTCCCAGCAATCATACAGTTTATATGATATACAGTCCCGTTAAACCTAGCTTTCAAATTCCCTGTATCTGACTTAGATCTTCTGTTACAGGAATCATAATTACATTCTCCAGCAGAAAAACATCTTATCTATTTTTGTTGATAAGCTTCAGATACACATGCATCATATAGATAATGATACGTATATACCTCATAAATTTCTTATATAGAGTAAGGACTGATTAGCCGTTGTTAAACAGATTTTCCCTCTCTTCTCCAGTAAGAGTTGTCCCAGGACTTGTTGGTTTCACTCATCATCCCTACAAACAGTTTTTTCAGAATCTAGGAAAAATGATACATCACATGTCTGTATGAAATTACTGTTTATTATTAATACTAAACATATAAAATTAAATGAAGTGGTCATCATTATGATTTTACTTTAAATAATAATTTGTACAAAGTACATAGTTCTTTCACTTTTTACACCTCATCATTCCCTTAGTAATGTTTTCAGTTTTTTCTAATTAGATTTGTACGTGTATATCTGTTTTATATTAATATTAAAATGTGTTGAGATGCATTAAAGTACTAATAAAATTGTAAATACTACTCACTATTACTAATGTTTTTATTATTCTACTTAAATATATAGTCATGAAGATAGTTGAACTAGTGTAAAAATGTATTTATATGTTAAAATAGTGATATGTATATGTTATAAGTACAGTTAATTAATTTTGAAAAACTCAGTTAAGGATATTGTATCCTCGTGTTCAATGGATCTTTTAACTTTCTTCTGAAATCTATTTTTCCGTCTTAAATATCTTTCTTCCTTACAAGTTTTAAACCATTATTTTATTCTTCTCCGAAATACTTTATAATAGCATATTAATAAGAATACAGCAAATATACTTGTTAAAATAAATCCAAGTATTGCAGGAATCCAGTAACTTTTACAATTAGCGATACATAATCTTTTAGCATCGTACTTTTTGCAATTTGCGATGCAAACTATTTATTTACGTACGTGGATATTGGTGCTTACGGATCCCAAAGCGACGGAGGTGTTCTCCGGGAATCCAGTTTTGAAATTAAATTTTTTGATGCCGTATTATTTTGTATGGGATGAGGCATTCCCTCTACATAAAAATTTGCTTCGTCCGTATGGAGGATCAAATTTGTCAAATGACAAGGGAATTTTTAACTACAGGCTGTCCAGAGCGCGTAGGTGCATTGAAAATGCCTATTTTTATCAAATGTACCGCAGTTAACGGGAATAAATACTGTCTAGGAAATTATGCCGATAGATACAACAGTGACGGAAATATAATTCCAGGCGATTGGCGTAGAGATATTCCAAAGAATTCAGCTCTGGCAAATGTCAGACAAATTCGAAGACGGCTAGGCTCTAGAAATGCAAGCAGGACAGCTGAACACTATCGCACAATGTTAAAAGATTATGTAAATAGTCCAGATGGTACTGTGCCATGGCAATTTACTGCAATTTAAATTCATGGTACATAATAAATTAAGTAGTTGCGTTTATATATATATATTTTTTTTTTAATATACTATTTACATGTATATACATTATATTTGTTTACTCCTCCTCCACATCTGTTAATACATTTAAAATTAGTGTCTGGGCCTCCCTTAGTTTTGCTTTTGGCAACTCGTTCATTCTATTCCCAATATATCTGCAAAAATTTTGTACTTCTTCCGAGACAGACCACGTCCCTGTTGTAGAATTCTCAAGGATTTCTACTGGAGCAGATATAGCTGCAGCTATTTTATCCAGCGCTCTAGCATCGTCCTGCCGTTTTCTTTTTGCTGGTAACTTCATAACACCAGCTGTATTTCTTCTTGGAGCTGATATGTTTGCTGGCATAGGGGTTGGAGATAGTATTGGGGTTGCAGACCTGTTTACAGGCATTGGGGTTGACGATTCGCTATCTTCAATTGGTAACGTAGTAGGTGACATAATAAAAGACGAGCCGTCAGACGCAAACATCATTTGGTCTTCCTCCATGTTCTCCAATGCCTCCCCTACAGTGCCAACATAGTGCTCCTCAGCAACCACTTGTTCGCATGATGTCGATTGTCTGGACCTGGAATAAAAAATATTTATTATTTTCATTTATAAAAAGCCCAATATGCTATGTTAATAATAAGATTATCTGTTAAAAAAATGAAAATATTATATATAGAAAAATGTCAGATACACATCTGTGTTTATCATACAAAAGTTGCATCAAGTGGTGAAAACATTGACCGTGTGATAGGGACATAAATGAGCAACATTTTTTTTAGGATATTGAAATACTTTTATATTATGAACATTAATTTAGACGGAATACATACTTTTCCGCAGGCGTAGATCTGCTCAAGATGCTTGATATAGTTCTGAAAATAAAAAAATAAATAAATAATTGATTATAGATTAGTAGGTAATATAGTTTCATACTTTCTGGGAGCTATTGAGTCGTCCAGAAATTTCAGTTGGAGCTCTAAACTCCACGGCTTCAGTGATTTCGCAGCGGATCCACTTCTAGTTAGATTTTTCAGCTCGTTTTTCCTCCTAATATACTTCAAACGTAGGCTGTTGAACAATGTGGCAGCTTCGTTACCTGAAAATGATAACACATTTCAATAATTATATTTATTGGATGCAAATAGTGAAACTAACCTTCAATGTCACATTCAGTGTCTATTTCAGCCCATAACTTCTCCTTTAAAATTCCATTTTTGTAGTCCTTATGACTCTTATCCCACAGCGGCCGATTTTTTTCCACAAGGGACACAAAATATTCCTCAGTACCCATCATCGGTAGGAAGAAAAATAGAGGATATAGAAATATAGAAAGGAAAAAGAGATAAAAGTAAATAAGTAGTCTTTAAAAAGACTGATGATAATATTTATTACTAGAATAAATAGTAGTTTAAAAGTGTTGTGGGTAGGTTTATTTGATCCAAAATACTTCATTATAATTTATTTATTTAACAATAATGGGACGTTTCGAGCGAAATAAGTTGCTCATCTTCAGCCTACAACTTTAAATAAATGAAACGTTGTACATAAAATGGAAAGTAAAGTACAATAATTTAAGTTAGAAATAGTCAAAAACTGTTGTCAAAAATATTAAAAAACGAGGTCGTGTAGCCATCTATGAAGGTTTTCACAATATTGATGATCCTACACATCTTACTAAGAATAAATAGTAAGGAAGAAGGAAATTATAGAAAATCAAGGAATCACTGAAAAATATTTGCGAAATACAAAAATACCACTTTGCAAACCAAGCCAAGAACCAAACAAAAACAACAAACAACTGCTAGTGCGACAAACAGTCAAACAGATGTGAAGCTCATGAATTATGGCACATTCACCACAATACATGCACAAACTTATTATTTCATTTTCAAATTAATACAAAGCAATATATTATTATTTAATTTTTTACATAAATTACTATTATTAGTTCTAGCGGATTCAAGAAAATTTGCGCTCATTCTATGATGATAATAATCATCCTCGTTGTTTAGAATGGCTCCAACACCACGGTGCACTAGCTGTATCTTGGCTTCTGTAACTGCCAACGACACTCGAAAGAATTGATAAACAGTTCCTCTCTCTGGAACACGATCGTATTCGAATAATGCTAAGATCGAGACAATTCCAAACCCTAGGCTACGAGTTGTAATGCAGAGTGTAATTGCTTTCAACGTATTAACGACATCAACTCGGTCCGCGGCACTCTGGCCGTCTTTCAAACCTGGGAATAGTTTTCTGCGAATGTCATCGCTTAGTGCAGTGTCTACCATGGCTCCTTGTCTGTTGCGGCTTGCAACGACACGATTCTCTTGATAACCACGTCTAGAAGGGCCTCCTCTCCTTCTTGGGGGTGCGCCTCTTGGTGCTCTAACCGGTGGAAGAGCTGCTCTCCCTCGTTCGACAGCTCTATCCATGTCGTCATCAAAGACGAAATCATGGTTAGTCGGCAGTACGGCAGTGTGGTAACGTGACAGCGTTGTGATTGATATAGTCAAGCACGCTTCACAGCGGTTAATACTTGGATGGGTGACCATCGAGACAAAAGTAATACCCACTGCGGCTCGGTGTGCCCGGCCCCCTTACACCGAAAGGTATAAAAAGGGGTTACTGACTATATATATATATATATATATATATATACTATTATTAGTATATTATGTATAATTTTTTTAGACATCATAAACATTTACAAAATAAATATGTTTATAGATATGTGAACAAACACGAATAACAATACTATGCTTATGATAAGAAGTGGAAACGGTCGAATTTGAACGTCAAAACAAAAATGAAAACAAAGACTAAATCAGTGACTATGTTAAGAGGTCAAAACGTAGCTTTAATGACTTAAAATAAATTTGAAAATAATTATTTGACTTTGGTACAGGAGAAATACTATTTGATCATTATCAGCTTTCTCTAATTTGTAAATTTTTTAGTCAGGTTTAAAATGTACTTAAGTGTACTTAGAAAACCTTTTTAAATATTTAACTACTTTTTTCCAATTTCATTGAAATACTTTATATATAAAAATCTGTAACCTAGTACTTTACAATCGTGTTTACTTTCAAGGTTTAGACTTGGTTATTTGATTTCGATCTCACAGGGAGTCTGTTTAGTCGCTTTTAGCTAGCTTTTGGTTGCCGTGAGCCGCCTATGAGAGGTGTGCTCGCTTGCAAGGGAACAGTTTAATTTCTTTGGATTTCTTCTAGTTAGTTAGCTGGGTTGCAGTGGCCACCTACGAGAGGTGGGCCGGCGTGCAAGGGTTGCTAGAGATTCCTGTGACCGAAAAGAAAAAAAAAAAAAAAATATATATATATATATATATATATATATATATATATATATATATATATATATATATATATATATATATATATATATATATATATATATATATATGTATTATATTACCCGAAAGGGTAAAAGAGATTTAAAATGATTATATATTTTTTTTTCTCTGGAGATAATTTAAATAATTTTCGTAAATCGTCGGTCGATTATTTCTGTCAGCATCCTTAAATGGCAACTGCACACCAAAGAATATTTGGATGGTTCACGGTCTTCACGTCTGCAAAAATTATTTCATTAGAAATGAAAAAATTTAGCATAAATCATCTGCTTTACTTTTATTACATTAGCAATTTCAACCATATGATCTTCTCCTTTTGGTCTTAGCGACATCCGTGTTTAGTGCTGTAATGCTTGCAATCTGGTGCGAAACACTTCATCTAAAATGTAAAATAACACGGCATTTAACAATTAAATAACTAAACTTTCATTTCGATAATAGTTAAAATATTGTATAAATAAATGTAAAAGGAACATGAAAGATGAAACAAAATAACCACAAAAATAGATTCAACTAAATGTCTCATATCAGACTATTTTGAGTATTAAGAATAAAATTTATACTTCTTAGTTAAATAAATTAGAGTCTACTATATCACTAAAACAAAGAATTTTTTGTAAATGCTGTTTATATAAATGTAAAAGAAAAATCAAAGTTGAGACAAAATAACATCAAATATTGGTTCAACTAAATCTCTCATTCCAGACTAATTTGAGTTAATAAGAGTAAAAATGATACTTAGTTAAGTAAAGTAAAGTCTACTATATCACTTACCTTGAAAATATATGAAATATATTAAATATTATTAAAAATACAGAGCTTTATATTTATCGTCAATGTAAATCTTACCAATACTGAAGTTTGTTTGGACAGCATGC
The DNA here is from genome assembly GCA_947534325.1 of Agonum fuliginosum. Taxonomy (NCBI): domain Eukaryota; kingdom Metazoa; phylum Arthropoda; class Insecta; order Coleoptera; family Carabidae; genus Agonum; species Agonum fuliginosum. The sequence goes on from OX384044.1 coordinate 20,622,836, forward strand.
TATGACCTTCCCCAGACTTTCATCGTCTATAACTGATGTACGTTCTGCTGAGTCGTTGGTAGGTTGAGTTGAGTTGAAATAAGTTGGCCACAATTTTCGTTTGTAGTTGGACTGGAACAGCTCGAACTCGTGATTCTAATTCTGAGCTCTAACTATTGAGACAACTCGATTTTCGAATACACACTGATAGATACACTGACTTAAGCGTTTAAAATCGGCACACGTAGACTTCAAATTGAAAATCAGAGATTTTCGTGAATTTTCCGGCTTTTGGCATATCCTACTGACTGCGCCACTTATATATTGAAAGTCTATTAGTATTCTTTTAAAACTTTATTTTGGTTTTGTAGGATATTGTAACTTATATAACCAGTTACAAGAGCTATTACTTAGAATGAATAATATATGGCATAAAATAATGTCGTGCAACGATTGTGTCTTTACTATGAATTTAGATTAGTTATAATGGTCAGCTTCTCTACTCTAGACAGCAGAATCCTAGGAATGGTCTTCCGAAGCTGCGGTATGCCAAGTCCACCGTCCGGTAACTTGCTGTAGAGGAAATAGTTTCCTGTATGCTGGTGAAGGTGTAATGTTTTACGGACGGATTTGCGGATGAGGCGGTCGACGTTCAGAGATCTGTAAGATTGGAACACTACAGTTGTACCAAAACATTGAGTTACTTTGACTTTTTGATCTACTGTATATGTGGAGGGTGTGTCAGCAAAAGACAGAATAGAGAATAAGAGGAATTTTCAAAAAGGCTTATTGTAAATTTTAAATAAATAATTACATTTTAATCCAAATTTTAATTTATTCAAAAAGTTGCAACTTAAACATGTAAGAAGTTACAAATAATATTACCTATTGTAATTGGAAATATTAATTATTTAAAAAAAATAATAATAATGACTTACGTCATCTGGTCACTGAAGTATTTTAATATGAAAGTAATTGCATATAACGTAAGCCAGTAAACAATTTTAATATGTTATTATACTATTATATATTTGTAATATTATGAATATTAATTTCATTTTTTTATTTTTTATTTAAGTTTATTTCGGGTGTTTCGATATCTTGGATCACTAACACCCCGGTACATTAATTATATACAATAAGTAATATTTTGATTATAAGTAGTACAATATTTGTTACATTTCATTGATAAGGTTTGTTTCTTTTAAAAATTCGATTGTGTTATGTATAGTAGTGTTATTGTTTGCTAGTACTTGTTTTAATGTATCGGGTAGGTTGTGTTTGATTCTTTGTGTGTTGTATTTAGTGCATTGAGTAAGAATGTGTTCGACTGTGATGGGTGTATTGCAGGTGTCACACAGTTTTGGGTCCGTGCGTTTCATGAGATGTTCATGTGTATATCTGGTGTGACCGATTCGTAGTCTTGTTATTATTACTTGGTGTCTACGACAGTCAGCTGTTGGCCAGTTGGATGGGTCTTCTTTTACTTGTCGAAGCTTGTTGTTTATTGTTCTGTCCCATTGTGCTTTCCATTCTTCTTTGATACTTTGCTTCATGTTTTGTTTGATATCGTTATCAATGTCTCTAAAGTTTCTCGCCGATCATTGGGCTGAACACTGACAACTTCAGGATATCTGGTCGATTTCGGTAGGATGATCTGAGGAGTTGGGGCTGGGGGTGCCTCGTCCTTTTCTTCTTCGGACTCGGATGATACAGGAGGCTCTGGGTCTTGAGTCTCGTCAATCTGCTTACTTGTGGATGGTCTGTCAGTTGCCTTCGGTTGTTTCTGGATGGATTTTCTTTGAGCGTGTTCTAAAATATAGGATCATGAAATTAGGAATCTTTAACAGGGGATTTACTTACTCTTCGTTCGTTGCTCTTTTAGTTTTCTTTTATCACTAGAGTCCTCTCCTGACGTGTGCGAATCTCGCCGCCGTTTTATCCCCTTGCTTCGTGGTCCTCCCTGGTCTGGCCTGTCATCATCATCCGAATCTGATGACGAATCTGAGAATTCAAAATCATTTGGATCAACATCGGGATCATCCTGTGTGGCAGATTTGGAAAGGAAATTCGACATCAATGAGTCCAATCCAGTTTTTCTAAAGGTATCAGATAGTTTTGCTTCCTGCTTTTTCAGTTTCTCGTAGCTTGATTGCCCCGAGAGGAGATCTTTCTTGTATACGTCAATCAAGCTGTCTAAGAATGCAGCAGCAGTGACATTGTTTCTATTATTGGGCCCGACACCCTTATAGCCTTCCATCGTAGAGTTTCCTCCGACTTGAATGGTTAGACAGACGGACAAATAGCTAAGATTTGGTATAGCCGACCCAGCTCCTGAATGCTTATATCCCATCAGAACATCAGTTTGACAATATCGGAGAATCTCCCGGTAAGTCAAATTCAGACCTTACAGCGGCATTGGACTTCATTATTGCTTTCCATGGGAATGTAGGAAAGTTGCTCAATGCCTGAGCAACTATTACAATGGGAGTCATTCCTCGATAGGCAAGAAAGCTTGTCATCGGAGTTAATACCACATTGTCGATAGTCTCCATCACTTTTTGTAAATTGCTGAGGATATAGTCGATTGTCGTCTGGTTGCTGTCCATGTGGAATTTGATCATCTTCCATAATTGTTCAATCAATTTGTTGGACAGTTCAGTAAAGAAGAATCCCTCACCTGGGACATTCATTTTAAATGATTTGAATCGTCTTTCTACGTATTCGGGTGTGGTTACACCATTCTTAACCAATGCCATTAAGAATGCAAGAAGCGCACTCTCTAAATCAAATTTTGAATGCTCCATTTCGTATATAGTGCATAACAAGATGATTTGATCCGTCTCATCATGTGATGTGTTCTCTGGTAGAGCAGCTGACTTAAATTTAGTCCATAATGCTATTAGATTATCTCCCTCCGGAAGTTTTGAGTCACTAACTTTATAATATTTGTTCACTGCTGTTGTTAAATTCTCTGGGGAAACTGTGGTATATTGCAACCTGAGCTGATCTAGTCCCCGGCGAATGATGCTATAGAGTTCCCCGCTATGATTCTCATTGACTTTCCAATTCCCTATGTCGCACATTAGGTCCATCACTCCCACGGCCAATCGTGCACTGTCATCTTGCTCAGTTGGTACGCGAGCATACGAAAATATTATGCTTAGCAAGATGTCACGACTGGCAAAGACCTTTGGATGTCGGGTCTTGTCAATTTTGATCCCTGTATACTGATGGTGCATTCCAAAATAGTAGTCTGGGCATAATTTATCAGTAAATGTCTTTTTCCAGCCCACTGGAACATTATATTGGGGTGGACCGTTTTGAGAGACTATCTGTTTCTGGGTTTCTTCGATTTTCTTTATTCTAGCCAGGCACGTTTTCTTCCAATTTAACAGGGATGACATTGTAAGATAACTAAAGAAGATTCAGTAGATAAAATGCAATCCAACTTAAAAGTATCTAAATTACACTTCTAGAGATCGAATTTCATTTTAATCACAATAATCTTCATCACTTCCATCATTTTGAATGTCATCTATATTATTCTGCGCAGAGCTGCCCCTGGTTACTATTTTTGTACAACGTAGTTGTTTAGAATATTGATGGTAATTTGGTGGAATAAATTTCAACAATTCCAGCATATGCATTTTCTTTATCTCTTTAACTGATCTTAATTCAGGATACAAAAGGTCTTGTGCTACATTTGATAACATAGTTGGCCTTCCCCTACAGCCTATTTTTCTTATATCAATTTCATTAAACTCTACAAAATCCTGCAGGGTGTCTTTGTAAAAAATGGAATTAGGTTTGTTTTTAAAATATCTGAACTATTTAATGTGTAACCAATTATCTTTCTGTCCATCTGTACTTTGTTTTCTATTTGTAATAGCATTTTCCAAATTTTTTGTACTAAAAAAATATTATGATTTTTCTCCGTTTCTTGAAAGGGATTTAATAAACAATAATAATTTAATTTTCAAATAATTTAAATAATACATCACTTGCTCCATAAATAAATTCCTTCTTTTTAAATTTAGTTTCAATTACTACAAAGTCTGCGACATTGGGTAAATAGCTATGACCCGACACGAGAAATTTGTGATCAATGTAATTCGTTGCCATTTCTGGACCTTTAGCTAGTTTCAATAAAGATAAACTTATTTTAATATTACGGTTTTGGCCCGTACAACAATCTGAATACATGATTATATGAGAATGTGTGCTACCATATTGTTTTAAAAATTTAACCAAACAAGATGCAATTTCTTTGTGATCCTCTGGACTCTTGTGTCTCATCAACATGTAACCAGTATTGTTATTGAAACTGTGACAGCCTAAATTATAAACATACATATTCGTTTTATAATAAGCTACAGAACAACTCAATTTTGGAAATGCCAACGCTTTCTCCAAATCGAATGTAAATACAAAAGTATTTTCATTCGCTAATGCTTTATCGCTATTCAAAGAGCTTCTTGCTGATTCAGCTTTACGTAGATGAAGTTCTTTTTCAGATTTTGCAGCTTGTTTGACGTCTTCGGTGTCACAAAAATTAATTTTGTGATGCAAAGAATCGCATAATTGACATGTATCCTTGATGGTCGTTTAAAATGCAAGTTAAATTGACTGGAAAATACATGGTAGTACATTTTTTCTTTGACGGGTTCTATATTCTCTGAAGTACATTTTTCAACGTAGAGCGTATACATTTTGTGTATAGTTAAATCAGCTCTGAGATCACGTCTATTAGGTGTATCTGATCTTGTGTAATGACTTTTATAAGACGGAAATGATTGAATATTTTCTATTACTTTCGATACATCTATTTTATTGCGAGGTGTTTCATGTCTTCTTCTATCAATCACAGAAGATACTTCTGAATTACGACAGCATTTGTACAGACGAGAATCACTCACTTGAAATGTTTCTAAAAAAATTTTTTTACATACTTGTATCGAAGCATCTGTGGTAGTAAAAAAATCTCTTGCTCAACGCTGCTTTACGCAATTATTCTGAAATTGTTAGATATTACTTTGAGAATTACGAAAATAAATATATTTTATTTTGTACTTAATGTTAAAAATTGGTTTTATACGTTCATTTTCAGTAGATAAAGTATTACTTTAACATCGAGGGTAGATAAAATAAAATTTGAGTAGATAAAGTAAAATTTGAGTAGATAAAGTAAAATTTGAGTAGATAAAGTAAAATTTGAGTAGATAAAGTAAAATTTGAGTAGATAAAATAAAATTTAAGTAAAATAAGAATATTTTTACACAAATTAACATTAAGTACAAAATAAAATAATATATTGTACACGACGATAAAGAGTCTTTATCGACACGTGAAAGATAGCCCACTCGTTCCTTCGTCACTCGTGAACTAACATCTTTCACTTTTCGATAAATGATCTCTTTATCGTCTTGTATAATAAATTACTATTATTAATCTTTTTGTGTTACAATCTATATTGTTTTATATAATTTACTGTCAGTGTCTTGTATTTTACATTTTTGTTTTGTTTCTATGGTTATTAATTTTTATAATCTGCCGGGCTATGAATTAAATTTCTAACACCCCCATTCGACAGATTATCAGTCCAAGTTTCTTCCGTAGATAAAGGAATTGGTTTTTTGTAAATCCGTCCGCAACCATGTTTGTATTACAATAAACAAATTTTATAATATCTTTGTTTACCAATTCTCTTAAATGTTGATATCGTACATCTATATGTTTAGTTCTGCAACTGGCTTTATAATTTTCTGCAAGTTTAATACAACCTTGATTGTCTTCATAAACTACAATTGGTTGGTTGGTAGATATGTCAAAATCTTGTAATAGCTGTTTCAAGCATAGTGCGTCCTGGCTTGCTAGAGCAGCAGATATATATTCTGCTTCTGTAGACGATAATAAAACCGAAGATTGCTTCTTACTTGTCCATAATATGGGATTATTTCCTAATAGAAAAATATATCCACTTGTTGATTTTCTGTCCGTTAAGTCACGTCAAACGTTTTTTATATTTCGTTGACTTTCAACGAGAGAATCATTATTTGTAGTAATACTGTCAAATATGAATTCTTAATCCTTCAAACTAAATTCAAATGTAAATGAAATAAATTATTTAAGAAATACATTTTTTTTAACTCTATGTTGGTACCTGAAATGACGCCATTGATGACGTGCATTGACTGTTTCATTGCCTGGACTATATTTTTAAAACAAATTCTAAAGAAATTTAAAAAAAATTCTTAACTTAACTTATAATCAACATAAATTTATTCAAAAAACCATGTTTTTTTTCTCTAATTAGTTTCGTTATTGTGATCACTGGATTTAGGACGTTTGGGTCCGCGATGTTTTTTCTCCCGTCTTCGATTTGAGTTGTACGGCCGATAGGTGGGTTGTTTCGGTGGGTTAACCTTGATTCCGTTGCGATTTAGTGTGTTTACAACACCTGGGTATAAAGGGATTTGTACCTTGACAGAGTTGCTTGATCGTCATAGTTCTGAACTTGGTGTAGTGTGATTTTCTTTATTCGATTCCTGCCCTTAATTTAATTTAACATGGTGTTGCTGTGAACACACCCCTCACTGGCTTCTTGAATGAATTGGTTCCCGTGGATTTTAATTTTCGGTTTTCTTCTAGGTTTCTGTTTCTTGAAAGAATTCAACTTATCGAAGTCGATATTCCTGTCCTTAATTTGGTTTAACATGGTGTTGCTGTGAACACATCCCTCACTGGCTTCTTGAATTAATTGGTTCCCGTGGATTTTAATTTTCGGTTTTCTTCTAAGTTTCTGTTACTTGAAAGAATTCAACTTATCGAAGTCGATATTGTGGCCTGGTGTGGGTGGAGTATATCTTGTTAGTTTTATAACTAAGTCTGCCAATATTTTTGAAGTGTGCATCTTGAATTATTAACACCGTTACTCGTACGTACCGACTAACTGCCCTTGTCGCTTCAACCGCTGGCCGCCGTCCACTGACTCATAGACTCGGGCATAACATTCAACGTAGTAGTGGGGGTATTGGATGTTACTTCTTACTCTCGGTAACGTTTTAAATTCACCGTGTTATAAATTCCCTTTACTTGCCCCGACGCTTCATCAATTATCTTATAGGCGTAAGGAATTTCAATTATTTTGTAAGGTCCCTCATAAAGTTAACAGATCTTAGCGGTAATTTTTTCTAACAAATTGGATATAGGATTCGTTTTTAATAGCACTCGATCACCGATGTCGTATTGTAATTTTTTTTAGTATTCTGAGCTTTTTTTCTCCGTCCTGCCTCGTTTTTTTAATTTTATCCGAACAGTTTCAATGAGTTTTTCTCGATTTTTATCGGTTTCGGAGGGTAACAATCGATTTATTGCTTGGTCCAGAGAACGTGTTTTTATGTGTATTATTTCAAATGGGCTGTAACCAGTACTATCGTGTGGTAATGAGTTGAAACATTCTTCGATGTTCTGTAAATGGGGTATGTTTTTCCGAACAGTAGGCTCTGAAAATCCTTCCTAACTCCCGCATTACCCTTTCCGAAGAATTGGATGCTGGGTGCCGGATAGACGAATAAACCACTTGGATGTTATTTAATTTTAACGTCTCTTTCCATTTATGGCAGTGAATTGTGTTCCGTGATCACTCAGAATTTTCTGAGGACTATGACAAAAATCTTCTATAATTTTGTTCGCACAAGCTTGAGCTGTAGCCTTTTTGAGGCCATATAATTTGACATATTTTGAGAACACGTCTAGAAAGACTGGAATATAAACCAGCCCTCTACGACTAATCGGCAAAGGCCCAAAGAGATTAACAGCTACCAGCTCCCCGATATTAGAGGCCAAAACTGGGATTCGTTTACCTTCCCAATGACGATTGGGCCATTTGGTTTTCTGGCATAAATCACACTTAGACACCTCTTTCCTTATTGTACGGTCCATGTTAGGGAAATAAAAAAAAAACTCCTTCATAATCCTATACACCTTTGCTGCCCCAAAATGTCCTAACTCAAGGTGATAATGGTTAATTAACGGGGAGATCATACTTGTTGGCACAGCTAATGTTTGGTTTTGTTTGAACTTTCTCTTTATGCAAAACTGTGTCTTGATACAAACAAAATTGTTCGACCACTCGATTTACATTTTTTGGTAAGGAGTTTCTTGAATTTTCTCCTCTTAAGTATTTACCAATTATACCTAAAACATGGTCACAATCCTGATTTTTCCTGATATTCTCTAAATCTACTAGGATTCTTTCTGTTTCGGCGGCTTTAAATAAGGCTATTATGACACGGTTTTCTCCAAGTTTTTCCTGATCGGTTGGGAACCGAGACAAAGTATCGGCCACTATATTCTGCTTTCCTGGGATGTGTTCAATTTCATAATCAAACTGTTGCAGATAAAGAACCTAACGAGTGAGTATCTCGTTTAAAAGACGGGATTGTTTTAAAATTTTTAAAGCTTGATGGTCTGTTTGTATGGTTATCTTATTATCTTGTACCTGTGTTCTGAATTTCTGTAAACAATAGATGATGGCTAATAACTACTTCTCCTTTTTAGTAATGAAAGACTCTATGTCAGTTTGCGCCATGATGAATAGATGTGTAATAAAAGTGCAACTGATTTTTAAATTTGTTTATTTAAATACTTTGTAAGGCTATCAATTTCGCCCGTTCAGTCATCATCAGGCCACAGCTGAAAATACATATAAATGTCATTGTTACATATTATATTATTAGTTTAAATTTACATATTATTAAGGAAGTTAAATTTCAAATTTATAATATTGATGTTACAAGATTATAAGTTTAATGTCAATCTAGTTAATAAAATTTGATAAAATTACTATCAACATATCAAAAGTAGCTAACAGGAAATATTTTGGAGAACGCTGGTTTATCTTCCATAGATCGCCATGTGCGAAAAGTGAGGTTTAAAAAAAAAGCAAAAAGAAGATATTTGACTGCAGAAATCATGAAATATTGAAAGTTATAGAATAACAGTGAAAACTTACCGTCAGTAAAGTATATTTGCAGCGAACATTTGGTTTAAGTGATATTAAAAACTACTAAAAATTTTGATAGACGAATGTGATGTGTAGCTTTCAAACAGATGATACATAATGGCGTTAGAAGATTGAAAAACTGTTTAAAAAATTGGGAATAAGAAGCATGCATGGTGTTTATATTGGCTATTGACTTAATTAAATTATGATATCTTTAGAGATGGGATATTTTTGAAAATGTGATGTTTTGGAAAACTCGGGATTTCATTTAATAAAGTTTTGTTATTTTTTATATGATTTAGAATTTCGAATTGTTCTAATAATATAAATTTGTGATAATTTGTTTCATTATGAAGTAGTGTGATTTTTTCTAAATCTGCTGAATGTTTATTATCTATTAAATGGGTTCCGAAAGCTGAATGAGGACTATTTTTATATGTTCTTTGAAACGAATTTTTATATTTCGTGAAAAGTTAAGCCGATGTAGATGCTATCACATTCGTTACATACTAGTCTATATATTCCGCTTTTTTCGGATGGTTTTGTTTTGGTTTACTATTGTTTAAAATGTTATTGATATTTGGTTGTTATTTTGATGTTAATGTTAAGTTGTATTTATTATCCTTCTTCGTTGTAGTATAATTCAATTCAGCGGGATTCAAAGAACGGCTTACAAAGCAGATTACATATTTATCCTGATGGCCGTCCGTTTGCATGAGGACACCAACAATTCCGAAACCTAAATATCCGCCTGTATAATGAAATCTTGCCCTGGTATTGGGTATTCTAACATGACTGTTTCCAAAAATAATCTCTTAACCTCGCGAAATGCCGTTTCTTCATCTGGGCTCCACTGTCGTCGGACATTTTTCCTCAACAAGTGTAACTAAGATTTGGTGGCTAAAAGTGTAATTTTTACCATTGTATAAGAAGGCGGTATATTTACGACTCTCCTTACTCAGCGGGATCTGCCAATACGAACTTCTCAGATCGATCGAGATTAAATAATTTAACCTTGCAAAAGTTCCTCAATTGCGGGTGGTGCCTCATAATCTACCAACATCTTATCGTTAAGTGTCCTAGTGTCCAAACAGATTCTAACCGACCCGTCCTTCTTTTTGTTATCGTTATGGGGCTGGAAAACTCTGAAGTTTCCCTTTTGATAATGTTTAAACTTAACATTTCTTGTAATTGTTGTTCGAAAAGGGAGGCACCCTTTTCTATTTTTGCTTTGGCCTTACCGTCTTTTCTCCTCCGCTGCATCTCTTACTACCTTGTTGACAGTAAATCCTGTTCGCCCAGGTGTTGCTAGATCCTTTTGCATAATATTTCCTCCATAAATTTGCCAATGGTGTTAAGTAGGCACAGTGGTCTGTATGATGACGGTATTCGCATGTCTGTCATACCTGGTTTTGGTATGAGGATTAGCTCTGCTACTTTCTAGCTGGCTGGGTATATTCCTTCGTTCAATATATTGTTCTGTATGTATACTAGGCAGGTAGGATTGTGTCTCGTCGTGATCTTGGGCGGTATTCCATCCGGTCCCGGGACCTTTCTTTCTTTTAGTCTTTCTGCCTGCTTCTATTATCTCCGTTTCATATATTTGTCGTGGTTGTTCCGTACAGGTGCCGTGCCATTGTCTTGTCTTTCTTGGTGGAAATAACTCTCTTATGATTGATACAGCCAGTTCTTTTCCTGGTGTTTCTGGTATTGCCATCCTGGCCCTTTTTACCACGTCTATGCCCCACAACGCGAGGGACAGGTGGCGAGCCGGCCGAAGAACCTGAGGCGTCCGGGGTGTCGTTGGACGTGGTGGCGTGGCCAGGATTGGAGAGGTGTCCAGCACCAGGCAGTCTCCACCCGGAGACGGTGGCGGAGTGGTGTGCCTGGCTGAAGGTGGGGGTGTTGGCGGCAGTGGCGAGAGCATTGCTGGATGCACGGCGGCCTGACGTGCGGCTGCCAACCGTGCCGGTGTCGTGGGGCGAATCGGCGAACACAAGCCGAAGAGCTCCACCATCAGCTCCTCCACGATCGCCGCTGGTGCGTCCCCTTTTCCCTTTGCCCTGGGGATGGGACCCAGGCGGGACACGTTCCTGGGTGGTGTGGGGGTTGACGACGGCAACGACTGGGGTTTGGATGGCCTCGACCTCGGTGGACTGTGTCCGTTCGCAGCCCCTTCCGCCAGCGGCAGCCGCGGGACTCGTGACACCCTCCGTGGCGGGGAACGGGAGAGGTGCGACTCCATGGACAGTGGGAGCCGCAGAGGCGCCCTGTCGGCGGGCGTTCAACAACGCCAACCTCACTGGTCGGATCTTCGGCTTCGACGTCACCAGCCGGGGTCGGCTGGCGATGTGAACAGCAAGTTGAAGAAACTAGGAAATAATTACGAGAATCGTATCCAAGATCTTGAAATAAATCAACTATTAAAAGAAAAAGGTAACTCCTCATAATCAGATCAGTTGAGAAATAAAATTACTGAAATGTCTTTTGTATGCATAAATATCGTTCTTTTCTTTTACATAATAATACGAAATTTAATTTAAGCATTTTTAAAATATATTTTTAACAATTTACTCTTTATGTTGAATACATGTTAAATACTCAAAATTAATATGATTGTTCAAATATAATTCAATATTATGAAATAAGAATTGTTTATGTAAGTTTTTACATAATATGTTAACGACATTAGTCGTTGATATTCATCATACTTCAAAGCTTCATTGAGACCATGCTTGATGTCTTTTTTGTTGCTATAAGTTCCGTTTTGCATGTAGAACAATCTTTTACAATTTTTTTTAGAGGTTTCAATACAAAACTCATACAATAATTAGATAATTTGTTCGTTAAAAAACTCGCATTCACTTCTACAACCATATCTTCTATTGGAAATTGTATGGGAGCGGATTTATAGTCATCTTCAATTAAATTTTTAATGAGATGAAGTTTTCGATCGACTGGTTTGGAAGTATGATAGGTAAACAATACCCAGGACTGCAGTCAAGATGTTCTTTATTTAATCAAGAGCCTACGTTTCGCCAACACATTAGGCTTCTTCAGGGCGACTGGGGAAACACAAAATTAGTATAATTGTAAAGTCAAACAACTAAAAATACTTACTGATTAAAATTAGTTAGTAACACATGTTGTAAAAATATAACAAATATTAAACATATCAAAATTTGTTAGTTCTGTCAAATTACGATAAAATAAAACACACAGTTCAAAAAAACACATCTGAATTCGGAGAAAGTCTATAACAATATAAAATGGCGTTCTTTTTTTATGTGAAAAAACATGAATTTTGGTGACATGACTAGACTAGATTAAACAGTTATTGACTAGATGAATACTAGGGCGCGAATTATTTAAAAATCGTGCAAATGTTGTTATAAAAATTGTTAATTAAATTTTGTATGCCGCTCCTGGAATTAACATTGTTGTCATCTTTTTGTATATATAACATCCTAAATATATGCGTTTTTGTAAATTAATTTCTTTGCCTAGTATTTGGACTTTTTTATGTCGAATGCTTGGCTGGTATTAATGCAGTGTTCTACTAGTGCACATTTTCCTTTGTCATTACGTTTCTCCGCATTCCTCCTGTGTTCCTGTAATCTGCTTTGTTTACAACATAAAAATGAAACATTTTGTACTTTTAATGAACGTGTACAACGTCTGTTTAGAGATGTAACAACAGATAAAATATATAATGCAGAATAATAATAATATAATCTTAAAACGCGTGATTTCGCGATAACCCTGTGTGCAGATTTCTGTCTCTATTGCATGGCAAAAGTCAATATTTCCGGATATTTGTAATCCGTAGATTTGAAGCTTCTTTCTGTTCCTGCAGTAGGTACTATTGATTTCGGTCCACTTATTGTTGTCCTTCTTTAAGCAAGTATAGTTGCCATGCAAATTAGTATTCGTTGTTCTTGTGTTTGACCGTCGTGTAACTGGTGGTATTTGGTGGATTATCGAGATCAGTTTATATGTGACGTCATTAACCTTCAAGTTTATCTCGGTAGGAATATCCTGTAGTCTCACTTGTCCATCGCCTTGAATCTCCAAGAAGAAGACGTCCCCTGAAATTTAAATTGCTCTCCGTTGCAGTTTTCTCGGATGCAGGCATCTGGTACTGCAGGCATATACATGGCGTCTTCAACAGCTGACTTAAAAGCCACCTCCTCTAAGCTTTCAACGCTCATGCCTACTACCGACGATGTGTATGTCCGCAATTTACATCCTTCGGTGCAACGCGTTTCTTCCTCGAAGCTCGGCCTTGACTTGAAAATTTCATTTAGCAATACGCGGGGAATTCTGTCGTACTTTGTCACAAGATAATTAATTAGTTACCTGTATGCCACGGCTGCTCACACTGGTAGAGTGGGAGTGGGTAGGTATACGTGAAATAAGTACCAAAATGCACAATCAAATTTAACAACTTATATTGACAAGAATCTCAATAATGACTAATTGGCCTACACGACCCTAGCCGCTGAACGGCAAATCACAATCTACCTTATGCTAGACACAATATTGTTCCACCAAATCAAATAAACAAATACAATAAACTGGACATAACTGGAGCCCTACTTAAACACTGCTTCAGCTCTGAAAAAGCTGCAGCCGTCTTTTCAGTCCACTCAAAAGGAACTGACTTTTTAGTCAAACGAGTAAGTGGCAAAATCAAAGTGGAGAAATGAGGAATGAACCGCCGATACCAGCTAGCAAGTCCGATGAACCGACGTACTTCTTTGACTTTTGTAGGCACTGCAAAGTTCTGAATGGCGTCGACTTTCTCCGGATCCACCCGTAATCCCTGTGCATCTACAATGTAGCCCAAATAATGCAGCTCGCGACGCATAAAGAAACATTTTTCCCTATTGAGCGTGAGATTGGCGTCCTCTAGCTTCTGCATAACCTTTCGCAGCACGGCAAGATGAGTTTCAAAATCAGGTGTACAAAGAATTAAGTCATCTAAATAAGCGAAACAATGCTTCTGCAGCAGCGGATCATGGGCCAACAACAAATCGATAAGGCGCTGCATTTTTGCTGGAGAGTTGATTAAGCCAAAGGGAGTAGTCACAAAATGATACAACCCCTTCCCTGGAACCGTAAAGGCCGTATATTCGCGGCTATCCTTGTCTAGTGGAATCTGCCAAAAAGCACTCTTTATATCAAGACTGGATAAATACTTGGCACCCCCCAAGCGATCAAAGATCGAATTCATGTACGGAAGTGGATAAGCGTCCGGCTTAACCACCTGGTTAAGTTTCCTGTAATCAATGCACAGCCGGTATTGATTCTTGCCCTTAGGTACAACCACTATCGGCGATGACCAAGCACTCGTCGAAGGTTCGACCACGTTTAGCCGCAGCATTTCGTCCAACTCCTCATGTATAAACTTCTCAATATGTGGTGAGACAGGGTATTATCGCTGTTTGATTGGGCGTGTTCCGGCTTCCACTTCTATAGTGTGTGTGAGTAGTGTAGTACGCCCCAATTCTGCAGTGTTTTTAGCAAAGAAATTTTCAACTACCATGGTGAGAGCCCGCGACTGTGCATCCGTAAGATTGGAAGCAACCGTAGAAACAGAATTAGAAAAATAATAAGTGTTGTGGACAAAGTCGGTCATAATATTGAATTGCTGCAAAAAATCAATGCCTAAGATCAGCTCAGAGGCCAAGGATTCCACTACATATGTCTCAATTAGGTGGGTGACATGCTGAACAGAAAATTCCAACTGTACAGAGCCAATTATTGAGCATTGAGCCCCATTAGCAGTAGTAATACAGTCTCGAGAAGGGTGTATAGACAGAGAAAGGTGCTTAAAACGATTGATGACAGCAGGAGTGACCAGTGTAATCGATGAGCCAGAATCGACTAAGCCCAACAGCTTGGCAGACCCAACTTCCACCTCAAGATACGGTCGGGGGTCATCTGGGTGAGTAGCCAAAGAAAAGAAAACCGGAGAGCTGCTCTTCATAAAATCCTGGACACGAGCTGTCCACTTCCTCCACTCTTCATCAGCCAATTGAGTTTCTTTAGGAGAAAAGACGCGATCTTGACAACCCTTTACTGACCGCGTCTGGCGTTTCCCGAACACCGATCACAATTGGATTTAATGACGCGCGGTTTACCGCACCCAAACCAAATATATATTCCGAGCTGCCGAGCATCCTCTGAATTGGTGTCCTGGTTTGCCACAATTCCAGCAGCCGCTGGCTATAGTTCGATCACCTGACCGCATCGCAGGTTTAGCACGACTTTCCTCCTCCTCAGCTGATGCTTTCACAGTCTCTATAGCTGCCGATTTCTCCGAAGCACGTGCTTGTTCTAGTTTCTGGCATAACCTATGAAGCTGTTCGAGAGTACTAACCTCCACCGTGGCCAAATGCCGGCAATAATAATCATCCAGATTATTTTGAACCGTAGCCAAAATATCCTCAGCTGATGGCGCAACAGTTAACCGCGAAAACAATAGATGCATTTCCGTAATAAAATCAGAAGGCGACTCGAACGCCTTCTGCTTGCGCTGTAATATAAATTGCTTCGCTTTCAAATCATAATTGATCGGCAGATACCGCTCCTTCAACTTCAGTACCAGTTGCTTCCAATTGTGAATAGAATCACGGTTGGCTCTAAACCACGCTAAAGCCCCATCCGTGAACAAATCCGTAGCGCCGTGATACAAATCCTCAGCAGTTGCGCCGCGCGATAGCCTCAATTCTTCTATTCGTTGTAAGAAATCGACTAGCTCAGTTTTTCCATTGAAAGTGAGGTTCCATTTGTGCACCGGCACAAATCTGGCAGTTGACGTGTCTGCCGACGCATTAGTAGCCGAGCTGACATTCGCTACACCCGGGAAAGCAGATTTCCTGGTCAAAAGCTTATCCAATTCATAAATGGCCTTCAAAAGCTCATCGCGTTCCGCTATCACTCCAGCCTCGCTAAGTCGCGTAGTTCGTCGGAGCAGATGGCCCAACCGATTATCTATAGCCGTAATTTCAGACTCAAACGTCCATGCTGCCGACATAATCAAATCTTTCAGCTCTTCATGTTTAGCTTTGCACGTTTGAAGTTCTCCTGCCTGATTTACTGTCAACGGTACTTCTTCTGTGTCTTGTAGTGCCTTAAGCCGCGCTATAGCCTGGCGAGTCGTGTAATCTTTGCGCTGATCACCTTTCAGCAGTAGTTCGTAATAATGTTAATCGCGTGTCAAACCGATGAACGCCATTATAGCACAAAAAAGAAGAAAAACAACCAGAGATTCTTGTCACAAGTATTTCACGTATACCACACTACCAGAGCAGGCCCCACGTTTGGGCGTCAAAAATATGTCACAAGATAATTAATTAGTTACCTGTATGCCACGGCTGCTCACACTGGTAGAGTGGGAGTGGGTAGGTATACGTGAAATAAGTACCAAAATGCACAATCAAATTTAATAACTTATATTGACAAGAATCTCAATAATGACTAATTGGCCTACACGACCCTAGCCGCTGAACGGCAAATCACAATCTACCTTATGCTACACAATATTGTTCCAACGAATCAAATAAACGAATACAATAAAACCAGACAGAATAAATGATATTGCAAACTGAATACGCACTGCAAATGTAACTGGGTTACTGAATAATAAACAAAGCCTGCACCAAGGCTGCCTTACACAAACCAACTTCGCATATGAAAGCAAAACATGAATCTAATTTTATAAACTACAAGAACAGATGGACGGTAAACGACGGTAGTGCAGAATCTTCTGCTGAACCCAATTACAAATACGGTAATAAACTAAACTCTTATCTCTACTTGCTGGGCTTGGAGAGCCAAAATTGAGTGTATTACTTAATAAATAAATGCATAAGACCTGAGTACAGATGCTCCGGTTGTAGGGAGTGACGTCTGGCTGGAGATGACAACTGATTCTGCGGCCAGCTTGATTTATTTGACCTCTGGCTGCAGATGGTGGTCGAGCATCAGAGTTCTAGGCGCCAGGCAGAATAACTTCCACCGCTGACAGCAGTTCCAGCCGTAGGTCTCGCTCTCGAAGCAGGTTACAACAGCAAGCAAGAGAAGCAAAGCACGCTCAGCAGCAATCACTAGGAACATCAAAGCAGGTGAATAGCGAGCAAGCAATATATAATAATAGCAAATACCGTCCACAGAAGGCTGGCAAAGCTGATGGTAATTCAATAAATATAATACTATAATAAAAGTAAAATTTCAGAGAGCAAATACAATCTACAGAGAAATTGCAAAGCTGGTAGCAATAAGCAATATAAGAATGATAAGAATATATAAGCTCACAGAAGCAAATACTACCTACAGAGAGGTAGCAAAGCTTAACAGGGCTGCTACCAGTCTCTGAGAACTTGGCAGGCCATGCAGCGTGCACACAAACTAGCATAAGTAAGCTAAGCACAGTGTAAAATAAATATGAATAGGTAAATATATAAATAAATAAATATAAATAAATAAATATAAATAAATAAATATAAATAAATAAATATAAATAAATAAATATAAATAAATAAATATTAAAATAAATAAATAAATATGACTAAAATCTTAAATAACTCAAATAAATAGATCCAGACGGGATCAATAAATATTTATATAAATAAATCAATAGGAGCAAAATACTCAACTACACAAATAAATAAATATTGTGGACCCAGACGGGCAACGCACTGAGCCACTAATAAAACTAAAAAAAATAACGATACAGCCAATACTTTCCTGAGTGACGTTGGCAAATCACAAAACCTCAGGAAGTCTCACAAGACAAAGCTTTTCCACAAGGGATCAAAATAAACTCCAGCCGGGCTTGTTCAGCCAACGATCTTCCAAAAATAAATTCCACAGTACAAATAGGTCACAAAATGTTGAGAGACAGAACTTCCAAATAAATGGGTAGCCCTAAAAAAGCACAATGTAAAAAAGTTCCCGACAAATTCCAGCCATGTGGTCGGTGCCACATAACCTCAAAACCAGTAACACAGCACAAAAGCCAATAATATGGGAAGTTTTGTCCAAAGAATATCTGAAACGTCCAACATCAACAGAAGAGTGGCTAGATATTGCACATAATTTTGAACAAAAGTGGAATTTTGTACATTGTGTTGGAGCTTTGGATGGAAAGCATGTACATATTCAAGCCCCAAAGAAATCTGGTTCATTATTTTACAATTATAAGAAAACATTCAGCATAATATTAATGGCTGCTTGTGATGCTGAGTATTGCTTTACTTTGGTGGATATTGGTGCTTACGGCTCACAAAGCGATGGCGGAGTTTTTCGTGAATCGACATTTGGACAAGCTTTAGATGGAAATACATTAGATTTACCGAAACCACAAATAATACCAAACACAGACATCGAAATGCCATACTATTTTGTCGGTGATGAAGCATTCCCCCTGAAAACCTTTATCCTGGCACAAAACTTTCTCTGGAGCAACGAATTTTTAATTATAGATTGTCGAGAGCTAGACGTACAATTGAGAATATTTGAATTGAATATTCTAGTTGCTAGATGGAGAATTCTTAAGACAACTATAAATGCAGATGTTGAAATGGTAGATTTAATAGTCAAAGCTTGTATTTGTCTTCATAATTTTATTAAAAGAAACGAAAACAAACCTGAAGTAAAAAAAGTTTACTGCCCTCCTGGTTATGTAGATTGGGATGATTTGGATAATGGTATGTGGAGACAAGAAACTACATCTTTGACATCGGTTGGACGATTATCATCCAATAATTCTGCAAGGTATTTGTATTCTCTTCGTGATTCATTATCAAGGTATTTTGTATCACCTGTTGGAGCATTACCATGGCAAAACAATAAAATATAATTGTAACTATGTATATGTTTATAAAATATTAAATTATTTGTATCGTGATTTGTATGAATGTGTTGACAAAATTAAAACATAAAAATGTATTAAAAATTTAAAAAAACTTTTATTCTAAAAAAAAACAACATAAAACACCAAAATAATACAACTAATATGAAATAAAAAACTAATCGCTGTCAAGCTCTGCCAGAATTTGTGCAATTTTTATCTTCGCAAGGTTTTTCTTCCTTTTCGGCAATTTTTGTAGCTCTGCCCCGACGTACTGCCCGAACGACAAATCAGAATCTACAGCAGTTTTTTTTTTCAAATAATTTGCAACTGACGATATTGCATCATCTACTGCGGATATCTCTTCGAACCGTCGTCGTTTTGATTGTGGCGTAGCTGGTGATTGTGCCGTTGGAGATGGGTTTGATGATATTGAAGGCGCTGGGGTTGATGACGTAGAAGGCGTTGGGGTTGATGTTGATGGTGTAGACTTTAAAATAGTTTCTGTTTCAATCAGTCCTTCATCTTCTTCTGAAAAGACGTTACAATCGAACGGTGACATAATATTTACTGGTGATAATGAACTCATTCTATTATTTTCTATTGTAACCTCTACTTCCAAAGGAGACTCTGAAGAGTTTGAATTATTGCCATGTTCACGCTTAGTACTGACATTGCTGAATGTTCTAAAAAATATATTATTTTTAGTAACTATGTACAAAGAATATTACCAAAAATATGTACTTACTTCCTACTGCGTACAAATGGTTCTAAAAACTCCATCGTTTTGTAATATTCCCACTGATTTTCGGGATCGCTACTTGCTGCACCAGACGGAATACTCAATAGCTCTCTTCGTTCTTTGGTAAATTTGTCCCTTAAAACTTTCCAGCGTCGTTGAACAATTTCCGCTATGTCATAAACAAAAAATAGATTAAAACAAATTCTCAGAACTCATAATAATAAATGATCAATACCCGAAATGTACAATAAATAATACAGAACTAATTCCCAAAAAAAATTATGTAAAATAAAAACTTTTAAAATCAAATAATCACAAACTTACCAGTAGTATTTATAGTTTGGGCAATTTCTTCCCAGACTTGCAGCTTTTTCTTCATATTTTTAAAATCCTTTGAAGATTTATCATATAAAATACTGTGCATTCCTACCATTTCTATGATCTTTCTATCCATTTTAAATAAAGTTCAGAAAAACTACAAAAATCAGCAAAAGTACAAATTCACAAGAACAAAACAAAACTGACAACTGACTGACAGATGAAGAAATGATAATCGATACTAGAGATTTCTGTACAAAGTTTAAAATGCAGGCTTCTGATTGGCTGGCGGTATAAAACGCAACGCAGAAAGTTGAAAGTTGGCAACTCTTGCTTTGCGTCTTTTACGTTGCTGCTTACTTTACTGCAATATAAATACTCACTAGCTCTCGCACTGTTTCATCTTTTTACGTTACCTCTTGCGTTTGCGTTACCTCTTACTTTGCGTCATTATAAATCCAGCTTAAGCTATACATACTATATCACGACTTATAGCATGAATAGTTAATTTCACGTAAGTTTGTGTATAAATAATAATTATAAAACTTTATAATAATTCAATTTCTTGATCTTACTATACATACTTACTTCTCTTTTTAATAGTATTAAATAAAACAAATTATACTATCAATATTTTCATGATAATCTTATTTGAGTATTAATAATTTGTTGTTAAGATAAATAATTATATTTTAATATTTAACTCACTCGTTTAATTTTGTTTCCAGATACACACACCAACCAGTCGCCGAAGATATCTTCGTATATTTAATCAACGTATATATTGTATATTATTATATCATGTATGTTAATGAAAATACAAATTTCAAATATATTATATTATATTTATTGAACAGTTTTATTACATAGTTATAAGTTATTAAATATCTTAATTAAATATATTATCTGCAAACATACAGGTTTAAATAAAATAATTAAACACTACAAAGCCTATATTAATTTCATACCTTATTTAACTAGTAAAATCATTCAAGTTATATAAAATTACATTAAATTAAACTAAAATAATAATGAAACAGTCTTTTAATAAATGCATCATTTTTCAACTGATTTCGTTTATTAAACAGTTTTTGAAAATTCTGAAGTGAGTAACCGTTAATTCTAAAATAAAGATAAATTAAACAATAATGACCACAGACAGATGTGAAATAATCCTGCATATTAAATCTATTATAGCTCTAAGTTTTAGTGTTACGATTTAAAAATTGTAAGTGTGGATAAACAATAGGAGCTCTGCCGTAGCAGTCAAAATATTCCCCATCTCCCTTCCTGTCAATAAAAATGGCGGTCCAGTGACTTCCTGGTTTAGAATCATCATCGGTGTTTACAATTATAGCACATGGATAGTTGATATGATAGGGCAGACGATTACTAGCTTATACACCAAAAGAAACATTCTTGAAAAAACGATGCATGCTTGTTTCTATAAATACCGCATTCATCTTGACATAATTTAAGGTATCAGTCACGTAGATTCAATATATTTTGTGTTGCACATATCATACCATTATGCGAATATGGAATACAGCATTTAGTTGTTACTGTGTCGTTAAGTCTTCGTAAATTTTTTAGACTTGGACAGTTTAAAGTTAAATCGTGAAGTTCTAATAGTTTTTCAATTAATAATTTTTTCTCTTCGCCTTTCAGAAATACATTATTTTCGTCAGATTCGATTATACTTGTCAATATAGATTTTAAATTATCGTATTCAACAAAACCATCTTCCCAAACAAACCCGTGGTGATAAGTTTTCAACCAATTATTTTGAGAAAGTTGTTTTTGAGACAACTGATGACGCGGAGGTTTGAAAATAAAGTGTTGAAAAATACAGCCGTCAAGGGATGTTATAGCTAGTTCTTTTATAACTAATTCATCATGAACTCCCTTTAAACATTGAATATCGATAATATAACCCATGCCTACTGACTGAGGTTTATAACAATACTAAGTAAAATATTTTAAGTAAGCATTATATATTGGAAATATTTAATTACTACCAAAATCTATAATAACATTTCTATCTTTATCTATTTCCATAATATTGTCAAACTCTGCATAAATTACACAATTTACTGTCTCTGATAATGACTCCTCGAATCCAACTTCCAAACGTACCGAACCATGACGTGTCAAATTCCAATGACTCATCGAGTTCGCTGACATATCAGTCAAGTCAAAAGCCACCAAACAAAAACCATTTGGAAAAGATTATCTATTAATACAATTGCCGTCGTTTGAAAAATATATGCCTGTTCCCGAATATAATGTATTATACGTTTTAATATAAGATCGACCGTCCGAAAAATTTGGCTGTAATGGTTTTGAGGGTAATTGCTGTCCATTTACATATAATGATAATAAATTAATTTTAAAATTATCAAAATTATAAGGATTTGTTTAATAGCTTCCGTTAAAAGCTTTATTCGACACAAACCCTATAATACAGCTTTTCGGTATTTGACCTAAGAATATATTATCCAGTGACCTCCCGGTAACCCCTGATGCTATGGTTACAGTTTTTACTTCGGCTCTTGTTATCGGATATTTAGCTGTCGTTAACTGTAATGCTTTATTATGAGCTAGTAACACACTAGGGTTTTATTTTACACGTCTTACATACAGCGTGGCTTCTGTAATTTGAGTTTTCATACTACTAACTCCTGATATCAGATTAAAATTGTCTCGAGATCGAACAAGACGCATTCTCAATTCAACACCATTAATAAGAAATTTTTCTTGGTTAAAAATATCAACATGCATATGACCCATCATATCTACTTCTTTGCTTAAGGATGTATATTTTTTACGTTCCTCAAACCCGTTATTACTCCCACTAAAACTATCCATTTTTCCTGCTGTATCTTCATACCATAAGGATGATGTTAGATGCGATTTCTTTGCGTCTTGACCGTAGTTTAATAATGTTTCGATATATGACCGATAAGCGTATGTATTGCTTGTTGAGCTAACTAACTTTTGGTTGAGGTAGACATCTACCTGGTTGAACAGGCTGTGAAGCCATAAATTAGATGGAGCTGTCGTAGCATCTGTAGCTTGTTACACCCGAAAATTCTAATTCCGCAATTAGCAGGCAACCCATCTTTCGCCGATGCACTTTCGTCGTTGGTTAGCATCCTGCGCGAATCAACGTGCATTGACCCCTGCGATTGGCCAGTTGTAGAATGGACCAGCAAGGTCCGGAGTTTTAAAGGCTTCTCGTATCTTGATTTTTTTTTTTGTAAAATAGCCGTTAGACGAGTTACACGTGTTTTTTTGTGAAATTATTATTTCTTTGGTGTATCTTCCCGTGTCGGGGATTTATAACACGGTAACTCACTGGAAAATAATGAATTTTCCGCCGGAGTATCCGGGATCTGTGTCCAACGAGCTGAAAGCAAAATAAACTCATAAGCCACCCACCAACTGAGGCTTTTATTGTTCTGCGAATATTTATTATTGCCGCATAAGTTGCGTGCGTGATTTTGGGCCACTAACACACATCTGGATCAAGGAATATTGTACCGATTCTGTCACCAAGGCCGTAGTTACGTTCCTGTACCACATCACCGCTTTTATTTCGTCCAATTCTTCCGGATTTGTGGATTTTGGGGAAAGTAGTCGTGGGACGTATTCTACTGCCCTGCGGTCCGTAATTCTACGCCACTGACCTTTGATAGCTGGGGGAAACGTCACCATCCCGTCCTTGACTCAGATAAGCCACAATTGTTTTGTTATTTTGTTTATTTTATTTATTATTCAGTCAGTTACTGAATCTGAAACAAAAGATTCACTCAACGGTGTACCTAATTAGTTCATTTTGACACTTACCTGGTTTTGTAAATTTATACAACGCGCGGAACAGCACTTATTGTTGTTTTGTAGGTTATCGTACTTTGCGTAGGCCATTAGGGCATCTGTCACACTCTGTAGATCGTAGGATTGTTTGTTGTTATTTAGTTTATTGCGCCGCGCACCCTTCGCCTGGTTAACCACACGAACAGCTGCGTTTTCTTGTTTGTTTAGCGCATTTGATTTCATTTTGACACTTGCACAACATTCCTCCCCGCTACGTTGCTCGAGGCAGCTCCCCTGATCTTGGCAACTACTGTCACCTTTGCGCATGCGTTTCCGCCGTTGGCATAAATACATACGCCCGCGAAACATTGTATAAGTTTCACTATTTTATTTTTGTACTTGTCATTAAACTACTTAATATAGAGTAACGTGATTGAGATTTGTTGAGTTTTATTTGCTGTAATTATTACTATATCGACGCTACCCATACCTTCCCCGAAGGGTAGCCAACACCCTTGCCGAACTACGGTTCCGTTGGCTGGCGCCCAGATTTCCACCCAAAATAATTCAAACCCAGCCCGTCTTCGGCTGAGTTGCCGGTTCGGCCGTTCTTGCGCGGTAATACCCCTTAAGGGTGTAGCAAGCTGTCAAGGATGAATCATCAGATTTGACTATTTTTGCTTTTAAATGTAACATTGTTTGAGATAATTCTAAGTATTCGTCCCCATTACCAATGACATGAAATTCTATCGGTCCATCATTCGTAACAGATGATAATGGTCTATAATTAACCCATTGGCCGTTTTCTATACTAGTCTGTGTAGGTGGTAAAGAAAATAAATCTAACTCCGTTTTAACACATTCACATGATTGAGTATGTAGAAATGCCATGGTATGTTATTAAGATTATTATTTATCAAATATATCTAGAGCTCTTTTTTTTGTTCTTCTCGCGTCTACTTTGCGATAGTGAATGATCGTGTTTAATAACTCTTCTCTTCTTTTTATAACCGGAACAGCTCATCAATGTATCAATTTTCGATTCAGCTTTTCTCTTTAAATTTCCACCAGCCTCGGCAATTCTTCACACAGGAAGTGTGAACATTATTGTAAATCGTCAAACACACATGGGTACACCAGTTTTTCACTGAATACATGTTATTTTATGTTGTAATACTTAAACAGTGTATCTTTCGAATATATAAGTGTTGTGAAAGATATTTGTTCATCCACTAAATCGCTCCCGACACCATCCTACAGCATCAGAAGTGGTTTTAAGAACAAAAGCGAGTTTTTGCGTTTTAAACTCCACGTGCGTAGTGGTTCGACACAAACTGTAAGTAAAACAAACATTTACAATGCAAAACGTGAACGATAACGGCAATAATTGGATAGTGTGCATGTCGACGCGAATGTTGAAACCGGTCAACTCAGTCCAGAGCACGTGTCTCGCCTGGTTGGGCCCCATACACCATTTTCGCATCCCATACAAAACTTCCAACATTCGCCACAGTCACAGTCGTTTTCACTTAATACGTCAATGCCCTCTCACGCATTCACACCAATAACAGCTAACCAGACTTTCACACAGTCACAAATGAATTCCTATCCAATTGTAACACGGGACTAATTTACGATAACGGATTAACGACGGGTTGGGATAGGTTGAGCTGACAGTGGAAGGAATGGGAATAGGAATTATACCTGGTACTCGACGAATAAAAATTTCGGACTAATTTTAATTAAACAAATATTATTATTAACACTTAATCACTACAAATAAACTAAATTACAAACTAATAACGCGAAAACGCGCGATTTCGCCGAACTGGCTACATTTTCGCCCTTTCTTTACGGTCCCTCCACGACGACTGCCTGTTTTCGGACGCAAGTCCGCGAAACCGGGTTGCGGGGGTGCGAGGGTTGTGTCTCAACATCTGGTTTTATATTTCCAAGAAATATGAAAACCAGAGCATAGATTTCTGCCCTGTTACATCACTTCCTCCTTAAACACAATTATATCTCACAAGATATAATTTTATCTAAGAGAGAGGCGCCTGCAACAAACGAAACGACACAAACAACCTGACCTAAAAAACACAAAAAGAAATCCTATTCCTATAAAACTAATACAAAAACTACATACACAAAATAATTATGAACTAAAATCATGTTATTTATAGGTACTACCTTACCTACCTATCATGCGGGAACGGGACATGTTAAACCGTTTTTATTATTACAATAATAAAAATACGAAATTACACAATTATTACACATAAGCATTACCTACATAAATCAAACGTTAAACCCATTTTTTTATAATAAAGAAAATACAAAGTTACCTATACAATTACACATAAAACATCATAAACCAGCCGAAACCACACAAACAGAAACAATACAAAAAGAAATTAAAACGAAAAACAATTGACATTTGACAAAAATTATGAATAGGACACGGCGAAGTGGACATCAGGACACTTTCACAACACAACACAGCCGAGTCACAATGAAACGAAAAGGGGCGCGGGGGCGATCTTCGGCTTCATCCCTCGCGAACATCTGGTGACTGCGATGCTGATGTTGGACTCGTGACGTCACGGCTTGGCTTGGGTAGATTTCGCGGGCTTCTGCGGCGGCCACGGGAATGAAATAAAGCGTCAGCGAACGAACGGCGAGAGATCGTCGACGATGTGTTGGCACTTGCCACTTCGGACAAAACGAGTCCATACCCAGCGATTGGGTGATGCAGCTAACGATGAGGCGGCCACGTGTACCTTCGAACTAACGATTTGGACAGGAAACGACCACCGTACCTGTCCCGACGAACGATGAAGCAACAGCCATATATGCCTCCGGACGAAACAAATCGATCCCGACGAATTTGACTATATAAGTCACGGATGCTGCACCACCCCGAAAACGACGTACGATATGGATATGGACGAAACGAACGGATGGATTCTCTGGTCTAACCCTGATAGCCAGAGATATCCTAAACTTAACTTAACTAGGTGCCAACACTTGTTTTATTAAACGTTTCGAATTTTTACTTCTTTCGATGAGAAGGCGGTTGACGTTTTACTCCTTCCGGCCGTTACATACACTCTGGATCGCTGATGGCGTCGGAAACTGGCGTTGTATTTAATTTATTTCGTACTATTATTTATTAAATGATGAACGATGCAATGACGATGACAATGTCGAGTACCAAAATTAGAGGTGGACGGAGTGACGGGGAACTGACGTAAGTTCGGAGTTGCCGGTAACGAACAATTCTACTGAACTGCTCGCCGCCATTTTTGATGCTGGCAATTTTGCTTGTCACGCTGCAAAACTTTTCAAACGGCAATTCTAACGGCTGCGCCAATGTGACACGGGACTAATTTACGATAACGGATTAACGACGGGTTGGGATAGGTTGAGCTGACAGTGGAAGGAATGGGAATAGGAATTATACCTGGTACTCGACGAATAAAAATTTCGGACTAATTTTAATTAAACAATTATTATTATTACCACTTAATCACTACAAATAAACTAAATTACAAACTAATAAGGCGAAAACGCGCGATTTCGCCGAACTGGCTACATTTTCGCCCTTTCTTTACGGTCCCTCCACGACGACTGCCTGTTTTCGGACGCTAGTCCGCGAAACCGGGTTGCGGGGGTGCGAGGGTTGTGTCTCAACATCTGGTTTTATATTTCCAAGAAATATGAAAACCAGAGCATAGATTTCTGCCCTGTTACACAATGTATAGTGATCCAATGTTGACTTCAGTTTTTCCGCCGACACCTCCGCTGTCTGCAACACCTTATTATTATCAAAATCGTCATCCACCTATGATTAATTTAGCCTCACAACAACCTGTATTGACAGCTAATTCAAATCAATGCACCTCACAGAATGATAATATCCAAAGCATGATAAACCAACTGCAACAACAAATTTCAGCTTTGCAAGTTAGCGTACAACGCGTGTCAAATACACCACCTTCACCTATTTCGAATATTACGTATAATCGATATACACCAGAAGCCCAAAATGAAATTTTAGAGTATGATCCAGACGACTATTCAGTAACAGCCGAGAGATTCCTCGACTCCGTCGAAAATGAAAAATCATTTTATGGCCTCGACGAACGCAATACGATTATTCAGAACCAAACGTTACCACTTGGACTGAATTTAAGAGACTATTTTTAAACAATTTCTCTTCACATTCACATTCCATAGACATACATCGAAAGCTTCGCGATCGAAAACAACAATTATTCAACGAATCAGTTAAAACATATGTTTTCACAATGCCGTCAATTGCTGGAAATTACGTCGATCAATATAGTTTAATTTCATATATAATTCAGGGTTTGTCAGACATACATCTTTCTAGAAAATTTTACACGAACGTATCACAAGATACTACTGTGTTAATAAAAAGAGCTGATGCATATTTAGCTTTCGAACAAAGTCGTAAAAACACACTGAATAACCCCAACAAATCGAATATTAGTTCGCACACTTCAGCTACCGTTGCTTCAGTTTATCAGTACACGGAGATGGTAATAAGGGACGTGCTTAATATTCCGAAATCCTAAATACTCTTCCCCTTTTAATCTCCTTTCTTTTCGAATATTCTTCTTCCAATTTTTTATGTTTCTTCCTTTTTTTAAAACAGTTTCTAAAAAATAATTTTGTTTAACAAAAAATTGGTATAAAGTAACCTATTGCTACACACCTTTAACTTCAGGATTGTTTACTAGACTCTGAGCAACCATACCCAAGTAACAATGTAACGTGATTCCGACGTATTTGTGAGGTCGATATAAGGCGTCCTAGTGACGATTATGCGTGGATCGAATCAACGTCGTTTATCTACGTACCAGTAACATCGATCGTCAACGTCATATTTACATCGACTGTTGACGTTCACTTAACGTCGATTATCTACTAAAATAAATGCATACAAATTTTACTATATCGGTTTTAATAATGGATCTATTTAAAAATATATGGTAATTATATAAATTTTTTATTGAGAAAATAAATATAATTCTTAAAACAAAAACAGAAATAAGTTATAAGATAAATATAAAAAATAAGTAGGTAGCATTTACTCCTACATAACAGAAAAATATATAAATAGTCCACTGCTGGACTTTAATCTTTTTGTCCCTTGTTTTTGTCTATTAAAACGTTGAGGTGCATACTTCAGCCATTTCATTGTATAATCTTTAATAATTTTTTTGGTTATGTTCGAATGTGCTGCCTTTAAAGTAGGTATCTAAAATAATAATGCAAGATATACATACTAATGTAAAACTATTTACAATACACAAGTATCATAATTTTACTTGCCTAGCAATTCGATTCTTGTATTTGAGTTCATCTTCATCGTGAATTAAGGCGGCTTCAAGCGCGTTACTACACGTGGTACAAATTTGACGTTTCATTTGAAAAACACTTCCCGTACTTATTCTGCTCGCGGGACTGGGCCCGTAGCCTGTTAGCGAGGCAGGGGAGCAGGACCAACAAATAACAATACATCACTTAAATACACAAACCGTATATTCAAAATAATACACGACTAAAACCCGACGCGATTGAAACAAAATTACATTTTACATACCACTGAACATCGTACAGGTTAAACTCTAAGTAAGTGGCGGTCGTCACGAAAGATGGCGACACTGTTCGTGAACAGAGACTCTCGTAACAGAATTTAAATTAAATACAATTATATTTGACTAGTTGTTTTATTTGGGTTTAGTTCTGTATACTCGTATACATCATAAATATACAGAACTAAACACAAATAAAATATTTTTTTATAATTCCATTTAGTTTAAAAACGTCTTCGCAACGTCGTTGTGAGATCACGAAATAGTAGTTGAACTAATGACGTTACAAGTAACGTGATTGGCACGTTAGTTAATCGACGTTGCATCGATCTCATGGGTCAATATGTAGACGTCTATTTATCTTTCGTGTCGACGTTGTTGATAGACTACGTCACAAATTGTTACTTGGGTAGTATCATTAGATTCACTGGAATTCGCATTATCACTTGAATAACTCTCATCAGAATCAGTGTTGGTTGGAGTTGGTGGTTGATATTCTTCTGAAGAAGAACCTCCTTCGTCAACATCAGACGCTGATTAGAAACAAAAACCAAATGGTTCATTTTGCCTAATGAATTATAAATTTTCATAACATACATAACATACCTGGCCCTGGTTGAAGTTCATTAAATAAATTATCTTGAACTGCTTTTTCTACAAACACTAAAAGTTAGGTTATGTTTTGATTTGTTATTTAATAAATTGCAAATACCTACTGGTTTTGATGAAACATTGCAAAGTGCCACTAACATCTTTCCTCTGCTAACCATTATAGCAGCAACTGTTTTATTTTCACACAGCGAAGATAAACAATCCGTTTAACTTAACACACCACACGCAGTAAAGCACCAATGTGACAGTGAAACACGTAATATACAATTATCGACAACGACAAAACCACGAATGTGGTACATTCATCGTTTTGGTCTTGCAACATTCGCGAAAATACACCAGCTTATATCATGGTGTACGACTATTCATCGTTTTGGCATTGGATAGATTATTAAATTAATAATATAGCTGTGTACATAGGTGAAAACTACCAAATTTGCACATTCGCGGTTTTGGCATAGGAGGGACGATATTTGAAATGCCAATTTTACCAAATCTTTAAACGGATTTTCTCCAACACTGTTTCGATATAAGGATACCTCATTCCAAAATTTTTCTGTAAATTGTTTTACACCAGCAGTAGTGTATAAAATTAATTATATATATAAAAAACTATGTGCAACTGTTATTATTGTTTATGTCGTTGTCATTAAATTTTTTTTGTAAATAAAGTGATTTTCTATCTTCAACATACCAAGTCTTTTAAATTACAACAGGTTATGGGTCCAGTCCATGCTGGGAAGTGAGGAAATTGGGGTTTGAAAAGAAACTAGTCAGCCAAGGAGCTTACTGTCAATCACAATCGGTCAAGTCAGTGTCGGCAACCGGTTTAGTCAGCAACGTCGACAACGAATACAGTCAGCAACGTCTGGTCAACATCACTATCATTAAGTTCAACTATGGACACTGTTAGGTCACACTTAGAGACACTAGTCGAAGACTCGCAAGGTAACGTCAATTATACGTCATGGCGATTTAAAATAAACCTTACCTTGAAAATGAAAGACATTTTTGATATCGCCGCCGGATTAACTGTAAAACCCGCTAGTATAGTTGGAGATGAACAAGTAAAAGTCTGGATTAAAACAGATCTCGAGGCTCAAGCAGTTGTAGGCTTAAATGTGAGTAGTAACATAGCTTTAAAGATCGCAAATTGAAAATCGGCTAAAGAAATGTTAGATAGATTGAATAATTTGTATGGTAAGAAGTCTGATATTACGTTGGAAGGTCTGCAAAGACGATTTTTCGCGTTTGTATACGATACTTCGAAGACAGCTGTTCAGAACTGTATGGACATATTACAAATCCATTCTTCTCATTCCATTCAACGGTATGTATATTTGTCCATTGATTTTCTATGTGAGTAAATTCGTTCACAATTTCAGTAATAGGCCTTTTATTACAATACAACGTTTCACGAACAGATAGAAAATTCATTTTTTCTAATATTACAATATTGTCAGGTAGCCTTGACTTTAACTCCTTTGCTAATTCAAGCAAAAAATTTATACATCTTTGTTTTAATATTTTTTAATTTTTATTTTCATCCACACTAATATTAAATACTTTGCAAGAATTTTCAAATGAAAATCCTAAATATGAATTGGGGTCTAGGTAATTATCAATATTTTCTGAAAAAATATTTATGCGTGCTGTTTGATTAACAATTTTGTACACAACACTAGTGTACAAATTTTTTAGATCCGCTAATAGTTTGGTTGGATTACCTATAGCCCAGTCAATTTATACACAAAACAGAGTTCGACCTTGCAAAAGGTCATGTAATTCTAATTTTTTAATATGTTGTTAGGACCCATGTTAACAGTAAGAAACCAAATTTGCAGCTTCGAAAGACCTGTGCGACCTGCGTAATACGTAAAAACCTGCAAAATTTTCGGAATTTTTTCAGTTGTTGCCTAATAACTCGTAAACTATGTTTTAGATATATAGTCGATCGTATTATTTTTAAAGTACATTAAATTTGTAACAATTTAAGCCCAACCGCAGCTCTGTACATCTAATAGTTGCAGAGATATGGCATTTCTAAAATTAGCAATTTTTTGAAAAAAATGAAAGTTGAGAAATTTTAGCTTTTTTCGTTATTTTTGTGTTTAATTAACTGTAACTTCTGAATGAATGAAAATATTGTCTTCCGGTTTCTTTCATTACATTTTACGAACATTTCTCTATAAAATACGTCATTTTAAAAACTTTTTAGGACGTTCATTAAGCCAAAATATAAATTTTTTTTTCGAGGAAAGTATTCAAATATTTTGTATTTATAAATTATATTGTGTTTAATGAGCTGTAACTTTTGAACGGATAAAGTTATCGACTTCCGGTTACTTGCATTCAATTCTACGAACATTTCTCCATAAAATATTTTTTGGGTATTCATTAAGTCAAAATATCAAATGTTTTTCCGAGAGAAAATCGAGAAATTTTTAAATTTTTAATATTTATTGTGTTCAATGAGCTATAACTTCTAAACGGATAAAAATATTGACTTCCGGTTATTTTTATTAAATTTTACGACCATTTCTCCATAAGATACATTATTCTAAAAAGATTTTAGGGTGTTCATTAAGCCAAAATATCAAATGTTTTTCCGAGAGAGAGTAAAGAGATTTCAATTCTTTTTATATATATTGTGTTTAATGAGCTATAACTATAAATACGAATACGAACGAATAAAGTTATCGACTTCCGGTTTCTTTTATTAAATTCTACGATCATTTCTCTATAAAATACATTATTGTAAATTTTTTTTAGGGTGTTCATTGCGCTAAAATATTAAATGTTTTTATAATAAATATGAAAAATTTGAATAATTCTCTCGAAAAAAAATTGATATTTTGGTTTAATGAACGCCCTAAATAGTTTTTAAAATAATGTATTTTATAGAGAAATGTTCGTAAAATTTAATGAAAGAAACCTTAAAACAATATTTTTATTCGCTCAGAAATTACAGTTAATTAAACACAAAAATTACAAAAAAAGCAAAAAAAAATAAACTTAAATATTTTGGAAAAAATTGCTAATTTTTAAAGTGCCATATCTCGGAAACTATTAGAGGTATAGAGCTGCGGTTAGGCTTACATTGTTGCAAATTTAATGTACTTTAAAAATGATATGATCGACTATATATCGAAAACGCATAGTTTACGAGTTATTAGGCAACAACTGAAAATTTTGCAGGTCGTACAGGTCTTTCGAAGCTGCAAATTTGGTTTCTTACTGTTAACATGGGTCCTAACAACATATTAAAAAATTAGAATTACATGACCTTTTACAAGGTCGAATGTATAAATTGACTGGGCTACTACTGCTGACTTAAAATTTTTATTCGTTTTTTGTACTAATGAAATTATTGGATATAAAAAAATTTAAAATACCCAACGGCAGCCGCGGGGTTCGCGACACCCTCCGTGGCGGGGAACGGGAGAGGTGCGGCTCCACGG
Source organism: Agonum fuliginosum (assembly GCA_947534325.1). Taxonomy (NCBI): domain Eukaryota; kingdom Metazoa; phylum Arthropoda; class Insecta; order Coleoptera; family Carabidae; genus Agonum; species Agonum fuliginosum. The sequence continues at coordinate 20,656,254 of OX384044.1, forward strand.
ACAGTGGGAGCCGCAGAGGCGCATCCGGTCGGCGCGCATGGATCAGCGCAAACCCCACAGGCCTGACCTTCGGCATCGATGTCATCAGCCCTGTCGGCGGGCGTTCAACAACGCCAACCTCACTGGTCGGATCTTCGGCTTCGACGTCACCAGCCGGGGTCGGCTGGCGACGCGACGGACCTGGAGGTCGGCCATGGCGTTGCGGACGGGAAACTTCCACGGCTGGAACCTGCGGTTCGTTGGTCTTGGAGATGTCGGCATGATCCGGTAGGTTATTAGAATTATCTGTAACAGCTCTTTTTAAATATTTGACATGTATGTTGGTTAACCGTTTGTTGGCCTGGGTAATCAAATTGTATGTTAACGGGGTTACGCGTTTTTGTGTAGTCCACGGTCCCGAATACCGAGGGCATAATTTGGTGGCGACGTCCTTGATTGCTGATGACAACGCGTGCTCGCGCCTCATCACGAGATCGCCAGGGTGGTTGAAAACTCACTATCGAAATTTTAGTATGATTACAATACCTCTCTTACAGATATGAGTGGCGAGAGGTAAAATCAATAATGTGACATGTACGAAAAGCTTACCTCACAATAATTAAAAATAAAACGTGATTAGTCGCGTCGGTCTCTCACACCGAAGGACGAAATATTTTCGGCAAAACTTCTTTTTGTAACACTCACATTAGCACTGCCGTTCCGTTGCCTCCGCTTGAGAAGATACACGAAGTGGGAGGTGGCCCCCACCTTTATTTTCAGAATACCGCTGAATAAAGTGTATGGTCGGTCTCTCACACCAGGCGCGACTAACGGAAGGTTAAAACACGGAACTCCGGGTTCGTACGTCATCAATGAGCTGAGCTGAGCTTAAGCATGCGCAGCTACGGCCTCGATATATTGAAATGAACGAAATCAAGGATTTCTTCTTGATCTCTGCTAGGTGTTGAAGGTTAGAGGTTGTTTTGTGTCCTAATTTTCTCGATTTTATTATTATTATTATTAAGTACAATTCCCAACAGGCTAAAGCCCAATTCTAGGGAAAGGATAAATCGAAAAATTAGTCGGCGACAAAACATTTCTTAATATCATGTGTGGTGCAATAAAAAATATCAATTTCACTCTCAATAGTGTTGTAGGAAGTAACCATATGGTGTATTGGTTTTTGCAGTATTTAAATGGAATACGGTTTTATACCTTGATGACAACCGGGAAACCTGGAATAATATTCTATTCATAATGAACGTACAGTCAATTGAATTATGAATGATTTTGTGCAAAAAAGAAGCAGCACAAATACGCCGACGCTGTTCAAGGAAGGTTAAATTAAAATCACTTAAAAGTAAGGAATGGGAAAAACCTCTGGGTGGATAAGATCCTTCCACGACGAAAGTTGTAAATTTCATGAACTTTCTTTGAAGAACTTCTATGGATTCAATTTGGTTATTGTATTGCGGATTCCAAATTACAGAGCAGTACTCTAAGTGTGGACGAACTAATGTCACAAACAACAAACAAAATATCTGATCCAACAAACATATTTGAATTTCGAATTAAGAAACCCAAGCATTTAAAAGCAGTTGTTACTTTAGTTTCAACGTGTTTAGTGAAGGATAATTTAGGATCGAAAATTACACCTAGGTCAAGTGACGTATCCGGTCTGTCTAAAACACAATTATTTATGGAATACTCAAAAATAATTGGATTTACTTTTTTTGTATATGTCATACAGTAACATTTGGAAACATTTAAGTATAGTTTATTGTTGCTGCACCATACAAAGATAATATCCAAATTTTTCTGGAGCTTAATACAATCAATAACTGAAGAGATGACACATAACAGTTTTAAGTCGTCAGCATACAGGAGGAAATCAATGTCAATATTGGCAGTAATATCATTGATGAAAATGTTGAAAAATAGGGGCCCGAGGACCGATCCCTGCGGCACACCGGATTTTTGTATGAAGTAATTAGACTGATATCCCTGTATATTGACAAATTGGTATCTATTATTGAGATATGACGTAACAAGATTAGTGAGTCGGAGAATCCACAAAGTTTAAGTTTCTGTAACAGAAGAGAATGATCCAACTTATCAAAGGCCTTGGAGAAATCAGTGTATACGACGTCCATTTGCTCTTGTTGATCGATAGCTTCAGAAATTAACTGAGTTTTGCAAACAAGATTTGTGACTGTAGACCTACCCTTCATAAAACCGTGCTGATTTATAGATATCATGCTAGACACATATTTATAGATTCGCGTGTGAAGAACATGTTCAAAAATCTTACTAAAGTTGGACAATAGTGCGATAGGCCTGTAATTGGTAATATCACTTTTATCACCTTTCTTATAAATTGGCTTCACCCGAGATATTTTCCACTTATTGGGATAGGACGATTTCTTCAATATAAGATTAAAGATTATGGTGAGAGGTTCTACAAAAACAGATGCACAATCTTTTATGATAAATGAGGGAATGAGGTCCAGTCCAGTGGTCATATTGGATTTTTGTTTTAGGATAGCTGCCGAAATTTCATCTTCACTTACCGAATTAATAGACAAGGTATCAAAGTAGTCAGGTATAGAGAAATTAGGACAGTCATTATTACAGTCATCGTTAAACGAGCTTGAAAAGTGATTTGCAAAACAATCGACTAAAGATTGTGGATTATCGACAGGGCTGTTATTGTACGTCATTACGGAGGGAATACTAGAAGTGTTTCGTTTTTTATTTACAAACGACCAGAATTTTTTAGGTTCCTTCGATATTTAATTTTGAGTTGTAGCACAGTAATTTTTATACGCCTCATCGACTTCAGCTTTAATCTCTGATCTCAATTTGTCAAATATTTGTTTATCAGCTTGATTATTAAATTTCTTATATCTCTTCCAAGCTTTGTATTTAAGCTTCATTCTGTGAATTATTGAACCGGTAAACCATTGCGGGTAGGATCCAGAACTTTTGCGTTTGAAAGGAACATTTTTATGAAAGACATCATTGATAACAATGTAGAAATTATCTATGGCACTATTTACATCTTCAGCGTTAACTAAAAAGTTCCAATTCAATGCGGAAAGATCATTGTAAAGTACAGGAAAATTTGCTTTATTGAAGTTAAAACCATAATTGCTAACAGATTGAATTTTTTTAAGTTTGGAGTTTAAAGAAAGCTCAATGTTCAATGAAGGATGATGCGGTGAAAGAGCGAATGTTAATTTCCGTGGCTTGAAGGTGATTCGATACTACGAGAAGGACTCCACCTCCCCGAGTTTTATTAGTACTGCATAGGTTGCGATCACTTCGAAAAATATTGAATAGTGTGGAATCAAAAAGTTCCGAGCTATGTATACCGTCATGCAACCAGGTTTCAGTAAAAGCAAATAAAAGATATTGAGTTTCGTAAATCGAGAATTTATAAAGCTCATTACATTTCGAACGCAGACTTGTAACATTTTGATAATAACAATATAGAAAGTGATCATTACGTTTCGAGATTAAAGATTGATTCATAGAATCATGCAATGATTGCTATTTCAGAGAGGCTCCAACAATGTTTGTTTTAAAGCGCTTCAGAGTCTCTTTGTACACATGACAGTCTCTATTCCAGGTGTCGTGACAAGCTCAGTGGATTGACAAGTTTTGACATCATGTTTAGATGCACATTTAGCACAAGAGGGATCTTTCATAGTGCATTGTTTCGAAATGTGATGAAAACCGCAGCATTTGTAGCATCTGCGTAGATCGATGGCATCATAGACAGGACAGAGATCATAACCTACAAAAACTTTTTCACTGTTGAGTAAGTGGTGGTAAGTAACAGTGTCAACTTGAATCAGTGCTTGAAAAATATTTTTATTCTTTTTAGTTGGTACAATATCAAGTATCTCACATTTATAGCCGTCTGAGAAACACGCATTATTTTGTTGAAGGAGATGTTGAAAAAAGCTCTCATTGGTGAAGGACTCAGACATACCAACAATTCTAATTCTTGGATTGAGCGAGGGAAGCTGCTTGACCACATATTTGTCGTTAAGATTGTTTGTAATTAATTCTTTAATTTTTTTAAATTTTTTCCATAACTGCAGCACGCCTAACACAGTTCGTTCGAAATTTTTAACAGATGGTGTAACTTCGTACAGTTTATGTTCCGAATGAAATTTCATGGATTTTAGAATTTGGACAGCTTTCCTCCAAAATTCTACGGCTTGCCATCTACGCTCCGCATTGTACTGCTATTTAAGCTGTTGAACAACTTGTCCAAAAACAGAAACACTTCGACTGTTTGAACAGCTTCGGCATCCAATCCTTCGGCACCTGAAAAATAACGCATTATTAAAGGCGAGTCAAAAAAAGAATTTTGATATAATTTGCATAATATTGGGAACAATAAATCAACTACAAATTGCATTTGTAAAATACCTTGCAGTGGAGCTTTATTTTAACTTTAACTTTAAGCAGTAGTTTACAAGAAAACAATGAATAATGTAATTACACTAAAGATATTAATATTTATTTTATCGGATAGAAATTAATTTATAAAGATTTGGTTGCCTATTGACGAAACATACTGTCTCTGATAAAATTCAACTTCAAAACAATAATCGTTGATAAAATTAATGTTAAATCTGTTGATTTTCAGAATAACCAGTGTTACTAACCACACATTTTACCCAAAAAAATAATAAAATCGGGATAAATACTTCTTTCCGCGAACTAATTATGCTTTATTTTAGGTTAGAGAATATTACTGAACCGATAAATACCAAGAAAACTCAGTTTTCCCACGAGGTAAACAATTTTAATATTTACGAAAAAAAGCAAAATAACACAATTTTAAATAGGTCATTCTGCCAATAAACAGCACCTACACCATTAAAATAATCTACGAACTTCTTTCGCACATCTGTAGCTTCAGTTGCTGCTCTATTTCCTTGCCTCCAAGTAACACTCTCCAGTCTGTCAGTAGGAAGATCTAGATTCGTGTACTGTTGTCCATTATTTTGTGTTAAAAAATTGTGCAAGACACAACAAGTTAAAGTTATTTGTTCAACTTATTCTGCGTTAAACTCCATCGGATTCAGTAATACGCGGAACCTGTTAGCCAGAATACCATATGCATCTTCCACCATACGTCTTGCACGACTTACACGATAATTATACACTTTTTGTTCGTGGCTAAGTCCGTGGTATTTAAATGGTTTCATTAACCGCCGGTTGAGTGGGAACGCATCGTCTCCTACTAACACATATGGAGTAGATACCAATCACGCCATCATGTTCCCGTGATTCAGAGGGAAGGATTTCAGCGGCATCGTGTCCCAACGACAGCGTAGGAAAAAACCCGTCAACATCCCAAGGCAAAAAGCGACCGTCCATACCACAATCTCAACTGAACCCGAAACGATCGAGTTTGACCTCATCATCAACAGTACTCCATCCCCAGAACCAACAACAGCCTTAACCGAGAAGGCTTTAGAAGTTTTAAACAACATATAAACAAACCAAAACCATTTAAAAATATGAACATTTTGGAAATTTTGTAGTCGAGACTATGAACAATATGTCCGATGCAAAAGCGTTGAAATTAAAATTAGCAATTTTAAAATCAATTATGGAGATAGAGTGGGCGGAAGACGATGCCTAATTAATTTATATAGCACCTTAAATTTTTTTAAATAAAATATCAATACATGTTTACTATTTTCACTTACTTTCATATATTCATACTTTAAAGTTTGATATATTGCAGCTACTACTTCTGCAATTATGCAACTTATTGTACTTAGTCCAATTCTAAATTGGAAACTTAAGCTTCGTAAAGATTCACCAGTTGCTAAGAACCTTAACGTTACTGAAAGCCTATAAATATAAAATGTATTAATTTGTAAAATATTTCATATAAAAAATACCAACCTGTTTCGTGCATTTATGCAGTTTCTCATATGAGTATTCTGATACGTATATAAATGCTTCGATTTATTTAGCAGGAAATCAAACGAATTTTTATCCATTCGAATAAAATTTCGAAACGATGCGAAATTTTCTACTCGTAGTTCTTCATGAAGTAAGTGTAAACTACCTGTACCGCTGTTTCGTCGTTCAATCCACTTCTTCGCCCAGAATAGTTTTTCTTCGCCTTCATTATTTTCTTCAACATTGTCAGCAATAATTAAAGCTAAACAAGCACTCGAAATTTGTTTTTGTCTCTCGTCCATTTTTCTTTATATAAATAGAGTCGTCTTCAAATTTTTACAATAATTTAAATTTTTAACAATATACAAAACAAAAACAAAGCTTAATCTTTATATTAATAATAAACAAAGTAAGAATTTACAAGTATTACAAACAAAATACCGAAATCAAAAACAAAAAATTAAGCCAAATCGTTATATTAAAAGAACACACTTAGAATTTTAAACAATATTCCTAAATTAAAAACCAAATCGATAAATTCAGGGAAAAAAGTGAGAACCAAAATAAAAAACCAAAAACAAAGCCAAATCGTTATATTTAATACACAAATTATATAATTTAAAACACAACCAAAATCGGAAACCAAATAACAAAGTTAAATCAATAAATAAATATCCAAAATAAAAACTCAAAACAACTCGCAAAAATATGACGCTATGACAACTCAAACAAGAGTAACCGTAATACCATACCAACATAGAAATGTAATTTTGTAGGGATTTTGTTGAAAGAAATAAAGAAGAAATCAATTTTGAGGCCACAAACGCTCCACAAACAAATCCATGTGTGAACGGCTTGGACACAGCAAATTTTTCTGTTGCGTGTGTGTCGCAAGTGTGTGTTTTATGTGTGTCCATGTGTGAACAGGGCTTTATACACTACGGAGTTCACCTGTATTTGCAGCTTCTCATAGCTTGATTGTCAGGTCAGCTTTGTATCCCTTGATTAAAGTATCCAAAAATGCTAAGCAAGTTACCCGGGATTTGTTCTTGGGACCGGTACCTTTATAGTTTTCCATGAATTCATTCCCACCTACTTCAACCATGAGACTCCACTGTTAGGGACGGCTAACCCCGCTCCCAAAACCTTATATATAGTTGGCTTTAGGGGCATATAGGTACTGCTTGAGCGATGAGCGGCCTTTGAATTTTGTCATGGACTCGTCGATACTTTGGTACTCACTATCTTGACGGCATCTAGAGTATGTATATTGCAACGGAAGATTCCGACTTCACGAGGGTGAAGCTGCCGGCTCCTCAGCGGGAGGGGTGGTTCGGTAAAGGGCGCCAGGTAGTCGCGTAGTCGTCCTCACCCAGTAGACTACCAGTGCTGCAAAGCCTGAATCTAAATTACACTAGCCCTGAAAAACAAACTGGGACAGGAAACAGATAGGGCTAGTTATTTTTCAAGTATAACTCAAACTTGGTATGACTATTTGGTTACTATTAAACTAGTCTTCAATTACAACGTCGATAACAAAATGAGTAAATCTTGTGCGGATATCCAAGACGCCACACTCCAAAAAAAACTAAACTAAACTCCGCGGCGCTGCTACAATAAATCGTTCCCTTCTGGAACCTCACCCGAAACCAATGAGTACTACAAGGGCCCTAAGGGTCGAATCTGGCCAGCCGACTTACAACTAATGGCGGGATTTTGGTAACACAGAACGTTCGCGACGTACGGCGCAGGTGCAAGAAAAACAACCAAAAATAACGGTTAGAAAAGAACAAGAAAACTAAGGGCGTAAACTAGGGATTATTCGCACAACACAAAATAATACAAAAAGAGAAATAAAGGGTCAAAATCAGATTAAATTTAATTAAATCAAAAAAAAAACTCGACAAAAAGAAAATGAAGGTTCTCAATCTAAATTCGCTGAAGAATGTCTCTCACAATAAATTAATATTGAGATGAAGGGCCAAACACAGAACTTCACAAAAAGGGCCACACACTAAATCAGTCCTCTGGGTGACGAGAGGGACAGTTAATGTAAACTTTCACTTATCTGCCTGGTGGTTGCCGATGTGGACGCTAGGGTGGTAGGAAGGGCCGGTCACCACAAGACTGGAGGGCTTGGTGGGTGATGCTGGAAGGTGGTAGTCAGCAGCCTCACACGCCTTCAAATACCAACAAGGTTGGTCGCCACAAGGAAAAGTTAATCCCCAAAATGGGTTTTTTCCGTCCGGTCACAAAATTACGCACTCGCGCAAATCGACGAAAAATCCGGTACGGAAAAATTAAATAAGAAAATTCCCGGAACACTATTCCCCAAAGGGTTGAAAATAAACTTCAAAACTGATTCCGGTGAATTCCGTTTTCTCATATGGCACCAAACCGTTCTACTTCACGTCCAAATTAATACTCGTGTCTCCTTGCATAATTCTGCAATTTGCGGAATCAAATCGTCAAGTTTTTGCAAGGAAGGGTAGTATAGAGAGAGATAGAGAAATGAAATCAGAAGTGCGTATAATTTGAAAATGCCGCGAGAACAGAAAGCGACAGCGAAGAATCTGGGAAGAGAGACAGGAGATGGACACTATAGTATGAGAGACAGAGAAAGAAGATATGACCTTACCTCAGCAATGTCGGCACAGTGTTATGACTAAATGTCACTAAATTGTTAAATAAAAGCATATACCTACTAGCTTTATATACTGCTGATGCTGGCTGGCTCGCGTAACAGCCAAAAAAGGACAGATATATGATGACGTATGCATCTTCTATTTCATCACCTGCCCACGTTAATACTACGCATGATCAAAAAGTATGAATTTGATTGGCGTTTAAGGAATATTACACGAAGTTAAATGATAAGCGGCGAAATTATTTGAATTTGAATTTCAATATAAATTCATGTATAATTTGTAATTGTGCACATTTAAAATTATGAGTCAACTATTTAATATGAATATGAGCAAATATGAGTACCTAATAAATTATTACAATAAAATGTAATTGAATGAGATAAATATGTATAGTTTTAAATTGTATATTTTAAGAATTTTTGCAAATTCTTGATAATCCTTAATTACACATTTATAAATGAGACCACAAGAAGGAAATAGGAAAATTTGAAATAATCAATACAGATTATCCATAACATAGAATATTCATATTTATTTAAGAATTTAAAAATAAGTAATAACATTAAACTATTTGTTTGCATTACACAAAATTATCATAACATTTTTAGGAACAAAATAAAAAGATTTTGAGTGAAAGACAATTATTTAGGTTTAAGTTCTGTTCTTATTTAAATTTGAAAGGACAACGTTTCGAAAACACAGAGTTTTCTTCGTCAGGTCGCAAAACAAAAAGTGTTTACAAATACAATGATGAGTATAAACAATAAAACAAAAAGTGTTTACAAATACAATGATAAGTATAAACAAAAAGTAACATGGATCAAATATTTTTAAAAAAGTAGATGTTGAATCTTCATAGATGGTTAGTTTGATTTTGCTTTTAATATCATTTATTGGTTCTTAAATAGAACTAGTCTATTATATTTACTTCGAATATAATCATCTTTTTCCGAAAATCGCTTCGTCTCATGAAAAAGTCTTATTTTAAAAAAGATTTCTAAAATAATTTTTATGATTTGAGACTTGTGATTATCAAGTGGATCTTGATCTTTTAAATGATAAACAAAATCTTCCGTGTTGAAGACATCTTTTGCAACTTCTTGGAATGTTTTTGATATTAAATACTTCAATGTATTATTGTTAAACATCTTCTTTTCATTTTGCCGTAATATTTTCTCTGCAGCTTTACATATGAATATAACTTCCGTCGAAGGAAAGAGAAAATTTGCCCTGTTTTTAATTGCTATCAACAGACAGTTTCTTTCGTGCGTATGTAAATATGAGAAACATGTTCTACATATTTTCATTTTTTCAATTTTCTTCACTATGAATCCACCTATGTACTTTACAACGTCTTCCACGTACGTATTTAGCTGCCACATTGTATTAACATAATCGTGGTCAGCGGAATCCACTTCCACGGCATCGTCCCCCGCAACCGGATTTTTAAAATTTTCCTTCTTAGACGAGACGTGCAAAATATCGAGACCATCTGGCAAACAATTTGAATTGCTGAACAATTTTATTTCATTTTTCACCAGCAGTCTTTTGAATGCCGTTTGGAACTGTTTGCACGTTGGATTATTGTTCCACCCTCCACGACTGCGAATGGCACTAAAAAATGTTTCCAAATGGTCTTGGCTGACTTTAAAAGATAGTACGTAGTCCACCTTATCTTTAAATTGATTGTACAGTTCCGTGATGTTGATCAAATTAATTATCATGCCAAGAAATCCGACTTTACGGCACGTATGAATCATCCTCTTGCCTGACGGTTCTGTTAAGTTGAAGATGTATTGAATGTGACGTTCGCAAGTTGTTTTAATAACATCATAACTCTCGGAATTTAACACTAACTTTCCAAATTTCGATTTTGTGTTTAAAATGTCAAATATATTATTGAAAATCTCACAAAAATTTGATGTCCCTTCACAATTTTCGAATACCATAGGGCAATATTTCGTTTCTTTCAAATAAATTAATGCACTGCTCACACTTTGTGACAAGGTTTGGGCAGCGAGTTTCACGTTCATTCTGTTTGAATCATATTTGATATGTTTTTTGGTTAATTTGCACCCCAGGTGCAATCTTTCTTTGGCTTGTGCTTCGTTTAATTCCTGTATATGTGTCCACAAGATTTTTTGCTTCTTCTCGTCCACTATCACGCCCTTGTCACCCAAACAATTCCTCACCAGTTTAATCATGTGGCAGGCATCAAAGAAAACGAACACTTTTTGTTTTGTCACTGGATGAAGAAAATAAGGCCGGAAACTACTTTCTCCATATTGGAAATTTGCTCCCAAATTTGTGCACATAGAAATATTCGAAGCTGCTCCGTCAAAAGTAATAGAACTGACTTCTGCCCCGGTTTCGTGAACCAATTCTAAACATTTTGTGAGTAAATTGGCACGTTCAGACCCAGTAAGCGATTTTATTAGCATGTATCCAACCGGAATCTTCCAGCTACCGTTCAAGGCAACTGCCATAAAAACTAAAGCGAGACGTGCTGCTGGTAAATTATCTGAAGTATTTTCACCCTGTGTCCCCAGGTCAACACCTCCATAAAATCGCCCATTTTCAAACACCATTTGTTCCCTAATACTGATTTCATCGATCACAATATTTAGTATTACGTGCTTTGATTTTTCTTGTTCAGCGATTGCCTGTAGCGCTTCCGATGAAAACCCTGGGTCCCCTCCAACTTTAGAGTACCATGCCCTTATTGTTGATGGATGCGGCAACATATTATTCCATGTTTTTCGGACATATTCATAAGCCTTCGAAGAATAGAACTGTAGCGACAGAGCGAAAGTCCTCAGTTCGGGCGAATATTTTTCTTTTTTCTTATTCTTTAAACGACGTTTTATTATGTCTTGCACTCCAACTGGCACAATATCCTTAAAAAAAATAAAGGTTAATATGAAATAATCTAAAAAATCAAATAAATAATTATTCTTAAGGGTAAATCAGTTCATGAAAACTACAGTATAAACACTACAATATTCATGCAAATTATCAAATGGTAAAAATTAGTACTATAAAACTGATTGTTTAATTGAAGTTGGTAATTATTGTTTATAAATTTAACTACATCGAGAAGAGATAGAAACGGATGTTGGAAACCAAAATATGAATACTGATGGCAAGTAATTATTTATTAAATAGGTAAAATACAAATGCAGAAATAATATTGTATATACACAATCAAGTAATATTTATACTACACAATATTTTCAAAATGGCATGAATACTGAGCATTAAAATTGTACCTTTTGTAGGCGGTGCATGCTCAAATAATATATTGACAATAATAATAATAATAATAATAATTCATTTGTAAAATTGCTTACGAGTATTGTATCTGCAGCATCTTCAGAGAGGGAATTTCTTTTCTTAAGATGATCAACCATGTCCCGCAACGTAGCCACTTTTGAAATTAATCTACGATTTTTTTGAGCTAAGGCACGGACCTTCTTTTTTTCTTTCATCAACTTATCTTTTGTTAGATTAAATGCTCGCTTTGCCTTTCTTGGTGTACCCAAATCTGGGCTCCTTATTTCACTTACAAAACGAGGCTCGAAAAATTTCCTCTTTTTGGTAGGAGTATGGAATTCCGTCTCATCTGGAAACAAACGAAATGTATCATTATCATGTAATAGAACCTTAATGGTATTAACATTAAACGATTACTGAAAATTCAAATAGTTAAAAATCTAATAACCGATTATTTTCTGGTAATCCGATAACATTTAACTGGTCTTCCCATTTTTGGACTAATGGATTAAAGATTTGGATGAACATAACAGTATTAACATTAAACGATTACTGAAAATTCCAATAGTTAAAACATTGACAAAAATAACGCATTATCGTTAGCGTTATAATCAGTCATGAAAAAAACGTTACACACAACGTGACAGCAAGATGAATTTATAAAGTAATTAAAATTAAATTAAAACATTTACAAAACGTGCAAAACATACCTGTTTCAGTATTAGCAGCAAAAGAAGATTTCGGCGAGTCTTGTGCAATACTAGCACTTAAATTGATGTTCGGTTCACAAGATGGTGTATAAACGGTCGAAGAAGAAGGTTGAACAGCACTGCAAGGAGTTGCACCAGGCTGAATCGATGGTACAAACATTGTTGAAGTTGAAGGCTCTGTAGAGAATAAAAAATTATTATATAACACTGTGCATTCTACATTTTCAGTTTAGTAGAATTATGAATTATTTTATTTTATCAAAGTATATTTTAGCCAATTTTAGCAGACTTCAAACAGTTAGCAAAGTAACGACATTAAAAATATGATAAATACTTAGAATAGTAAGCGCTTTAATACCACAATCAATAGTAAGATCAATAGCCTTCATCATTTTATTATTGTTGTTCAAATTTTAAATTATTAGAAGCACTTTACATACCTGGTTGTTTTTCCGACACAATAACCATTTCAGAACCACATTTTGCATCTTGAATGGGAAAAGGAACTTTCTTCGAAGGAAAACGCTTCGGTTTTAACCTTAAACTTCTTCCCATTGCTTTTGCATTCGGTTCAGGATAATCGTCCGGTATAAAATGATTTGAACAAATCAAACATGCAGATACATCATCACTTTCCAATAAACCGCAAATTTGTTTCCAAACTTTTCTTTCCTCGACATTCTTCGGGAAACTATAAAATATAGAAATACATGAACACAAATTGTAACAAACATAAACACATTGCTTAATGTTAAAAAAATACTTACGAATGCAAAGAAACTGCTTCACCTTTCGCACCGCACAAATAACATTTTCTTTTAGTCATTTTGATGTTGGTACAAGATTTACCAAAATACAAGCAACAAGTGACTGTTTGTAGTTTACGTCAAGGTTAAAATACAAATTTTCTGTCACCGCTGCAACCTAATGGCCAAGAAATGGGGAATCCGCGCATGCGCAGTTCCAAGTAGGGCTTGGACTGCGATAGCACTATTATATATGTCTGTCTCTTTTAGGAAGCCACGCTCACCTATCATTGTCAGAATACGAACATCAGCAGTATATAAAGCTAATAGGTATATGAATAAAAGTTACTAAAATGTAAAATGCGCTGTCATTTCTATTTATTATAACCTAAAAAAATGTAAACAGAATTTTAAAACAAAATACTAAATATGACTACAATTTAAAGAAATTAATATGATGAACTGGTAAGTATAAAAATGAATTTAATGTTATAGCTCATTGCATATTGCAGGTGATAAGAGAAATATAAAAGAATAGATAGCGGAAAGAGAATAGAAGTAGATCGAAATATAGAAAAATCTAAAGAAAGCCTAGTTTTGATTAAAGGTACAAATCTACACGTAACAATATTTCAAACATGATATCAATTCATCAATGTAATAAGTTTTTGAAGGTTTTAGATACGAATAAAACAACGTTTTTGACTATTATAATTCAAGCAAAGAGTTAATACATTTGACAGACTAACATATTTTTTTCACAAATTTATCAACAAGTATATATGTATATGTTGTCATAGAAATAATAAATTCATAGATCAAGGATATCTTGAATGTTCCATTTGAATATCCAACAGTTTTTGACACATCCGGTGGTTTAGTTTAGAACATGAATCGATCACGAGATATTGTCTTTTCGATTGTACCATTTCCCATGGACTCTTTTTGACTCCTATAATGTTTCAGGCCAGGTAGATGATTGTATGACATTATAAAGATGCATCCAAATAATTTTTCTCCTATATGTCATCTTTTCTTTACGCTTTTTATCTTTATTCAGCATATCAAGTCGCTGATTAGTACAGTCGACTATTTGTATGTAGAGCGAATAAGGAAAAAATTTTTGAAACAGTTGCATTGGAATCAATTTATTTGTAATATCTTCACTAAGCTTACAAGCTCTCTCAGGTTGTAGATTTTTGATGGGTACAAACTTATCGTCGGGGATCGTCCAATCGAGAATACGATTTATTTTATTGTGACTAATATCTTCTTGTTGTACTTCAGAATCACTTGATTCAGATTCAGAACTCTCTGTTTCTTTCTCAACTATTTGCCGGAGATGATTAATTGTTGCTCAGGTTGCATTTATAAGTAGAAGTGATATATTAACTCAGCTAGAGGGCGCTAGAGGCCTGTATCTCAAACCTGTTTAAAAATATGGAAACTTTAGTATAAGTGTGAAAGAAATGCTCATAGAGCGACTGCTCCAGGGTTAATACTGTCAAATAATTCGAAAGCATTATGTTCTACTAATAAATTTTTTAATTAATGATACTTTATTTTCATGATAAATTTTATTATATAAATTTTAGAAAAATGTTAGGTAATGTTGAACTGTTTATTTAATTTTATTTAATGATTTTTCTAGATAATTAATTTTTTAAATCCGTGTTGTTGATTTCTATCAGTAGTAATTTATAGCAGAATTTAAAATGGTATACGTAAAAATATTTGTGTTGTTTTAAACCATCGTTGTGTACCTGGGGTTTGCAGTAGTTCGGAATTATATTCATTTTCTTGCATTTAAGGAGAAAGGTTCTTCGGTTTCTGAACTTCGCTAATTTCATGAGTTTGTTGGAGATTTTCTTCAAGTTGGAGGCGGTTTGCCGACAATAGTTTGCTTGTATGAACTTGTAGAATGCCATGACGTAGAAAAAGTTGTAAAATTACCAAAAATTAATGTCCCAGGATGTTGTTAATTGAGTAGATTTTATTTAAGCCGAATATTTGATGAAGCTTGTTGAAAAAATCTGTGTTGTTATGGCAGAAGTTGATATGTCGATTTTAATTGTTTTTGTAAAATTCAATTTAAAGTTTTCAATTTTATTATAAAATCATTACTGTAATATTTTTATTCATATTAACCATTATTTTAGCTTCGTAGGTATTATACATATAATCTGACTACATTTAACAATATAAAATTATATTTTATGGATAAAAATAATAAAAGAACAAATTAAAAAGTAACATAACATAACATTATTCAACATAAATTGCATTTATTTTCTGAATGTTTTTATAATTTTTTATTGATTTAAAAATACACAGAATAAACACAAAATTATAATATTTTTACTTGTAATAATTATGAACTTTCTTAGTGAGGCCGTCAGCCGCGGTTCCTCATTTTGCGTCAAGAGTCCGCGGCCGACGGCTTCACTGCTTTCTTCGTTATGAGTGTTAGTGGGACCTTCTTTAAACAATCTAACCCACCTGTAAACGTGCTGACATGACATTACTCCAAGCTCATAGGTTTCCACAAGTTGACGATGGATTTCGGCCGCGGATTCTTGACGTAATGTGAGGAAATTGATGACCGAGGAGGTGGAGCGAACGGCCTCTGCGGAGGTTGACGAAAGCTCTCCTGTGACGACATTTCTCAACGGATTGAATTGGGCCAGGGCTCGGTTTAACCGTTACGAAGCCCCCTACACGGTGTGCCAAACTTTGAACAAAATTCTCTGCACCCTTCAGAGCATTTGTAACCTTACTTTCTGAATATGCCTCGTATATATATTTATATTCATGAAAAAAATTATACATTTTTGAAAATGATTAATTTATTTAGTTTAGATCGCACACTCGCAGTATTACCTTGTCTTTCTAATGTCAGTTTATGTGCATGCGATCTACTTCTTAACTCAATATAAATATTAGCAATTTTTTTTATTAATTGAATTTCATGTACATCTTCATTAAAGTCGCTAGTGGCAGGATGAACAGGAATAAAAATATTTAATTTGTTTGAAAAATATTTACAAACAATGTAAATAATTTTATTTTTTAAATTTTGTTTGTAAGTGTGCTGTATAATTATTTTTTTAAATGTTTTTTCTGTGTATTGCACAACGGCAAAAATCGCATCACTAGGAAAACTATATCCACCTCTGTTTATTTTCATGGTAAATGCAGCCGGATTTTTACGAAATTTAGCGGTGTTGTCGTTAATTTTCTGAAATACTAACACACAGTCAAAGCAAGTAACTATGTCTCTTATTTTTCTTACTATATAGCCAGCTATATAGTAAACAATATTGCTTTGTAAATCAGCAATATTTTCTTTTACTATGGAATCAATATAACTAATATTTTCATCTTCGAAATCTTCTTTTCCAAATGTTGTTAAACTCCTCTCTGCTCTCCTGAACTCGAAGACAGTTGGGCAATAATGCTCAACGTTTCTAACATTGGCAGCGCCACTAGGTTGGATCTGTCCGCTGAAGAGCATTTGCCTTAAGTCTCACTTAAATTGTTGGGAAGACGGATTATTGTTCCAGTCTCCACGTTGGCGAATTGCAGAAAAATAAAGTTTGACATGATCTTGTGAACATTTGTAACACGAAAAGTAATTCATATTTGTATTTTCAAATAAAAATTTACTCAAGTTTAATGCACTATGCATACAAGTAATAAATCCTCTAGCAAAAGTATGACGTCCATGATTTAATAGTGGAACACCATCAATAGTTAATGTTCTTAAGTAGTCTTCGGTTTCTTGGAAACATTTACTAATTACTTCTAAAGTTGTAGCTCTTATAAGTGATTTATAACCTTTGCCAAATTTGTCACGAGAATTTAGTTGGTCAAATGTTCGTCCAATAATACGAATAAATTCCGTTGTTGCCTCAGAATTCGCAAACTGTTTTTCGCCATATTCCCTAAGGAAGTCGATGGCATCTGCTACACCATCACTTAGCACTTATCCAGCTAATCGAACATTCTGAATTTTATTCGCGTAGTGAATATGTGCACCAGATAAATTGTTCAGAAATTTTAATTCTAGTTCATCTTGTACAATTTGAAGTCGATGAATAAATTCATAGCTAATTGGCCCTTTTGGTGACATAATAATTTTGTCAAATAAACAATTCCTTGCTAGATTTAGCATATGGCAGGGATCCAAAAAAACATGTACTTTGCCTTTGTCATCTGGGTTGTTAAAAAATGTTTCATTCTTTTTTAAGTTAAACCCTAAATAGTGCTTAATTTTTAAAGAGAATATGTCACATGCCTTACATGTATCCATTTTAGGTTCTTTAAATTTGCAGCCTGTCGTTTTAAAAGATAAAACAAGGTTTTAAGTTTATATCGTTAATTACATAATGAAGTCAAGATTGATTGTAGAATTAAAATCACAGGTTTCCTCAAATTTATCAAAAATGTTACAAAATTTCGACAAACTGTACTTAAGTTTATTGCAGGAATTGGATTTCCTCTTAGAAACATTTGACCGCCTGTCATGGTAAATCCAGCGACGTGCTGAATGCGAAGGGGGATTCCTTTCAGAGGATATGCGTGTATAGAAAATGTTGCACCTTCAGCACCTGCACATTTTGCAGCGATTTGAACAATTTCTGCGTTTCTCGTAAGACCATTTGTTTCAATGTCTACAAAAACAATGAGACTATCCTTTGATATCGGTCGACTGTTAATTTCGTATTGCTGAGGAACAGCGCTAGTCTGAAGAAATGCTATATCCGACAAGTATGAAACGCCTTCACTTCGGATCTGTTCGGTGCGTTTTTTTTTCAACTGAAGCCGGCGCGATTTGAAAGCCACGGTTTTTTGGCTCATTTGACGACGTTTACGCCAGTAGTCTCTTCTTTGACGTAGCTTCTGCGTGTACGATCCCGGTGACAATCCTAATTTCCTAAAAGTTTTTTAAATATATTTCGTTCCAAGATTTGTTTGAGTTGCGGCCGCTGAGACTCGATAATGATGGCTAGATGTTCCACCATAAAAGTTGATTTTTGGAGCTTTCCTAGCAACAACTTTCATTGGCTTGAGTGCTACCACCTGGAGTAGCGTTTGAAGCAAATATTTCAAAAACTGACGTGAAGTCATTGCTCAGAGTATTTCCCGTAAAATCTTTTCCTCCAGGCAATCCTTTGTGTTGATTGTTACCTGGATCTTTGGAAAACATGCACCAAGAGGCGCAGAGATCATGTTCACCGAAAGCGTGATTAACGACATTCTTTATTGCTCTTTCGGTGTCAGCATTATTGTGTCGATTTTGCACTGAAGCATAGGAGAAACATTTCTTTAAATATTCGAAAACAGAATTGTCTGTTTCAACACAAATAAGAAATTGTTCAAACTTTTAACTGTATGATTAATATCCAACCATTTCTCGACAGGATGAGCACAATTATCTCGAACCCTGGAGATACCTTCATTGTCTCCGTCACCGATAAAAGTTTGTATAAAAAATAATTTCATTTCTTTCTCTTACAGCTTGTATAGTTCGATTAACAGCAGCTTTTTATCTCGATCGAAAACTTTTTTCTTTACGAAACCTCCGTTCTTTTGTCGATATGTCGTCTTCTCTATTGTTTACCAGTTGACGTTTACCAAGCAAATAAGGTTATGTCGTTCAAGTGTTCACGATTACAATGACATTATACAAACCAATGTTGCCATATCTCTCAACTGGATTTTTCATTTTGATAGTACTGAATTCATACATAGAACTAAGGATAAAAAAGAAACTAAAAGAAAAGATAAACCATAAATCTGGTTTTCATAAATTAAAACTAAAAATTGTTTTCACAATTTATAAAGTAACAATATAATTTTTTCATGAGTTTAAA
Organism: Agonum fuliginosum; assembly: GCA_947534325.1. Lineage (NCBI taxonomy): Eukaryota > Metazoa > Arthropoda > Insecta > Coleoptera > Carabidae > Agonum > Agonum fuliginosum. The sequence goes on from OX384044.1 coordinate 20,675,423, forward strand.
TATAATGACTCCTTTGATTAGGAAAGTCACGGATTTTATACCTTAAGCAATATAACTTTTGGAAAATTTAGCAGATGTGACTACATTCCTCCCATATTTTATTAGTAGGTAAGTTATATGTTGTGTGAATTGTGAAAAATGATAATTTTTATGAGCAAAAACAGTGATTTGTTTCTAATTATTATTCTTTTTGCATATAAATGATTGAGTTCCAAAAATGGCGTCCTTTTAGACAAGAACATATACCTATTAGATTTATATACTGCTGATCCTGGCTGTTTTCCGTGCGAATCAAAGAAGGAAAGAAACATATATCTTCTTCTTCTATCTCAACTTGAGACCTTTCGAAATAAGCGCATACTCATAACATGTCATGTGCATGCCATTTCATTGGCTCAGCTCTCTAGTGTTAGATCTGACAAATTCAAATAAAAATTCGAAAATTGGCGCAATTATTATAAAAAATATAATGTTGTAAACTCATTGTTAATTGAATTATTATTTATGTATTCGAAAACGAGATTGATTTGTAAGATATGTAAATAATTTTGTAAAATATGCAATTAGGTATAAGAATAAGACAATAATATTTATACAAATATTATATACAGTATACAAATTTTGCTTCGTGTAATTTGCCTGGGTTAATAAATGTTATTAATAATTTTAATTTTAATAATGCTACCAAAGTAAGATTATTGTAAAGTTTTTAATACCATAACGCCGATGTATAAACATAAATATTCGCGTTTAACGGAATATAAAATTTATAAATTTTTAAATAATCAATAGGAAATAAGAGACGGGAAATACAAACAAAAAATGTACTTTTATCGTTATATTTATTTATTTACATCAAACCAAATATTAGAAAATAAAGAAAATTACAAGATACTTACATATTAATTTATAGATTCTTAAATAGAACAAGTCTGTTATATAGGGTTTTCCAATAAGAGGTGTTATTTTGATATTCAAAGAAAAATGTCATTTTTTAATATACATGATCGGATGTTTATTTCATTATAAAGAGGAAGGTATGCCGTTAATAGTGGAAAATACCATCAGGCAAATGACCACCACGACCACGGTTACAGGACCATATCCTTTTCATGTAATTTTCCAGAACCAAATCGCAAAGTGGCTGCCCTATGTCCTCGATAGCCTCACGAATTCCATATTTGAGGTCTTGAATTGACGCTGGGCTGTTGACGTAGACCTTCTCTTTCACATGGCCCCAAAGGAAGAAGTCGCAAGGTGTTAAATCACAAGATCTCGGTGGCCAATTGTGATCACCTCTTCGAGAGAAAACTTTTCCCGTAAAAGATCAATGGTTTCGTTGCTAGTGTGGCACGTAGCGCCGTCTTTATAGTGAATTTTAATAATTTCAATGCGTTGTTGAAGCGTGTATCGTTCCATTTTTACTTCCCCGATCTATGTAATAGAGGGAAGTATTGTAATCGTGATTTTTTGACAGTTCGAGATTTTGGTGAATCTTCACGTTTCAGACCCTACTGAACCCAAAAAACATAATTTTAAAAAAAGTCGGTCTGTCGGTCTGTTAGTCTGTCTGGATGTTGGATAACTTAAAAACGCGTTGGAATTTTGGACTGAAATTTTATATTTAAGATCTTGAGCCAAAATCTGACTTCAAGTTCGTTAATGAGCTTTATTCAACCAGTGGTACCAACTTTATAAACAAAACTTTTTTATTTTTATCAAAATACTATCGTGTGTGGTATCAAATTAAAGGTCTTGGGAAAATAATTCTAGTAGAAAAACAAAAATAACATTTAAATGATCGTCAATTGTTTTTTTTTTATAAATTATTCAAATTATACCGAGTTTGGTGTCAATTTGAATCGCTCAGGGAGATAAGTTTTTAAAAATGTAAAAAATGACATTAATACGATTTTCAATTGTTTCTCAAAAAATTACTCAAATTTTTTTATTCAACCAGTGGTACCAACTTTATAAACATATCTTATTTTATTTTTATTAAAATACTATCGTGTGTGGTATCAAATTAAAGCTTTAACTGATCGTCAATTTTTTTATCATACATTATTCAAATTATACCGAGTTTGGTGTCAATTTAAAGCTCTCGGGGAGATAAGTTTAATAAAAATGTAAAAAATGACATTTATGCGATAATCAATTATTGTTTCTCAAAAAATTAATCAAATTTGTTCAAGTGTATTATCAAATTAAAGTTTTCTGGAAAAAAATATTAGTCGAAGAATCAATAACAACATTTAAACAATGGTCAGTTGTTTTTACTTTCCGCATTATATTCTATAAGGCTATTTATGACGGGTTAAAATTTTCGAGTGTGAGTTTTTAGTGAATAAGTATCAGATTTTTTATGGTATTTAAATTATGCCGAAGTTGGTATCAACTTAAATAGTTTGGGGAAAAATGATAAATTTATTTAAATTTTGCAGAATAAAGCATAAAATTAACGGCGTTACGAAAGTAAGTTATTAAAACTTATAATCGGGGAAGTACTGTGGCGGACACAGCAGATTTTTATTAATGGCGTAGTTTCTACTTGTCAAATGTCAAAAAATGACAGCTTCAAAAGTGACATCTACCGAAATAGCGGGCTATTCAAAATAACACCTTATTGGAAAACCCTATATTTCACACCTGATGTAATCATCTTTCTGCGAAAATCTTTTAGTTTCGCGACACAAAATCTTATTTTGAAAAATGTTCCTATTATAATTTTAATAATTTGTGTTTTGTGGTTGTCTATGACATGTTGCCTTTTTAAATGTTCTACAAAATCACGGCCATTAAATACACTTGCAGCATATTTTTTAAATGTTTCATTATTTAAAAATTTGAACGTGTTTGCTTTGAACAAAACTCCTTCGTTTTGTCTCAGAATACTTTCTCCAGTTTTACAGATCCTAATTACATCCTCTGAAGGGTATATAAAATTAGCTCTATTTTTAATTTTAATCAGTGTACAATTTTCTTTACTCGAAGTTAATTGGGTGAAACATGTTTGGCATACCTATTTTAATTTTTTTAATTTTGTGAACAATGTACCCTCCAATATACTGCACGATATCTTCAACGTAAGTGTTTAACTGCCATAATGTGTTGAAATAATCATGGTCAATTAATTCAACACTTATATTGTCCTCCCCCGCAATTGGAATTTTAAAGTTGTTTTTTTTATGATACGTGTAGAATATCAATTCCGTCTGAAATGCAATTAGTGTTGCTAAATAATTTAATTTCTGATTTGACTAAAAGTCTTTTATATGCAGTCTGAAACTGCTTGTAGTTTGGATTGTTATTCCATCCTCCGCGACTGCGTATGGCACTAAAAATGTTTCTATGTGATGTTGACTAACTTAAAATGTCAAAAAATAATCCAGTTTATCTTGGAATTCCGAATATAAATCCAAAATCATTTTTAAATTAATTCTTAACCCTAGGAATCCCACCTTCCTACAGGAATTAATAATTTTAATCCCCGTTGGTTCGGTTAAATATAATAAATAATCAATGTATTTTTGACATTTGTTTTTTGTTTCCTCAAACGTGTCTTTGTTTAACACTAATTTTGAAAATTTTGATTTTGTGTTTAAGGTGGTTTCAGCGTGTCTCCGTGTCCATGTATAATTAACGAAATTTTCAGAATATATAACCAAAGTACTAATACATTTATCTTAAAAATTTCAAGTCGATTGACCATGTAGATTCCGAGATAATTGATATCAAAGTTATTGACTTTTACACTGCTAGGATATGTTGACCCAGCAAAAACATCTTAATTACAGAAAATACATATTGTTCCTTCCATGTAGGTTGTATGAAAAACATTTTCTAAGGTAGATTAAACAATTCAAAAATAAAATTAAAAAAATTGCAATTTTTCACCACATGGTTATTGCGTAAAAAATTATTGAACATACGACAAATTTGAGTTCTTGTATATTTTCCGAAAAACTTGGCAACGTTGCACTTGCAAAAATCTTCCTGTACTAACTTAGATACTTTGAACTTGAAGCAAAATAATCTAAACTAACTGCTATTTTGTAGATACTATTAAATATAATACTTAATCTTAATTAATAATGATAAATAATCAAATAGTACAAATTCAATTTTGAATTTAAATTTTCAATGCAGAATATGTTTAAAATTTTTAGTTTGTTGAAAGATTCCACATACGATAAAATGCTCAGTAATTTAATAATAAGTTATTAATAGCCAAGTAAAGATAATAAATGCTCAGTAAAATAATGAAGTACCAATAAACAAATCCAAAAAATTAAATTGACGTAATCTTTATAATAAAAAACTAAATCGAGTATAAAAATTAATTATGCACTCACTCATTTGCAGGCATATTATGGTATACAAATCAATGAAAAATAATAGAGAAAACCCAAGGCAGCTTAGAACGAAATATAAATAGTTTTATTTTAAGAACATTTTACAAAAACTTACATAAAAGAGGAGAATAGACTTACGTTATCTGAAAGCGAGTACATAGGTATACCTACTTCATTAAATTTAATTTAATCTCGTATTTATTTAGATACATAAAATACATTTAATGGCATAATATAATAACAATTATGCATAAAAAAAATTACACAGTCAGTTTCTTAATTTCTGTTATAATATTAGTTAATACTTTTTTATTTTTTGTGACTCTGGGACGTCCGCCAACATCTGCACCTAACAAAAGTTCTATAGCTTTATCACCTTTTTCACAAGCACGCTGAAGCATGTTGAAAGTAATACCTGCCGCTGCCATTTTTGAAATCATATTATTTGAAATAGACGAGTTTTGCAAGCAATTCATGGTACTCTTATTTTGAATTTTTAATTCAGATTTATTACGTTCTCGTACCAAAGAAACGACTGATTTTGTTCCATGCACCAAATCTTGTTTGGTTACGTTGGCTTTCTGTAATATTTTTTCTAGTAATTGAACGTCATTTAATGCATTATGAGCTCCAATTATAGCAGCTTCGCCCAACAAATCAATTCCAAGATCTTTCTGGTTAAATTTTAGCTTTGCCTTCCTCCTATCTTGAAGTTTTTCTCGAAGGATAGGAAGCGTATCAGCAAATCCCTTTACTAAAGAATCAAATTCACTCCATAAATTATTAGATCGTACATCTCTCAAAATTAGTGGAGCATCCAAACGAAAACCATTGTGCGCTACTAATATAACACCTTTTCCTACTTTACTTAAAAATTGTAAAAAACTCCTTAGCGCAATTTGTGGTGGGGTCGTTATAACCAGTTTACCGTGCAAAAACATTTCTCCTTTGTTAGTTGATAATCCTGTAATTTCTTCAATCTTCTTTGGAATTCCTCTCACTGGCATAATATAAACATTGAACTCTTGATTATCACATTTACATGCAATTTGACAAATTTCTGCAAATTTCAAAGATAGTCCTGTAGTTTCTATATCGAAATATACGACAACATCCTCTTCGTTGATCGGTTCTTTGTATATGGGATTATCAATTATTTCTGAAATTTCATTAAATCCACACTGTGTAGAATAGGTTATCCCTTCTCTCTTTTGTGAAGATACCATTTTACTCGTCCGTTTTGCTTTTTGAAATAACCGTCTTTGTTTAATTTTTACTTGTTTTAAGTACTGAGATCTAAGTGATCTTAAGCGATCCTTACGAGCACGAAATTTTTCTGTGATTGTCCCGGGAGATAAAGATAAGGTTTTGTTGACATTTACAACATAACTGGTTCCAATATTTTTTTGGCAAACAGATCCTGCGACACGATAATCATATGATTCCGATCCTCCGTAATAATGGTTCTTTGAATGTTTACTTGTTACAATTTGATTAAATGATTCGTTCGGTTGACTAGATCCACAAGGCGCTAATTTTTCTGCATTATCACAAAATGGTTTAAAAATTAACGAAAGAGTGTTCTTTAACGCTTGTCCCACAAGACCTTTACCTTCAGGTAGACGGGTGTGACGATAATTAATCGGATCTCTCTTGTACCCGCACCACTCGCCACAATTATCGTGTTCGTCAAATGCATGAGGTACTATATTCCTCAAACATGCTTCTGTTGCAGCTACATTACCTTTATTTTTCTTTAGGGCGCATCCAAAACAGTGTTTAAAATAATTAATAAGATTCCTGTTAATTTTGTGTGCCCACAAAGCTTTACTTAGATTCTTCGTCGCATGGTTGAGATCGGACCATTTTGAAACTGGATGATTATTCTCACGGTGGACAGCAGATATGGTGCTACTATCGTCATCACCAATTAGTGTACCGAGCACAACGTTTTCTTCTTCGAAATTCTTGTTGTGCGCAGTTATTTCTGCTGCAATGTCAGGCTCCATTGCCTTTGCGCTTCCACTCCAGTTGCACCGGCAGTCGTGATCCTCCTTCTTCCGACCACTTTTACATAAGCGACAATGTTTTTTTCGTGTAGAGTACGCTAATATTTTACCAGACTGCATGTCGATTAGAGACCCATGGCCTGAAAAAAGTAACGTGAAATTGCGTGTAAAAAATTGTCCCAGCTAAAATGTATACCCGTTAAACTATCGTAACTACGGCCATTGCCCCGTTTCATCCAAGCTGTGTCGTACGATCCAGTTAATTTTGTTAATTGCTCTTCTGAATGTTTAGACAAATATCTACAAATTTCAATTACGCACTATACATTCATTTTATGTATGTAAATAAATATAAAGTACTTACTCGCTATCAGACAACGTAAGTTTTTTTTCTCTTTTATGGCATTTACGCAACTGTCATTTGCTACCTTCTCAATTGCAGGACCCACAAAACGCTCATGTCTTTTCAACAGAGTATTACATGACGTTGGTATATTCATTGCAGACAGAAGTGTATTTAGTTGGCTATATCCTATTCCAGCATCAAGAATTCCTATTAATTTAATAGTAATTGTTTAGTATTTATAATATTTTTAAAAAAGATGACCTTTGCCAGCCAAATTCTCAAAAATGGTACCCACATTTAGTGAAACATTATTTATTTGTGTGGGTAAATTCTAATAATGACCAATAAGATTCGAACAGTGTTGCGATTAGTTTTTTGAAAACTGAATTAGAAAAAAATAGTTTCCTCAACTCTGGATTAGCTTAACACTTTTTGAGAATTTGATTTTACAATAAAATAGGTACTTACCGACAGCACTCTTTGTATTTACGTCGAACCTAAGCTTTGAGCGATCATCAACGGTCTGTTGTCTTTTCGAAGTCGAAATTTCATAAATGCATAGACATTGATAACAGCGAACTATTAGAATGCTAGCAAGACTAATAATTCTTTCACTTACAATGTTTTTCAGTGAAAGAGGTATATCACACGAATTACACCATAACCCTTCTGCCAAAAGATTTAACTCGACAATGCGTCGTCCACTTGGAATTTGATTTTGAATTGTAGATATATCATTCACTTTTCTTCTCTTATTGGCATTTATAACATTTTCGATTTGCTTAATTTTTCTTTTTGTTATAAATCGGCCTTTATACCGCAAGCGCTCATTCATATTTGACATGTTACAAATGTTGTCAAATGTCAAATCTCACGTAGTACAGTAGTACCACGTTGAAAAACACAGTGCTGCGTTGCCACGATTATCATCTAACTACGCATGATAGAAACCGTACATAAAATTAATATTTCTCTAAAAAATCATATTCTAAAATATAAAATTATAATAAATAACCTATATGAACACAGTTCTGTGTCTACTTATATAATATATAATTAATTTTCTAAATAAAATTTTTTAAGCTAAAAGTTGGTATTGGAGTCAAATGAATGACTTTATTCCACTTTAATTTAATGTTTTAGGTTTTATTTAATAACATATATTTCTTTTAAATGGAAAAAAATCTGTTACGGTATTCTTCCAACCCTTGAAATATTTTTCTACGGCAGTATTATATGTATTTAAGTTCATTTTTCTATTTTTCATGAAGACTGTCAATTGATTTAAAAGTATCGCTGAAACCACCTTAACACATCAAATATATCATTTAAAATTCTACAAAAATCTTCGATAATAAAAAAGTTCCTTCACAATCATCAAAAATTTGAGGACAATACTTTGTGTCTCTTAAATATATTAGGGCACTAATCACACTTTGAGACAATGTTTGGGCAGCTAATTTCACATTCATTTTGTTATTTTGAAACTGAATGTGTTTTTTTGTTAATTTACAACTTAAATGAATCTTTATCTTGAATATCATTCAATTCTTTCCTATTGTCAGGATCTACAATAACAAAAACAATAGCGAGTTAACTTCAACATGTGACAGGCGTCAAAAAATATAAAAACTTTTTTTTTGTAATAGGGTGCAAAAAATAGGGTTTGAAACTATCCTCACCATATTGAAAATTGGCTCCCATATTGGTACAAATACTTATATTGGTAGGTGCGCCGTCAAACGTGATTGAACTACTTCTGTCCCTGTTTCATATATCAGTTCTAAACATTTTCTTAATAAATTGACTCGTTCTGACCCAGTCAACGATTTTATCAAAACATATCCTATCGGAACCTTCCAACTGCCATGAAAACTAAAGCTAATCGTGCAGCAGGTAAATTGTCAGTATTATACTTTGTATAATAACTGGTACTATTTTTAAATGTTCGTAGTGAATTAAAATTTATTTTATTTGAATGTGACAGTTTATCTGCTCTATGACATATAATGTAGGTAAATATTTGTATGTATGTTATGTATAAGTGTTATACCATGTCTAGTTTTGAATACAACAAAATGGCTATTAATTTATCTTTACAACCTAAGTATGTAATGGTAAGGGGAGTAGTACTAAATTAATAATTAATTAAAATGGTAAAACTTTTATTAACTTTAATTAATTAATTTCTGAAAGAATTAAATTGTTAAAATGGGTAGACTTGGTTAAATTTGTAAAATACTTGTCTATTTATAATTTCAAATATTTCCCGCCTTTAACTCCTACTCCTGCTTATTCATCACATTTACCTCGGTACAGGAAGTAATCAAATTTAAATTTCGGGCGCCAGATCTAAATTACCACTTGATTAGATCGAATTTATTTTTAGAGTATTGAACTTTATTATCTTCGGGTCCAGTACAGTGATGGCAAGATCAATAAATAATAACTCAACTGAAAGTTTAACAACATGCAAGATTTATTCATCAAAACATGAACAACGATACAATACAAAACAAACATATGAATAGTGTGGATTGAAATGTCGTAATCAAATATATTTATTTGTGTTGATTACAAGAATGATCGTTGTGATGTCAACAATGTAAATAAACCATGTTACAATTGATTGATTACAAAAGTACAAAAATAATATTGGTGACAATGGATTGATTATGATAATCAGGTTGAGGATTGAAACAATTGCTTTTTGTGTCAAAAATCAATAATATCGTTACTATTAAGTTTAAATAATTTGCGGCCTCCGCGCATAAATAAATTTACCAAGTTTGAGCTAAAATTATTATGAGTTTGATAGCTAGTGAATTGTAGGACTCAATATGTATGTAATATCCGACCTCGGTGGATAAAATAATAAATTATTAGAAAATATCTTTACTAGATTTTCCTTTTAAATAAATAATAATTTGCGACAAACTCTTGTCCGCAAAATAATTGACAATTAAATAATTAACGTTGACTGCGCTGGCGCAACGTTTTGGACAAATACAAAATTCACTAGTTTAACCGATTTTTGATTTTAAGCTCGTGGTAATTGAATTTAAACTTTTGGAAAAATAGTAATAATTTATGTTTATTGAAAATAGTCAAAATTGACTGCAAAAGTTTTGGAAAAAGAATAACAACAAAAGCGGGAGGCTTTAGAACGGTTGTTACGACACCTTAAAGGATAATTGGTCTAAGCAAAACATGCGACCGCAACTCAGGTCGGGCCCTACAGCGAGTACCACGTTAAGTTGGTTCGTCGGATTGGTCAAACTTAAACACCACCGTCAAAAATAATAATTGGTCTAGGTAACGAGAACTTTCAGGATAGGTCCTGCAAAGAGGGCCGCTGCTGAGAGTCGGTTATAATTATTATGTGTCTACCTAGAACACCACCCGTAAATGCAACTTTGAGGGTTTCAGTAATATTTGTAAAATAGAGAAGGACGCCAGGCTAGGATTGGTCGATTCGTTGGTCCCCTCGATAAAAGAGGACGCAAATCAACTCGCTAACTTTATTTGCCTACTAGATTTCACTCCATACCTAGTCCTCACCTTTAGTTCTAGAAGAGCCACCCTATCAGTCCCGAATGCGTGAGTTGCATTGATTGACTGATAATCTTATCGAAAAATCTGGCCTTTTTATATGAAAATAAATCATGCTAGCCTTGTCTAAAAAGCTCGTCTCTTCTCTGTCTTACAATACTAGGCAACATTCTAACGGTCACCAGAATCTGTTGTTCTCTTTCTTTAAATTCTAGAACCTTCCGAGGCTCTCTTTCTAACGGTTTTTCTACTATGTTGTGATTGACCGAGATTACTAGGCAACGGACAGTTTCTTTTTCTAAATTCGAGAACATTCTGAGACTCTTTCTAACGGTCACGAGAATCAGTGTTCTCTCTCTAAACTCGAGAACATTCTGCGGTTCTCTTTCTAACGGTTTTCTGCGTAGTACTGTACTGCGCAGCGTCTCTACTCTATCAGTTGCCACCTAGCGACAAATTGAATAACTCGTTTGACACTTGTAGAAGTTAAGCTTGCAGAGTGTTTTCTTGAGAGTTAACCTCAAACTGATTTCAACGATTTTTAGCATGTTATGAAATTACACAAACCAAACTCTGTCTGGTAGGTCAAATGATTCTATACAATACAAAATACTTAATTCTAATCCTTTGGCAGGTAATGAACACAAATGTTTGGCCGAATAAAATATATCAATATCTTAACCTGGATTATAAATAACTTTAGGGTTAATTGAATAACACCTGAATATGATTACTATCACATTATGTCGTGAATCCAATCTTCTTATTGGATTTCATCACAGTTTATAGGTACGTTATGGTCTGAGTCAATTCTCAGCTCAACTTTTATAATATTTTTCAGATCAAAGAGTCTACTGACATATTAAAATGCGAAGTATAAACTAAATTTATAACTTTAAATGGCCATGAAAATAGCAAGTATATTCGTTTCAAACAGATGAGGAGTATTTTAGACAAATTTATTGTAACGAAAAATTCACTTCGTTACAAGTATAAACAAATAGGTTTTAAAAAGTTATAAAGAGTTTATTTGTATTAAGTTATGAAATTGTTTTATTATTTAACTCCTAGTTAAGCTTCGAAAACAATTTCACAACTACTAGTCCAGTCAAATTAGCTCGTAAAACGCCATTTGGCGGAAAAAATTTATATAGTCCTGAAATTTCGCATATATACTTGGGAGTACTGTAGAATCAAATATCCGTCGGGTTACCCCGGCGCAGGGTGCCGCGTCCCCCCAAAATCCTGAAAAAACTTCCCCAAACGGGTACATTGCACTAGTTTTTCGCAATTATCTCGTAAACGGTTAATCACACAGGATATTTTATAATTTGCGAATTGTAGATAAATAAATTCTCAATATGGGATGATCTGAGTCGTTGATGTATCGATTCTAGTTCACGCGCTAGAGCAGTCGGAAGAAAAGGGGGGATCGTGGCGCGCGACGAAAAATTTGTTTCTCGCGTTTGAATTTTGCAAATTCCTCACGGACAACAAGGGTTACCTCATAAATGTACCTACAAGAAAATAGAGCAAGAAATTCTCTATCATTACATGCTAATCGTGTTTTCTTATTGTCTTCTTTTTGTACTGTTTTCGAATGATTTTCGTATAAACGTCAATAACACAAAAATTAAATTTACACAATTTAATAAGTTATATGTCTAATAGAGGCATGTTTGTGTGTAAATATAGTATTCTATAATACACCTGATTGTACACGCGAAGTTTTATAATCATACAGATTATTTTTGCTAAACTATCGTTTTATAATTGATTTTATCACACTAATTGAGGGTAATTATCTTTAATTTTTAAAGAGATGCAAATATTCATTTTTTGTTTCAGAATTTTATTCCGCTTACAATATTTTACAAAAAAATATATTTTTAAACATTGTCTAAGCCCAAGTTAAGTCACAATTTGAGTATAATTTAAAACAGAACATATAAAAATAAGGTTATTTTTATCATTTTGTGTTAAATCAACTGTCGAGGCTCAACGGATGACAATACTTACTTCCGGTTAGCAGCATTTAATTTATCGGACATTTTTTTGTCAGATACAGATTCATTCAAATGTTGATATGCACTATTTTTGCCTTGTTTATAACATATTCTCCGAAAGAATATTGCTAAATATAAGTAAAATTTTTATTTATTGTGTTTAACCAGCTGTAACTTTTGAACGAATAACAATATAGACTTCCCGTTTACGGCATTCAATTCCTTGGACATTTTTCTGTTAGATACAATATCTTTTCATATTTAGATATTGCTTAGTTGGATTTAATTCAAAAATATTTTGCGAGAGAACATTGCTAAATATTACTTTAATTTTTATTTATTGAGTTAAATTAATTGTATGTGTTGAACAATGATTAAAAATAAATATTTTGTAAAATATTGTAAGCGGAATAAGATTCTGAAACAAAAATGTAATATTTGTATCCGTTTAAAATTTAAAGATAATTAACCTCAATTAGTTCGATAAAATCAATTATGAAACGATCGTTTAGCAAAACTAATTTGTATGGCTATAAAACTTCGCGAGCACAATTAAGATGTATTATAGAATACTATATTTACATACCAACATGCCTCTATTAGACATATAACTTGTTAAATTGTGTAAATTTAATTTTTGTGTTATTGACGTTTATACGAAAATCATTCGAAAACAGTACAAAAAGAAAACAATAAGAAAACACGATAGCATGTAATGATAGAGAATTTCTTGCTCTATTTTCATGTAGGTACATTTATGAGGTAACCCTTGTTGTTCGTGAGGAATTTACAAAATTCAAACGCGAGAAACAAATTTTTCGTCGCGCGCCACGATCCCCCCTTTTCTTCCGACTGCTCTAGCGCGTGAACTAGAATCGATACAGCAACGACTCAGATCATCCCATGTTGAGAATTTATTTCTCTACAATTCGCTAATTATAAAATATCCTGTGTGATTAACTGTTTACGAGATAATTGCGAAAAATTAGTGCAATGTACCCGTTTGGGGAAGTTTTTTCAGGATTTTGGGGGGACGCGGCATCCTGCGCCGGGGTAACCCGACGGATATTTGATTCTACAGTACTCCCAAGTATATATGCAAAATTTCAGGACTATATAAATTTTTTCCGCCAAAAAAGCTAATTTGACTGGACTATACTTGTTTATCCACAGTACAACTACGTATTTTGGTTATTTTTTAGATATCTTATATAGTTATTAAAACAATTTAAAAGCCAACTAAAATAACTAAGTAGTTAACAAAATTTATATAACTAAAAAGCCAATTTAATTTCTAAACTACAACAAACAAATCATATTTAGGATATCAATTTTGTTGTTATTACAAAATACTGATTTCACCATACAACATTATCGAAATAACTAATAAATGACTAAACGTAAGTTGTTACAACGTTATAAAAGTTAAAATTTGGTCACAGCAACTAAAGATAACATTTTGTGCTATTTGGGAGGCACGGCTTCGGGCCACCTGGTGAAGCGGTCGACGATGGTTAGGCAATATTTGTAGCCTGCAGAGACGGGAAGCGGTCCCACGAGGTCAATATGGATGTGCTCGAACCTCGTGATCGTGAGTTGAAATTGTCCAACTGGTGCTGAGACGTGTCCAGAAACTTTATTTCTCTGACACGCGATGCAGCTGCGAGCCCACTTCCTGCAGCCTGTCTTCATGGCTGGCCACACAAAGCGCTGCGCGACCATCTTCACCGTGGTGTTGATACCTGGATGAGCTAAGTTGTGCACTGAATTGAAATCTTGTCTGCGGAACTCTCTTGTTATGCTGGAGTTGCTACGTCACAGATGAGATCTCCTGTAGTGACGGAATTGCGAACACTTCGCAGGTTCAATCCCGTTGTAGCTGTGTTTATCAGCTCTGCGTCATTCTTCTGTGCTCGTGTGAGGGCATCGTTAGCAATGGAGGCTGACAGTTCATTGACTCAAGTAGTTCATTCATTTTCGCACCATTCACTAAAAACATTGATATTTGGGTTCATTGTTGTCTTATTTTTCACTTAGGGCCGTAGCTGAAGCTCGGGACCGTGGCTGGTGCGCTGTCTGGTTGTCGTGTTGTCCGGTTGTAGTTGTTGTAGGTCCGTTGCTGTCGTCTCTGTTCTGTGTTGGTGGTGGTAGCGATGGAAATTCTGCGCCTCTGGTGTTCGTGCCTGGGTCCAATGTCCAGGGATTTGAAGATGGTGGCGGTGCAGGTACATATTCGGCGGTTGTAGCTGGTTCACCGGTAAGTTTTTGTTTCATTCTTGGATTTCTCCGAGCTCTGAATACTAACTTGCGTAGATAGTACGGACAGTTCTTGAAGTTGGCCGGGTGTTCACCGCTACAATTGCAGCATTTTGCTTTCACATTGTCCAGTTTCTTGCAATATTTTGTCAAGTGCGACGAATTGAGGCTGTCTGGAGCAATTTGAAGTTGCATGGCAACGGTGGCACGGTGTGATTAGCCGTTTATTATTATGTCGTTCCCATTTGATTCTTGTGTAAAGTAGAAGTAGCTCTCTAAGTGATACTGCTGCATCAGTGATCACAAGATAGAGCGGCCTGTGTTTTGTCCTCATCGTGTACACGCGCTTAACTGGCACTTTGTATTTATCTTTGGGCTGGCTCTGCACCTCATCTGTCGTCGGCTGTGAGTCTAGCCCACGGATGACAAACGCGTGCGTTTTCTCGTGTTGATCAGTGTAGGTATGAAATTGTATTTTGTCTTCTTTTAGTGTTTTCATAATTTCCTTTTTATGTTCTTGCTTGTCGAGATATAGATTCATATTGTTTCTAGTATAGTTTACGTAGAACCCACCATCTGTCATATTCTTTAGTATTTCCGTTAATTCCTTGTGATTGTTTGTCTTGCCTCCAGGGATTACTATGGGAGCTGGGTTTTGTCTTCTCGGTGTTTTGTCGTCGTTTCCGTTTCCATCTGCTCGTTCTCATCTTCATTGATGTCGTGCTCATCTTCATTGTGATCGTTGTCATCTTGTTGAATTGGAGTGAATCTGTTGTTTAGTTTAAATGGTAGTGGTAGTGATACGCGGCCACGTCTTCCTCGAGAGGCACCGCCACGGGGCATGATTGTTTCTGTGTTTGTTGTTCTTTGTTGTATTGAAGTTGAAGTGGTGGCTACCGCTAGACCGTCGGTCACTATATAGTTGATTGTAGTAGATGGTGCATCACTTCTGCTATTCTCCGTTTCTCTCTGATTTGTCGGTAATGTAGTCTTGCTGCTGGGTGTGGACGCCGGTATAGTAGGGGCGCTGAGTTGTGCGGCAATTGCGTCGGTAAAGCCGAGCTCGCGCAGCGCTTTGTATCGTTCTTCTTGTGTAGACGGCTTAGTTTCGATACCACCCGCTGCGTATGTTTGGTTTACACTGTCAACAAATCGTCGGCCTAATGTTACAAGGTTGTATGAACAAATTATATAAATTTGGTAATGACGATTTTAAATATTGACATTCTACAGAAACTAACATATCGCTCATATTATTCTAATTTTTGTTATTTCAACCTTGTCATATTATTTATGTGACAAACCTAAAATTTGACATTTCTAACACTGACAGTTTTTCAGTAAAAAAAAAATGAAAAACACATACAACTTTGTTAACTCAAAATTAATTTTTAATGAGTGGAATACAACTATGTTATACTATAAGAAAGAACAACACGTTAAGTAAGTATTAATTCCTTTTATTTGAACAAAGAAAATATATATAAAAAAAATCTTATATACTGAAAAGAAACATAACTATTTTAAATATGTTTAAGACTGCGTTTGAAGCCCTCTATGAAAAAATCTGACGTGGCCATCACACAACCTTCCGCCATATCTAGATTTTAAACAGAAATGTATACGTGCAATCCGGTGCCCATTTAAAATATACAAATAAAAATCTCAAATATTCAAACACAGAAATTTGCATCACCTGAATAAAAAAATTTATTCACAGGAAAACTCTGCTGTATTGAAGCCATCCTCCGTTGAATTACTACATTTAATATCTTACTTAGGACTTATATAGCGCTAGTATGCCAACTTGTCACCCGTCTCACCTGTCAATATTTTTTACGCAGAAACAAAAATCAACCGATCATGGATTACAAGATATCAACGTTTTATTTGATAAATTTATTTTTTAAATTTTACTGCAGTTCTTTAATGCTACCAGATAAAGACAATTTTTTTATAACGTAAGTTGCAAATAACTTTTCCTCTTATTCTCATTACAAATAAATACTATATTTTTCCAAATTTATATACAATTTTGACAATTAACCTTTTCAATCTTCAAAAAATATCACTTCCGATGAAGATATTTGTACCAAAATCTAGGGAGCTCTTCCAATTTATATACAAATGTTAAATACCAAATATCAAAATGTTCGGGTAATTCGTATTTGAGTTATGCGACTAACAACCCTTGACCACACACACACACACACACACACATACACACACACATACACACAGACATCATCGTGAAACTATCAAAAATGAGTTGTAAGGACCCTAATTCGTGCTCATCCACTAAAAATTCACCACCCGATTTTTTGCATGATTCCAATACCTTCCTTTACAGGTAAGCGGAAGGTAAAAACGTGGCCAATTTTTGAACAAACCTGAGTTTAAAACCGTTTATGAAAACATATGGCCATCTATTCTATAATAGGTTAGAGCTACTTTCATGAAGATGTCACTATAGTAAGACAGTACATCAGACGATACAAGAACGCATTGCACTGCACACAATAATTCTATTCAGTTTCACAAATTCAAGAACGGTGCTTTCATTCCGGAGGTTTCCATACTTACCTAAATAAAATAATATTTTTAGAATAATGTAAACTGTACATAGGAATAGGAGTAAAGAAAATAATTTCATCTTTATTGGTAGGGATTCATCAAACCATTTAACTGGAGGCTTGTTGGACCTAACTTTACGAGTTCTCAAAGGAAAATGTAGGTGTACCAATGTCGAGATTTTACTTACAAATTCACTTGCTGCTGAACAGGCATTATGTATCTGATTAAAAATATTACCCCAATCCGTATTTTTGACGGATTCCTTAAAGATAGAGATGCTATTTTTTTAATACACCCTTTTTGTTACAGTGGGTGTAGGAACTCTGACACGTTTAACATTTATAAACTGAAGCAGGTGATCTGACAGGCATGGATCCAATACACCGGTTTCGTATTTATTACTTTGAATATTTGCCAATATATTATCTATGCATGTAGCGGAACTTGAGGATATTCTTGTCGGTTCTGAAATTTTAGGAGAAATGTTAAATGATGCATTAAATTCAAAAAATAAGATAGGTTTGTATCTGATCCTAAAAAATTTATATTGAAATCACCTAAAATTATCAATTCCTTGTTTAAATAAACTGTTAAGAATTCTTCAAATTTGCCAAAAAAATATTTTAAATTGCCAGCACAGGACCTGTACACTGCAATAATATTAAGTTGTGGATTAAGCAATTCAATGCCACAAAATTCTGCATCAAACGCGTGGTTTAAATTGTCAAAATTTAAAACTTGAAAGTCGATATTATTCTTGATAAAGATTGCAACCCCACCATGCTTATTTACAGATCTACAATAGTAAGTAGCTAGTTTGTAGCCTATTATATTAATTAATTTTATTTGATTTAAATCGAGCCAATGCTCTGATAGACAGATAATATCGTACTTATTTTGAATAAGAAACAAATTTAATTGATCTACTTTGTTGGATAGACACTGGATATTCACATGACAAATACTAACCGTATCATTATAATCAGTATGACTAATATTTTGATCTAAAGAAGTTATATTTTCGTGATGCAGAAAACAGTCTTCTGTTGAGATTTTGGTTATTCTATCTTCTGTGGTACCTTCGGCCAGTGAAAAAACGGCTTGACATTTGTTCCTATCGGCCAGATAGCTGGGTCTAGGGCTTTTATTTTATTTTCATAGTGTACTGACACTTTAAATGAGGAATAGAGATCCGGCGACCTTGATTTTAGTTTTTCAACTTTGACCTCTGAGAAGTATTTTAATAAGTGATTTTTTATAGAATCTTCCTTCGTTTTAGGATCGAGCCAATATACATGTAGTGAGAATGGTCTCGGTACAGTTTTAAATGTATCAGATGTATTTAAACTTTCATCTAAACACCCAATTATAGGGTTTGATTTTTGTTTGACTTTTGCTGAGTCCAGAGAATTTCTTATATCACTGTTTTTGTTGTTAGACATATTCACTATTTTTTTAGTGTTATTAGATGTAGATGATAAACTTTTATTTACTTTATCAATTGCCACATCAGGACGACATGTTTGAGAATTGTTTATTTCATCAACGGTTGTGTTTGAATTTTTCATATTAACGCCATTTTGTGTACAAACAGATTGAGATTGCTGAGCCGGTAAATTATGACTCTTTTTCTTTTTACCGGCTTTGACACTTTTGTTTATGTTTAAATGTTTATTTTCAGTATTAAGAGATGGCACCATAGACGGTGATTTTACATTTTTTAACAGAAGCACATGGTCGTTTAAGAGGTTAATTGTATTTTTTTGGTTGCAAATTAATAAGTCTTTTTCATTTATAAGTTGATTTAAATAAAAAATTTTGCATTTTAGTAAATTCACTTGATTTAAATCCACTTCGGTGACAGTAGTAAAAGAAAGATCGTTTTCATCTTGACTATCAACTTCTTGGACTTCCTCTACTGCACAAACCATATAAGAGTCTATAGATAACCCACTCCCATGTTAACAGACCTGACATTGTTGGTGGCGCCATCTCTTGATCTGCAACGGTACTAACGCAAGTTCAGGCTTTTGCAGCCCGGTAAATATTTAAGTGATATTTAAAAATTAATGAAAAAATACAAATAAAACAAAAAAATTAAACAAAATAATATTTATTTAATGGTACATATTTAGTCAAATATTTATTTTGACTTAACAACTGAAATATCCTATCGTTATTTACAATTTTTTTCCAAACATATAATTTTTTCTTTTACATAATAATGGATAATTAACATTATTGTTTTGTTAATAATTATGTCTTTAACAATCTCTTTATGTTCTTCACATGTTATAAATTGGAAATAACAAGGGTTGGTTAGAAGTACGGTATAAGGTTCGAAGTTATTATACTCAGGTAAAATAACTCTAACGGTTCCCCACTTACTTGTATGCATGTATAATGCTATTTTCAAAACATGTAAATAATATTACATTCAATTATAACATTATTAATTAACTTCTTCACATGCACAAACTGGCTTTGCTCTTTGCTGTCACTTTTTGTTTGCTTAGATTAGAGTAGCTATATACAAAGAGTACTGGCTATAGTAGTGGCCATACAAGCCTTTGGCCATTTTGGTAAGGACGTAAGGACCAATAGAAAATGACTAGCTAATTATCTATACTCTTTATTTGAAGTAACATGAACTGGGGGTGACATCTCTTGATCTGCAACAGCACTACAGCCAGTGTCAGGCCGGGTCCTATTAGAGTTACCATACACTGCTCTACTGTATTGAGACAACAATTTATTTGATTGTCGCCCACAACCGGCAATTTTAGAATACCAGCACAACTCGTATGAGATATTACACCACATTTTACACATTTCTGACCTGTTTGGGCAATTTTGTGACATCTTTTACAAGAAATATCACTAATTTTTTCACCGGTCACAGAAACAGAAACTATACCGTCGGCCATCTTTATAATATCCTACCATAACCATAGTACATTGTTTATATAAATTAGCAGTAAATTTTTCTACTAATACAGAGTGATTTACAACTTCGTGCATAAAATTTAATGTCATACTGCACTGTACTGTAATTTTAAAAAAATATTTAATTAATTTATGTAATTTAAAAAATAAGATACATAATAATATTTTAATTATTAAAGAATCATTTACCTGGTAATAATATTGATGGTTTTTTAAAGATGAATTTCATTATTTACTAATTCTAAATAGTTACATTTTTTCAATTTGACTGCATCGTACAGCTCAATGTCGAGTTTTGATAGACTATATAAGCACTTGACTTCTATTATATTATTATCGTCTATAATACCTGGAAAATTTTTGCTGTATGTTTTAAAATACATTTATATTTGTCCGAATAACATACCATCAGGAGAAGCACCTAAAAATTCATTTTGCTCATCGATGAACAGTCCACTGGGTTGTACTGTCATGCCAGTTTTCTGATGAAATAATTTTATTGCAACTGGTTCTTTTATTTTTCCATAATGTATTGCAGGAGAAGTAAATTTAGTTGCAAATATTAATTTTTTGACTAAATTGTGGCATTTCGTTGTTATTCTTCTTTGAACTACTGCACCGGAATTAGAGGCAGTCAATCTAATTTTTTTTCTAACTCATATCGTGGATTTCCATACTGTCCAACAGTATTTAAAAATATGTTGTTTTTCTTTTCTTGTGTCACTTTCAAGTTCTTTAAAATTTGGTTTTTTTCCGATTCCAATTCATGTTCCGACAAATCTGGTTTCACACATTTCTTCCCGTAATCTACATTTTTTGGTAATACTGATTTTTTTACTTTTTTTTCGTTGCCAAAATTAATCTTCCTGCAAGTTTTTTTTCGATATTGCCGACAAACATATTTTTTAAAATTTTTACCAGGACTTTTTGTGTGGCCTTTTTCCATGGTCCTGCGTGCCATTTAATATTATTATTGTACCTTAAACCAGCCAAAATTGTTCTGGTTTGGAATGAACCTTTCTGTGTTAGATTTAATCTTTTCCCGCTGTTAAATCTAGCCAAAATAGACATGAAGCATTCTGCTTTATTATTTGTTTCGTTTGTTATTAATTTTGTCGAATATCTTATCAAACCATCTAGAGCACTAGTAACATGTATAAATAAAGAATTATTTTTAATGTTATTATTGCTACTACTTTGTCCTACTTGACTACAAAAGTATTCTTTGCATTTCGTGTGGTCTCCGAATACATGTAATTGTCCGTGTTTCAAATCTTCTTTCAATAATTCTACATCTCCGTCTTTGTGATGGTATAATGACTTTTGTGCTATTTTTTGAAATTTTATGTGATAAGTTCTTCTTCTTGTAGGTCACTAATAAATTAAACGCATGATAATTGTTTAATAGATATATTTCGGACGTTTCGAACCTTTGATGTGGTTCATCCTCAGCTACAACACAAAAATATACATAATAAATTAAACTAACAAATACAAACTTTTATGTCAAGTACCTGATAAGCATATTATAAAAATAAGGTAATACATTAGAATATAGATGGACATCTATCGTCTTTAAAGATTAACAAAATATTTTACAAGAGCACGAAAGCGTGGCTGTCAAAACAATGATGCCGGAACTGCGCACAAGTGGATTTTTTGAAATTGTTTAATTTTAACTACAGTCAACCATTTTCTTTCGGTACTGTTTATTGTTGTATCATCTTTTATTTTGAATATATATTTTCCATAATTTTTAATACTATGATTCACACAATCGATTTTTTTTACCTCTCTGCCATATGTGACCTCTTTTATTCTGGCATAAACACTAGAATCTCCATCCGCAACAAACTCTAAATACCGCAAACCATGCATACGTTCATTTTCATTGAAACCCTCTGTTACAATGTCAGCTTCCATCGCAGAAGAAGAGCCTGACCAATTCCGGAAACAGATATGATTGCCGACTGGTATTTGTTTGTTTGCTGCTCTAGCACACACACAACAATATTTGTTTCGAACACCAACGTAGAGCAATTTGCCAGTAACATGTCCGATTATTACGGCCTATAATTTTGTGAATATAAATATAAATTTTACTTAGTATGTTAAATAAACAATAACTTACAATTACAACTCCGGATGCCGCATTATAATTATGGCCATACGATCTCTTACTCCACCCCCCATCAACATTAACTCGTATCCATGGGATTTTATTTTCATCAATTTGGTCCGTATGTTTCTTCTCCAATAATTTCCAATTTTCCGAGTGTGCATATTTTTGAATATTCATATTGTAAATTGATTTCCCAATTGAGAACATAATTTATTTCGACGATTCTGCATCCATTTAAAACGAGGTCATTAACGTTTTTTGTTCTCTCTATTTGAAGTTTGTGTTGTCTAATACTAAAATAAAAATACATAATTATACCAACCAATTAATTTATGTTTTATAAAGATTTTATATAAGATTATTACGGCCTATAATTTTGTGAATATAAATATAAATTTTACTTAGTATGTTAAATAAACAATAACTTACAACTCCGGATGCCGCATTATAATTATGGCCATACGATCTCTTACTCCACCCCCCATCAACATTAACTCGTATCCATGGGATGTTATTTTCATCAATTTGGTAATTTTTTATTGCTAGTTCCAATTCTTCTTTGCCTGCCTTTTCCATTTCTTCCCAAAGTTCATCTTTCCAAATCTAAAAGTATAAATAATAATTATTTTTACAACATAAAAAGGCTTCCTTGGATCCTTTAGAGAAATACGCGAACCTTTAAAAAAGGTAATTTACATTTCTTTACAAACAAATTTTGTTAAACGAAAAATACTAATTCTTGTAACTAAATAGTATTATTTTATTTGAAATTAAAATTTTCAAGAAACGAATTTTAAAACTTGCTAAAAACTAACGACTCCTCTATGCAATACTAGTTTACATAAAAATGCTTACACTACTCAGTTCCTGCTCAATTTTTGAAAATGCTTGGTAAGATAATACCGGTATATACATGACACTTAGACATTCTTCCAGATGTCCATATGTGCTACCAGTTGCAAAGGTTCCCCATACAGCACCCACATTTATTGTAGATTTAGTTTTTTTAGGATCTTCTGTCATATGACTAACTTCCCTGTCACACATATTACATTTAAATATTATTCGAGATATTAAACCGAATCCGTATGTTTCTTCTCCAATAATTTCCAATTTTCCGAGTGTGCATATTTTTGAATGTTCATATCGAAATTGATTGCCCAATTGAGAACGTAATTTATTTCAACGATTCTGCATCCATTTAAAACGGGGTCATTAACGTTTTTTGTTCTCTCTATTTGAAGTTTGTGTTGTCTAATACTAAAATAAAAATACATAATTATACCAAACAATTAATTTATGTTTTATAAAGATTTTAATGATAAAATAATAACACGGCAATAAACAAATTTACTTTGATTCGCTATCTCTACACCTACTACCGACTTTTTTCTAATAACGGGTATTATAAAGAAGTAAAATACTTACGATTCATATTCTTCATCAGTTCCCCACGCATTACTTAAATCAGTTTGCATGTCCATGTCAATGTCCAAAGATAAATTTTTTGTATTCAAAGGTGTGCTATTTATAATATTACGATGAAGCTCTTCTGGCGAAAAAGACTTCGTAGTGCAAAGAGCTGCATTCTTTCCAAGTGCTGTGCTGATCGTATTACTGCTGTTTTCCTCTTTATTATCATCCTTATTTCTGTAAACATAATTATTTGAACTTCAATACGGCCTTTTTAATATCATCATGTGATTTAAACACAGAAGAAATAAACAACAATGAACGTATGTCTACAGAAATATTTCCGGAAATATAGCTACCTACTCGACAATATTAGACAAATTTTCAGATAAATACATAGTAGGTACTTGACACTAATTGTTAACAACAATGAACGAATGAGCGTATGATTATTGTTTTGTGCAATCTCCCGACCTAGAATAACAGTTGAACATGAATATTTATTTATTGACAATAATGTGATGTCCGTTTAATATTTTTTTATTTCCTATTATTTTCTAAAAAGTAGAATTTATGAATTGGAACAGAAGTTTTTCTTATAGCAAATAAACTTGAATCTGTTCTCGTTAAGATTCAGTGCGCGGTTTAAATATTGAATATTGTAACAGTCAAATAATCTACTTACCGTGAATCCACTTCGCAATTAGATGTATTCCATCTTTGTTTAGCAAAAAATGAATTTTTGGTACGCTTCTTCACTTTACTTGGGCACACACCCTTCCTTCCCATTTTAACAAACAACGGCGAATACCCCGAATACACAATGTATAAAACGAGGTATAAAATCAACAACAAAACCAAAATTAAAACCACACAATAAAACAACAAAACAAAACATAAATAACAAATAATAATATTTTATAACAAATATGTGCAAAATAGAAGAAAAAATATGATAGTGCTCTGAACGAGATTCTAACAGAAATATACAACGGCGGCTTGAAATTCGAAAACTTCACTACAGCGCCAAATGTAAAAGCGAGTAGCGACCACCTATGAGAGAATGCCTGAACTTTTTCTGCTCTCGAAAGCTACTCAAAACTTAATTTTGTTTTTCGAAGACCACTAAAATATAACACAACATTTAGGATTTTTCCTTTTTTTCTATCGAAAATATATAAATATATCTTGACAAGTACGTATTTTATAAAGACGTAAATATTATAATTTAAGAAATAATGTTTAATTTTGTAAAATATAATATTTTTTTTGGAATAAAAATGGTGTATTTGACTAGATTTATTAATTAGATTTACATATATGTTTTATTTGGCCTGTTAAAGCCTACCAGTTTTTAATGGTCTTCGAACGAAATTAATTACTGTTAGTTAGGCCATATATATATTTAAACGCAGCCTTGAAAAGGCATTTTAAGTAGTTTTCCTTTGTTTTTTGCCTTTTTGATCTGTAGCTGACGTTTGAGAGGGAAATATTGTCGTAAAATACTCTTTGTCTATTGTTGGCATCCAGTGGTACATAGATATGATTGAGTCGGTCTTATTTTGAGGTAGGATATGCGACGGCTTAGCCTGTTTGGGCATAGGAAAGCTCATATAAGTTTTTACTCTAGTCTGCCTTTTCCCCATAATATGTTTTGTATTGTGCGTCACAAAGTCTTCTTGAGCATGGGAAGTCTTGTATTTTATATTAAAGATAGACCCAGAGAAATGAATCTGTTGTTTCTTTGTATACGGTACTTTAGTGTAGTCAAATATAGTTGCACATTCTTGAAAGTTCTTAAAATCCACTGCATGCTTTTGTATAACTTTGTATGGCTTATTTCTGTTAACCTGTAGTAGCAAGCGTAACAAGGAAACTGGGGGAAAAAATATTCAGCTTTACTTAGTACGCGTTCGATACAGCTGTGAACTGAATCAATTTTTTGAACACATGAGTGTCCTGGCGTTGAATATTTCATTGTATTTCTTGGTGCCACAAGGATGGGTGGTTCAATGTTTGCTTTAGCGGTAGTACTTGCATAAGATTTATCATTAAACTGATTTGACGGTGAAGGAATACTGTTTCTCATTTCAGTAAGTTTGGCATCTGAAGACTGCTTTAAATCATCCTTGGTAGAGGAGCAAAACGGTTCAAATTTAGACATGATATTGTCTTGGAGCTTGTCAAACAGGGAACTAAAAAAATCCGCATTAATACTCTTTAGATTATCGATTGATTTGGTTAATTCGTCTAGCTGAGACTCAAGGTTATTTATTCTGGATTTATCAAATATATCGCTTTTGCGCTTACATGTATTACACAGATATAGTAAATTGTGATTCGTTTCAATAAACTTGAATTGGCTATCAGTTACGGCAATACACGAGGAGTGAAACCACATACCACAATTGCCTTCACAGCCAACCAAACCGCCCGATTTTTTAAACTTACACTTACCACAATCTCCAGACATCTTTTGTACAGATTAGTTTCAAGTAAATAAATAAATTAAAAAATTAAAAAAGACGAAAAATAACAGTTTCTTATCAAAAGAATAAGGGCACTGCTCTACTTTCCACTTAATATGTCAAGAACTTCTAAGTAATCGGAAAAGAAGAATCAGCAAGCAGTCAATTAGTAGAGTAGGAATAGATGAGGTTTCCCACACCGCTACCGACACAATGGACACCGTGGACCAGTTATGCAGGTGCTCAAGTTCAAACATCGATAACTACAAAACTATTAGAGACAGCAGATTGAAATAAAATTTGTAGAATAGAGCATCCAGTTTAGAAGCAAAAGACGTGGAATCAATACCTTTAGATCAAAAATAGAGCATAAAATATGGAGTGATCTAGTTAAACTTATATTCTTAATAACTCGAAACCAGATAGAGATAGAGAGCTGGGAAAATTTTTGGTAGCCAGTCTAAGCACAACAAACTAGAAAATCCAGACCAAGGGTGAAATCTAAGATGGAAAATTTTGAAACGAGCAGATTTTTAAAACACTCAAATTCTTCATACACAGCTATTTGGATCGGGGAAAGGGTAGAAACCCACGCAGAACCACCGATAGAATCAATATTTAGACGTTAAAATCCTATTCCATTTGTAATTGCGCCTCTAAATGCAATTTATGTTAATTGCTCTACTTAAATTTGGGGCACGCTACTTTCACAATATGGTAACAAAACACAAGAGGATGGTATATTGATAGGTTTAGAAAAATATTCGCTCGTTTAGAACTAAATATAAAGGAAATATCTAAGTCGCACAAAGTAACTAATTAGTAAACTAGATCACTTAGCGAGATGGAAAAAACGGGACAATATAGAACAGCTGTTGCAAAGAAGAATACATATGGTGCCCAGTTTTAAATTTAGGGTATATAAAGGGTGTAAAGATAAAAATTTTGCCAAAAAACTTACAGTCGAAAGAAATATAATAAATCACAATTAATTAACACAAAAGACACACTAAGCACGTAAAAGTAATTGTTTAACATTATAACACCACACACAAATTTTAAAACTTTAGAATTTCTAGGGTTTTTTTACAATTTTTCATGTTCGATGCGACCGCTGGCGTTGGCAGTCGAACTTGAATATTGCTACACCCTTAAGGGGTATTACCGCTCAAGAACGGCCGAACCGGCAACTCAGCCGAAGACGGGCTGAGTTTGAATTATTTTGGGTGGAAATCTGGGCGCCAGCCAACGGAACCGTAGTTCGGCAAGGGTGTTGGCTACCCTTCGGGGAAGGTAGGGGTAGCGTCGATATAGTAATAATTACAGCAAATAAAACTCAACAAATCTCAATCACGTTACTCTATATTAAGTCGTTTAATGACAAGTACAAGAATAAAACAGTGAAACTTAAACAATGTTTCGCGGGTGTATGTATTTATGCCAACGGCGGAAACGCATGCGCAAAGGTGACAATAGTTGCCAAGATCAGGGGAGCTGCCTCGAGCAACGTAGCGGGGAGGAATGTTGTGCAAGTGTCAAAATGAAATCAAATGCGCTAAACAAACAAGAAAACGCAGCTGTTCGTGTGGTTGACCAGGCGAAGGGTGCGCGGCGCAATAAACTAAATAACAACAAACAATCCTACGATCTACAAAGTGTGACAGATGCCCTAATGGCCTACGCAAAGTACGATAACCTACAAAACAACAATAAGTGCTGTTCCGCGCGTTGTATAAATTTACAAAACCAGGTAAGTGTCAAAATGAACTAATTAGGTAAACCTTTGAATGAATCTTTTGTTTCAGATTCAGTAACTGACTGAATAATAAATAAAATAAACAAAATAACAAAACAATTGTGGCTTATTTGAGTCAAGGATGGGATGATGACGTTTCCCCCTAGCTGCTAAGGTCAGTGGCGTAGAATTACGGACCGCAGGGCTCAATAGAATACGTCCCACGACTAGTTTCCCCAAAATCCGCAAATCCGGAAGAATTGGACGAAATAAAAGCTGTGATGTGGTGCAGAAACGTAACTACGGCCTTGGTGACAGAATCGGTACAATATTCCTTGATCTAGATATGTGTTAGTGGCCCAAAATCACGCACGCAACTTATGTGGCAATAATAAATATTCGCAGAACAATAAAAGCCTCAGTTGATAAGCGGCTTATGAGTTTATTTTGCTTTCAGCTCGTTGGACACAGATCCCGGATACTCCGGCGGAAAAATCACTATTTTCCAGTGAGTTACCGTGTTATAAATTCCCGACACGGGAAGATACACCAAAGAAATAATAATTTCACAAAAAAACACGTGTAACTCGTCTAACGGCTATTTTTACCAAAAAAATCAAGATTCGAGAAGACTTTAAAACTCCGGACCTTGCTGGTCCATTCTACAACTGGCCAATCGCAGGGGTCAATGCACGGTTGATTCGCTCAGGATGCTAACCAACGACGAAAGTGCATCGGCGAAAGATGGGTTGCCTGCTAATTGCGGAATTAGAATTTTCGGGTGTAACAATATATAAGTATAATGAATGTAATGTGTTAGCGGTATGGCAGTGGCGTGTTTTGCACGATGGCATCTAGGTGTGCTGGTAGATCATTGGCGTTGCTGAGAAGCGCTGTCGTGGGTTGTTTGTATTTTTGCTTGGGTCGCCTTCGTGGGGGTGGGGCTGGTTTCTGCAGTACGTTAAAGCTGATTCCACTATCCCGAATGGTTCTCGCGACAAACTTCCCTTGCAGTTCCTTCGTCCGGTCCAGTATATTTTTTGGTACCTGGGCTTTTTGGTGGATGCGATTGGAGGGGTAGTCCCGCTTAACTTCCTCTATATTACGCAGGAACGCTCGATAAAGCACGGTAGTCCGCAAGCGGTGTGACGAAGGTTTTGTACGTATGCAGCTGCACCTCTTTCTTGCACCCTCGAAGTCAGCTGCGCAGCATTGTGATCAGATTATTCCTCTGCCTCATACGGATGGCACACTGCTGAACATCAGCAGCCATGTTCATAGTTTTCGTTAGTAGAACCCCTAAATATGTTGCAGTGGGCTGATCCTCGATTTGAACTCCGACCAGTGTTAGTGGAGGGACGGCTTCAACCTGTGGCGGCATAAAACGTATTGAGTTTTGCCCGCGTTCACGTTCAGCTTTCAGCGCCGCATCCAGGTTTCCAGCTGCTGCAATTGTTGCTGGAGGTGGTTTGCTGCTATCCGTGGGCTGTGACCGACGGCGCAGCACACTGTATCGTCAGCGTACTGATGGATCCTGGTCTTGGCGTGCGGTGGTGGCGGTAGGTCGTAGCAGAATATTAGGAAGAGCAATGGAGATAGAACGCTGCCTTGTGGTACGCCGGCTGCAGGGTGGAACTCTCTGGATTTAGACCCATCCACATGGACTGTTGCACTTCGGTGTAGCAGGAAGGCTGCCACGGCTCGGATTAAGTGTACGGGGGCGTTGAGTAGCAGCAGCTTGTGAATAAGTCCAGCATGCCACAGCCGGTGAAAGGCTCTTTCCAGGTCCAAAAACGTGGTTGCTGCGCACTCGCCCTTGTTTAGTACTTCTGTGATGTCGCTCACCAGGTGTAATAGCGTGTTTTGGGTTGAGCGTTTGGACCGGAAAGTCTGGTATAACATTATGTTCCTCGCAGAATTGAAGCAGTTTTTTCTGTATTATTTTTTCGTACACTTTGCTGAAGCAGCTGAGCAGGCTGATAGGGCGGTAAGAGGAAGGATTTGAGGGTTTTAAATGGTTTAGGAATCATGATGACTTTCGCGTTGCGACAGGATGACGGGTGGTAGCCGATGGTGAGGCAGGAATTATAAATTGATGTAAGGTAGGTGACTGCTGTTGATGGAAGCTGCTTTAGCATGGCATAGGATATGCCGTCTTGGCCGGGCGCGGTATTTCTTTTTGGATCCGCTATGGCTTCGTCTACTTCTTCCACGACCTGCTGATGGTTGTAAAGTACTGGAGCTCTTAGGAACATTTCCACTGTTCGATCATGACCAGGTGGCACGGTTGCAGATTGTGGTCGTGCTGGTGCAC
This sequence comes from Agonum fuliginosum, assembly GCA_947534325.1. Classification (NCBI taxonomy): domain Eukaryota; kingdom Metazoa; phylum Arthropoda; class Insecta; order Coleoptera; family Carabidae; genus Agonum; species Agonum fuliginosum. The sequence continues at coordinate 20,705,519 of OX384044.1, forward strand.
GCGTTCCAAGAGGTCAGCAAACACTTCTGCTTTCTCTTGACGTAGGGCTGCAATATGATTGTCGACATGTAGTGGATGGTTTCTTCGTTTTAGTTGACCCATTAGAGCTTTGAACTTTTTCCAGGAGATAGCTCCATTTTTGTAGTCTAAGCTGCTGCAAACTTCGGTCCACTTCTGCTGTCTGAAAACGCTGATTTTCCGTATGATGATGGCGTTGAGACGGTTCCAATGTGTCTTGGTGTTTGAATCTCGTGTCCTCACGAAGTCACGGTAGATCACTTTGTTTGTGACTACTGTTTCAATTGTCGTTGTTGTTGCTGTTCTAAGAGCTTCAACGGCAGCGTCGATTTCATGGCTGTTGAGAAGGAGCCCTGGATCTGCAGGCAGCAGGTTTGTGGTGGTATCCTTGTAGATATCCCAATCGGTATTTTTCCAGTCTTTGATGATTTTTATACGCGGCTGCGTATTCGGGCGGTCGAGGAAGAAGGCATCTGTTAATACTGACAGATGATCGGATTCGGAGATGATGCCCGTCCACGCCTGCTCACTCACGTGTTGCGCCATGCCCTCGGTGGTGATTATATGGTCAATAATTGATGCTCCGTTGTGGTTCCACAAGTCTTGGTCGGGTTATATAGCCGGCCGGCTGATGCGACCGGTAGGAGTAACGCTTCTGAGTGGATGCGCTCGTTCGCAGCGCTGCGGCTGTAACGGTGCTTGCGTTCAGCGTGAGCCAGGAGCGTTTGACCTTGGATGCTTGACCGCCACAATTCTTTTGCAATGTATTTATTGGCAGATCTTTATTAAATTTTTTGGACAAAACGATTGTATCTTCTGCTTTGTCTTTATTGCGCCTAGATTTTTTAGTTTTAATATCTATTTTAATGTAATCTTCCATGGCACAATCTGTTTTAATAAAGATACAATCTGGTTCAGATTTTTTTACCAGAATGCATTTTATTTGCAACCATGAAATTTTTAATTTCTTTTCGTTAAAAAAATTCATAGCATTCTGGCCTACACCTATTATTGTGTAATTAATGACTGTTTAAATAAAGTTGAAAATGTTCCGTTATCAAATTAATGATTGAAAATCGTCATTAGCGGAAAAACAAGGCAACCGGCACATTTTTTTTTATTACGGTTGATGGTATTTTATCAACTCCGGGGATGAGGAGTTTTTCATCGATTTAATAATACTAAATATTTCTTCTTTGCTTGTTGGAGTTATAAAAATAACGCAGCTTATTCGTAAAAATGTCACGCACACTACATACGCCAGCTGCTCTTCCTACTGTTGACAATTTTGCCATTTGCCAGTAACAAGTGACAGAAGTTACTGATGGTTCCTCGATCCTTCTGTGCAACCATAATAAGAATGCTACAGCATGTTTACATGCTACTAAAAGTTGTATAAAACTTTAAAAGATTGTAATTAATATTATATTTTAACAAACCTTCTGCTGCAGCACAACTATGGCATTCGCAACTTAATATTTCTTCTGTCTCATCAATTTATCCTTACAACATTACTTATGCTGCAATATTAATGCGATGCTCCGGTGTGATTTGCTTTTATGCTACATCACAATTCTTTCGTAAATCTTTATCATTTAGTTCTGGTAATTTATGCAAAAATTTTCAAAATATGTTTTTAGTTGTTCAAAACGTTTTTACATGAACACATTGCAACGTCTAGAAGGGTATAAAACATATTCACTCTAAATTTATCTTCTGGTGATTGTGGCGTTTCGTTTATTTTTTCGAAGTACGGCGGCGGCGCCCCCATTTAAGCGGCGTCCGCATGCGTTGCATGACCGCTTACGCCGGCCCTGCCGAGCATAAATCTTCCTTAATCTTTTGTGTTTCATTTAAATGAGAAACTAAATGGTTTTTATAGTGTTTTGTAAAATTTGACAACACCCATCTGTTTTTTTTGCATCCTTATAAACATTTAATTGTTTAACATACCGACTTCTTGTGCGAACAATATACGGATGCAGATAATTTGAAAATTTGGACACCTTGGACATTATTTGATATTTCACATTTAATAGATAGGTATATTGAAAGTCTGTATATTGAAGAATTGAAGTTATTTGCCTTTGCCCATGAGTTTAATAATTTTTAAATTTGTTCTTTATTTTGTGTAGAAATTAGGTGGCAATAGGATCAAATTAGGAATATAATTTAAAAATCCTTTATTGGGACGTTTCGCCGCCGAAACGGTCGCCATCATCAGCCTTTTAACATTATTAAGTTGTTCACATTTTAATATTTTACAAATTTATGTTTAGTAATAGAACACATGTTTAAATTTTGAGTGCAAATGGCACACTAATTAGCTGTTGGTACATTTTTGCTTTTGAGCAGTTCTATTTCGGCAGGTACGACTTCGTGGAAACCTCTAAAATTACGAATTTTCCTGAAATAAATGTAATCGCAAATTAATCTATATAGTGGCCTTCGACTTTCAGATCCACAGCCTAAGTCGGTAGTATGTTCTAACAATACCTACATTATGAAACAACAAAGCTTACTGATCATACTTTTATAAACGCAGTACGTACGAGAATTATTAGCACACTGCGCCACCGTAATTGTACAGTATGAAATATTCATACATACTTTTTGCTGCGTGTAGTCATACAACATATTAACATAATATTCTTCTTCTTACATTTATGATACTATTAATGTGATTTTCTAAAAAAAAATATTACAATTTTCTACAGTTCAGTCGTACAAAATTTCATCTTCTGCATTTTCACTTTGTTCTTTCTGTTGTGCTGCCCGGGTAGTACTTAACAGTGGCAAGTTTTTAAACTATGTGTCACGTACTGGGGGAATATAGGGCAACCAATCCGTCATGTCACTTTTTTTCGCTGCTGTTACGGGACGTCGAGTAGTATAAAGATGTTTTTTTTATAACAGACTTCTTCCAGAGCCACTTGCTTTCTTCACATCAATTTCACGAAATGACATAAATTCGCTTAGAGTTTAATTTAATTTTTATTGTGAACTCCTTTCCGTTTTCAAATCGAAGCCAGTATTTTTAGCCAATTTAGAGGAATGTTATTAGTATATTTTTATTAATGCAGTGAAAAATAATGGGTACTGTGTAAGTAGAGCTTCATAATCGGTATATTCCCTTTCGGCTACCCCGATTCTAACTGCTCGCGAGTCTTCATTACAATCCTTACATTTTAAGTTTATTATAGCGTATTCCACTTGCTGTAAACGAGTGTGCACTCGGGGTAAAGTGTGACGTCATGCACTGAACTAGTGGTTTGTTTTCATTGCGCACTAAGCAACGTTTAGTGCAGTTGCCTATCTGTCAATTGACATAACTACATAACCTTAAAATAATTAATAGTGTATATATAGGGGCATACTCTCAGTACCCTGAAATGGAAATCAATGCAGAATATTTCAAGGTACTATACCATATAGTAGAACAAAACATCACAGTATTTTACGTACTTAACATAGTACATAATATTATTTCTTTTTATTTCTCCCAGTCGTCGTAAAAGTAGGTACTTCATTTTCTCCCTTTTCAAAATCCAAGTCATCATTTTCATCCAATTCAATTTCCACTTCAAATAAATCTTCTTGGTTTATACATAAATTATTCAGCACACAACATGATAAAATTAATAATGTTATTTGATCTACATGATGGAATTGTACACAGGAAAGTTGCCTAAATCTTCCTTTTAAAATTCCCAAACTGTTTTCAATTAAAACTCAGGTTCTACTAAAATTGTAGTTATTTACAACATCACTAATATAATTCATTATTTTTGGTCTTTTTGTTTTCTCGTAATTCGCAAGAACTTCTTCTAGACTTCTAGAAGTTCTTGAATTACGGAAACAATTGGTAAACTTTTGACATTATTTGTCGCCATATTTGCACTAGAACTGTTGCACTTGCTCCTATAGTCAGTGCAACTGAGTGCGCACTCAACTTGCCCTAAGTGAAATTTGAAATGCAAGTTGAAAACGTAACATTAAAAAGTGCACACTGAAAGTACAAGTAGAAATCGCTGCCCGAATTCAGTGCAGCACTAGTGCGCACGGAGTGCACAAGTGGAAAACGCTATTAATTACGCAACAAAAGTTCGATTTTTGATTGATGTTGATCTCCATTGTTACGTTTTGATACCACATGGATGCGCTGTTGATTTCTCTTCTTTCCAAAATTTGAATGATGTTACTATTAATTATTTTTTTACCACTATCAATTGCAGTAACTGCGAAAAATGACGGGTACTGTAGAGCTTGATAATCGGTATATTTCCTTTCGGCTATAAGGGTGTGTTGCATCCCGATTCTAACTGCCCGCAAAGTCTTCATTACCATCCTTACATTACTGAATTAGTTTTTTACTTACATATCCGCAACAAAAGTTCGATTCTTGATTGGCATCGACGGTTTCATTTGTGTTGATCTCCATTGTTACGTTTTTATACCACATTGATGCGTCGTTCATTTCTTCCTCTTGTTCCATAAAAATTTCTTTTAAAGTGGTTAGTGCGCCTTCAGACATGTCAGCTTGGCAGTTAGCACCCACCGAATGCGGAGCCATTAAATTATTTACGATGAGCGTTTTATACGCACCCACGAACGATTGCGTAGTTGGATTTATATTTTACAATCCGTGACTCCTAATGGTTAAAATTGCGCAAACATGCAAATTTTATCCCCGTTCTCTTCAAACTTTTCCATATTAATTGGAAGCCACAGATTGTGAAAATCCAATTTTTCAAACAATCGGGCTTTGATTTTTTGGATGGATTGTGATGGTCCACATACTCCATGGTTTCAAGGAATTCCAGAGCATGGAACCAAAAGGCCTCAAGTTCTGACCCTTTCTTTAGAGCTACCCATTCTTCGTGTATAGTGAACTACTATTATATAGTTTATCCATAAAGACAAACAGCATTGCCGTAGAAGTCATTTCTCAGTTGTCCGAATCTGAAACAATAAGATGATGTATTATAGAACGCAGAACAACAATTGTTATGACATGCAAAAACTATTATGTAATGTTATATTATTATATCGCCGTGGACTATTTGTAGAAGTTAGCACTTGTACATAATAATAAAATAATAAAATGCGTGTAGATCAATAAATACTTTTATTTTAAAATTTATACTTGTAGATCTAAAACGTTCGAACAAAATATATAATAAATAATATTAAACAAAGTAAAGTGAAAATGCATAGCGACAATAAAAATTCAAAAACGTGTAGTGGATTAATGGCTTTTATGAACATTAAGTTACATATAGAAGAGTGACGTTTCGGCCAGAGTCCATACCATTTTCAAGCTTAAATTTGAATTTATGTTACAAAATTTACAAAAAGATATTTCCTTTACTATTTGTATTTCTTTCAAATTAAGCCAGTTAACTTTTTCTTCATTAGTGTCTTTTTTCTGTTGGTAATTTCTTTTTCAATTTTTTTAGTTCCAACAAAATAGTTTTTATACATTTTATTGACTTTAATAGAATTCTTTTTCCTACATTTTTTGATAATCTAATACCATTTGACAAAAAGCTATGTCCCGATATGAGAAACCGTAGCTGTATGCTTTCCCCAATAACGCATTTGAGTAGCAAAACCATTTTAATGTTGCGGTTTTTCTACCGCAAGAATCGCTTCGTAAGTTTTCGATCGCTGTCCGTAACTTTGTTCTTGGCGTACTTTTGTAAACATGAAACAACTTCCTGTGCTCCACGTCCAGCTTGTCCCTGTATCCATATATTAAATACAGATTGTTTAGCTTTACCGGTATACACACAGCAATTATACAACTATATTTGCATTTTATAATAGTATATTATACAACGACGCTATAATGGATTCTATTATTTCCGAAGATGAAGTTTATAACACGAGCAAGCAAAGCGAGCGAGGGTTTTAATCAACTGAGGGCATAGTAGCCATTATAGCTAGTACGAGTAGTATACTGTACTTTATCTACGACATATAGTACATACAAGATTTGTTAGCGAGGCAGGGGAGCAAGTAAAACAAATAACACAACCAATTAGTTAAACACACAAACAATATATTCAATGTATTACAAAAGTAAAACACGACGCGATTTAAACACAACTACATTTTATATTCAAACTCATTCAACTGAACATCGTACAGGTTAAACGTCAAACTATATTTTAGTGGTTATCGCCACGAAAGATGGCGACACTATTCGTGAGCAGAGACTCGTAACATAATTTAAATATTATTATATTTGACACTTCCCCTCGAGTCACGGGTCACGAAGAGATTCGCTTTCTTTTTTCTTCTTTTATGTTCAGGACGATCCACAAGATTCCATGTGTTGTTCTTGATGATCGACTTCATTTCTGTCACAATGGCTTCGTGCCAATCTCCAGCATCAGCGCCCGACATCTCCTGCTTCATCGGAACTTCAGAGATGAATGTTTGTGCGATCTCTTCAACGATTTCGGCCCTTTCTGAAGTATTTGACTGATATTGTTTCTTCGGTCTGCCTCTCAAACCAGTACTTACTATTCTTGGACGCCCTGGACCTCTTTGTAGATTCGGAGAACGTGTGACGTCATTCACACGCCCATTTTCTTCAGCATTCTCGTTCACAGCGTCGCTGTATGCATTAATGTTATCAATTATGTTATTGATGGGAAAAAATCTCATCAGGATCGAAACCACGGAATCCTTCTTCACTCAGTTCATCGCGGATTGGCTGTTGATTCTTGTTTGATGAAATTAACTCAACATCCGCAAGTTGTAGATTCTGCTCCGATTTCTCCAGCATTGTAGGAGCTTCCGCAGCAACATCTTCGCTCCGTGTACAAGATGAGTTTTCCTCCATGAATTTTACGTCACGGCTGATGATTACTTTGCCCTTTTTAGGCGACCAGATTCGATATCATTTAGATTCTGAGGCGTATCCGAGGAAAATACCTTCCTGTCCTCTTTCGTCCAACTTTCCTTTCCCGGGATCTCTGTCGAGGTAGAAGACTCGGCTGCCGAATGATTTCAAGTGAGAGATGTCTGGAGGCTTACCGGTCCATGCTTCGTGTGGTGTAAGACCGTTAAGGCTTTTCGTAGGTAAGCGATTTCGAAGATAATTTGCTGTATTGACAGCTTCTGCCCAGAATTGGTTTGGTAATCCGGACTCCATCAAAATACACCTAGCAGCTTCGAAAAGGGTACGGTTCCTCCGTTCGGCTATGCCGTTCTGCTCCGGATTATGTGGAATCGTCCGTCTCCGGGTAATCCCTCGTTCTTTTAGATATTTGTCAAACTCGAGGCTTGTGTATTCACGCCCGTTGTCTAATTGCAAGGATTTTACGCTTTTACCAGTTTGTTTTTCCGCAAAAGCAATATATTCCTTTGTTGCGTTGAATACATCAGCTTTTGACTTAAGAAACTTGATTTCGCACCACCGTGATGAGTCATCGATGAACTCAACGTAGTATTTAGCACGTCCTAGCGATTCTGTTCGCATTGGCCCGCATACATCCGTGTGAATCAGGTCCAACAATTCGGTACTTCGGTCCGAATTTCGAGGAAATGGCGTTCTGGACATCTTCCCCTTTAGACAAACTTCGCAAGTTCCCATTGTTGTCGAGTCTTTGAGTTTTACGCCAGTCACAAAACCATTACATACTGCGTTTGTAATGTCTTTAAAGTTCGCGTGACCGAGTCGTTTGTGTAACAATTCGAGCGAAATTTCACTCCGCGAACTGGATGACGCGACGCGAGCTTCTTCTACGAAGTCACGCACGTAATATAAGTCTCCGATCTTGTCAGCGTACAGTTCTACTTGTCCGTTAGAGTTCACTATTTCGGCACACTTCTTTTTAAAAACAACTTCAAAACCTTGGGCTGTAATTCTGCCGACGGACAAAAGGTTTGTCCTCAAGTCCGGCACGTGTGACGCGTTGATGAGAGATACACTTTTCTGATCACCTGACACGTTCGCACTAAATTGCACTGTACCTTTGCCAGTAATTTCGGTTGTCAAATCATTGGCTAGATTTAATGTACCGCACTTCGAAACATTAATTTCGCGAAAGTCCTGCAAATTGTTGCATAAGTGCGTAGAAGCGCCGCTGTCGAGACACCATTTTCGATTCTGCACTGTCGTCTCGTCAGAATTAAAACACACGTCACTGGTTTCCGATAATTTAGCTTCCGGTTGCTTTTTCACTTTCTTATTAAACCAGCACTGTGGCGATTTATGTCCGGCCTTCTTACAAATAAAACATCGCGGTTTAGTTTCGTTTATTTGTTTTTCAGAGTCATTCTTATTCACTTCGGGTTTCTTTTTCTGATTGTTGAATTTTCTTTGCACGAACATGGCATCTGATGGTTCACTGCGTGTATTGTTTCTCCGAGCGTCGTTTTCCTCAATAATTTTAGCGCGGAGGGCTTCCGGTGTTGGCAATTCGTCGCGCGACTCTATCGCGCACCGAAAGTTTTCAAACGATGCCGGTAAACTATACAGTAGCATTCAATGAGATGTGTACGCACGTCCCCGTTGTCTTCCATCTTGTGTAACGTCAGTCTTTTTAGAAGAGTTGCTTTTCGGGCTGGTCCTTGTGATTGGTAGATATCTCGAAGCTTCGTCCACATTGCGCGTGAAGTCTCGCAATTTTTAACTTGCTTTAGTTCGCTTGTAGATATCGACAAAATTATGTCTGATTTTGCCTTTTGATCATTCTTCTCCCATTCAAGTATGGCGTTGGCATTCGCGTTGTTTGCAGTCGGTTCCGGTTTAACATTTACACCATTTACGAATTCCCACATATCGTTCTTCACGAGAACAGCTTGCATCTGCAACTTCCAAGTATCATAATTTTGCTTTCCTAGCAATTCAATCCTTGTGTTTGAGTTCATCGTGATTAATGGCGGTTTCTAGCGCGTTACTGCACGTGGTGCAAATTTTATGTTTCACCTGAAAAAACACTTCGCGTTTTTATTATGCTCGCGGGACTGGGCCCATAACCTGTTAGCGAGGCAGGGGAGCAAGTAAAACAAATAACACAACCAATTAGTTAAACACACAAACAATATATTCAATGTATTACAAAAGTAAAACACGACGCGATTTAAACACAACTACATTTTATATTCAAACTCATTCAACTGAACATCGTACAGGTTAAACGTCAAACTATATTTTAGTGGTTATCGCCACGAAAGATGGCGACACTATTCGTGAGCAGAGACTCGTAACAGAATTTAAATATTATTATATTTGACAAGATTTTAATAAAATAATAAAATAAATACCAATACGCAAAAAATTTTACATTTCCAAATGTCAATTCTCTATCACCATAGTTATCAATAAACATTGCAATGTTTTTAATAATAATTTGCACGGATAAATTGACTGACAATTATTCTCTGGTATTATTTACTGCGCGATTAATAATGGAATTATGTAGCAAACATCATATCTTTAATGTTATACGTTAATCGCAGATAAAATATTATATTTGTAGATAGACGTGGTAGGGGAAGAGTTTTTGCATGTCAAATGTTAAAGTTTCGACATTTTTGCTTCGAACAAATTTCTATTCATTTTATTTCTAGCCGCCTCTGCATCTTCTTTATGCTGAATATGTTCAGATATCACACGTTGTTTTTCTTCAGGGTCTACGGCGATCTCAATTTTCAACCTGAAACGAAACACACTTTTGTACGTATCTTTTTTTGAACATTTTGCTTTTAAATTAAACTCAGTTCAAAAAGTTTTCTGTGTGCTGACAAGCTGACTGGATTGTCGTTTTCTTCTTTATAGTTTATGCATAAGTATAACTGTAACTTCAATAGGTGAAAACTTTTGTTTATCTTTCGTTGTTCTACAGTAGTGTGATTTGTACCTAGGAAATTTATGTATGGGCTGTATTATAGTATTTCTCTGTTTTCTGGTAAAATATCTGGTTTTGTAGTTGGTACTGCAATATTCAAATTATTAAGTTTTAAATTTAACAATTTCTCATTATAGTCTGCATTTGGACCCATCTAAAATATAGATAAAATAAATTATTTAAGGTTATTTATCATTATAATGTTTTAATATAAGTATCAATTGCGTACAAAAATATAAATTGTTGAAAAGGAATTGTCGAAATGTGGACAGGAACAGTGCAAAAACTACTAATTCACTTCATCTGACGTTTCGGTTTTAATTTAAACCATTATCAAAGCTAAACAAAGCACGGCGTCTAAGGTTCTAAGCTCACATCCAAAGGTGAGGTACGCGGGTGTTTGTCCGATGGATTGACAAACAGCCGTGTCGATGGCAGACGGATCATCGGTAGCTTATCGGCCCATGCTGTGGTCCTTCTTCAGTTGTGTCTTTAGTTCGTGGTTTCTTCGCTCAACTGGATTTGCCTGAGGGTGATATAACGGCGTCGTCACTTCTTCAATCCCTAAGCAATGCGCTGACAAACTGCACTCCGTTATCTGAAGTTATACGCTCGGGATTCCATAACGTAGAAATATGAGCAATGCATCGACAGTCGCTTCTTGTAGTGGAAATAGCTCTATCCATCTGGTAGCGATATCTTCTATGATGAAAACCCATTTATAGCACGCTGCGGTGACAGGCAGTGGACCCAATAAGTCAATAGATATTGATTCGAATAGCTGATTAGTGAGAGGAGTTCATAAGTGTCCAACTGGTTTCAAATTAGAATGCTTGTACCGCTGGCAGTTAATACAAGTCTTCACATACTCTGCCACGTATCGTCGCATGCCTGGCCAATAATATTGCGAGGCTATACGCTGTAAAGTCTTCTCGGGTTGTGTGCTACGGTTGGAGCATCGTGATGCTGCTCCAATACTCGTTTGCGGCCGGATGCAGGAACTACCAGCTGGGCTTCTTCTAAATCGGTTTCGGGTACATATCGATAGAGAATGCCATCCAATATCATATAGCTTCGCGCTCTCCAGTTGGGTGCGTCGGAATGATGCGGGTCCTTCAGACTTGTTATGATTTTTGCTAGTGTACCACTCATTTTGGGCTCACAACCATTCCTACCGCTAATTATGTACCAGCCAAATTGGGTGTACATAATAATAAGTTGTTGGATCCTTGTCGAGACTGGGAAACTAGTATCAATTAATACTCAGAGGTTACAAAAGTATAAAAGTATATTTAATAAGTTAATGTATAATAATAATAGTAATAATAATATTATAATAATAATACCATCTTACGTTAACCACTTAACTCTATGCTGTCACATACTGGAATTGGAACGCAACTGAATTGGAACTCCGTATTACCCTATCTGTATCTTATTTATACTCATGTACAAGTCCTTAGTCAGCAATACAAACATATTTATTTATATTTATTTGGTAACTCTGACCTATTAAACTAATGACTGACGTCGCACCTACTTAATTGTGATGACTAAAACTTGTTACACTAGTTCCGGGTCTTTAAGCTGCTCTTCTCTGATCTGATTCGGTTTGGTAGCCGGCAGAACGATAGCTAACGTGCAGATTTCACAGCTTGATTCCGTATTATAGCATAGCGGCTGCGAGAGGGTGCCAGCAACAACAGTGCGTTTTCCAGGTGTGTAATTTATGGTGATGTCATATTCTTGCAGGAAAAGTGCCCACCGTGCAAGACGACATCAGTCATTTGAGAACTTTGTGGTCGGTTTCAACAGTGATTTTCGTTTCCTCTATGTAACCTCTGAATTTCTTTATAGCGTAGACTACAGCCAGCGCTTCCCGTTCGGTCGTGTGATAGTTTCTTTCGGCTGGAGTTAAGCAGGTGCTACACGATGCTACGAACACCTTCCAACGTCGAACGTTTGATAGTTCGTCACATCGTGTGACCTACGTTCGAACCTACGAGCTATAAACGTCAAACGTTCGCGTTTGGACACGTTCCGGCCACTATCGGTCTTTTTGACCCGAGTCAAAGGAATTCCTCAAACGTTCGTAACAAAACATTCGTTGATTTGATGCACGGCTACACGGATCGGTAGTTTGTAGTTGAGTAGTGCTGCATTAAATACTATAAGTATCTTCCATTCGTATTTTTCATGTACATTTTTCGTTAAAAATACTCATATTTGGCAATTATTTAACTGAATTAGTACATATTTCTTTAAAATTACACATTTAGTAAAAATACTTGTCAATTATTTTATTAGAATATATGTTTACAACTAAGATCGACGTTATTATTTAAAATAAACCGAGAAAGTATATCAAAAATTAAAATTAATGCCCAGCAGCTACAATCATTCTCCATTTTCAACAACTATACTCGTAGACGACAAACGTTTGTACCAGAATAGGGATTTCAATTACCCGGAAAAATTATTACCCGGTTCTACGAGTAATTACAAACTTAATATCCAAGTACCCAGGTAGGGGTACCCGCCAAGAGGAAAAATTATTTTGAATATTTTTTGACAGATGTTTTAATCAATCATATTGCGTAATGATGACGTCAAATGACGTAATGCAACCAATAGAATTGAAAATGTAAAATGATGTATGTGACAACATAATTTTGTAGATTAGGTTTTATTTTGTTACGTCAGTAACAAAAAATTAATTAATTTGTCACATGAAACGTCAAAAATGTTTAGCAAAATGAGTCGTTTTGGTATTATGTTTAACAAGAAAAATATTCTTCCTAAATACCATTCGAGATAATAATTTTTTGAGAGAATTTTTGTCTATTCCACGGCAACTTATTGCAATTTCACTCCACAAAACATCATCTGACAATTCCCCTCAACTTCGTTTCGGGAAATTGATAGATGATGTTTTGTGTCGTGAAATTGTTAGAAATAAGTTGCCGTGGAAACGACAAAACAATTCTCAAAAAATTATCATCTCTTATGGTATTACCCCTGAAAATCGCATGACACAAATAACAGCCAATGGATGAATGGATTACCCACAATAATAGTAACCATGGTTATATAAAAATTTTCTCGGAAAAAAGTAGCTTGAGTAACTTAAGCCCTGTTCGCACAATGCATCTAGCATGCGCCAAAGAAGAGTCTTTCCATGCGTCAAAATATTTTTACAGGCGCCGCTATTTTGGTGCATCTAAAGACTCTTGGGAAAGAAGAAGTACTGAATCGTTGAGTCGTTGCTAAATTCAGATTGATTGCGTTGACATTTGAGTGCTGTCATACTGTCATTAGAACAACCACAACCTACATAGTATAATTTATCTATTCATTTCCTTTCTTTCTTAATTTATTTAGTATTATTATACTAATAAAATAAAAACCAGTCTTTTAAAGACTATTTCCTTCAGTCCTTTTTTCCCTTTATGTTCTTTCCTATTTTTTTATTACATTGTGTTTTTAATCAGTGTTTTAAAAAATAAATTCTTTATTTGTGGTAAATACAAAAGAATTTTGAAGTGGACGTAGCCACAGTAATGCCAACCTAACAATGAGACTTAATTTGAAACTTGGAAGAAGAAGTCTATTTTGATGCTACAAACACGCATCAAACGTGCATCAAACACATCTCATGTGTGAACGGCCATGCAACAACTACAGGTTTGATGCATGGAAAGACTCTTCTTTGGCGCATGCTAGATGCATGCTAGATGCATTGTGCGAACAGGGCTTTAATTAATAAGCGGAAATTTTTCGTCATCTGTCACTTTGACATAAAATTAAAAATTGGTTAAATTGTCATTTTGAGTGTAAATAAGCAATTAATAAGGTAAATAATACATATTTATTAATGTTTAATATAAATTTAGTAAATATTTCAAATTTCTATTATAAAAAGAAATCAAAAATAGAGCGGCCGTGTCATTGCGATTTTCTTACCGAATATGCACTCGTGCATTCATTCATCTCCAGGAAATTTTTTATCGTGCATCCCAACAACGTAATTAAGACGTTGTTGGAAAGGACTCAAAAAATTCCGGAAAGAATGAATGCACATGTGATATTATAAGTGAAAATTGATGATGAAAATATGTTTTTGATACTTTATTATTGTCATTAAATTTTATTAAACAATGTATTTAATAGATATACATATATAAAGGTTGTATATTATAATATAATTAAAAAATATGTGTATAAAGCAAATTGCAATTATTGCACTTTTTTCATAAAAAACAAAAATAAATACATTTATTGCTTATCTAAAACAAACCAAAAATAAAATGCTATTACAGCTATAAATAACTTAAAATTAAAATTAAAACCAAGCAAAATTGACTCTCTAGTCTCTACTTAAAAATAATATTTTAGAAATATGAGAGCATTTAATGTATCGGCTTTAAATGAGCTACGTATTTTTGTACAAATATTTCCAGCCACAGAAAATACACGTTCACAGAACAAAGAGCGTCATACAATTTATTTCAATAATCTGTTCTTTTTCCACTTGTTTCAAAAAGTTTCAATTCTTTTAGAAAAACAGAACAACAGTCATTTACTACTGGCAATTCTTTATTCTGAAGAGAAGAAATGCATTTTTTCAATTCTTCATTTAAAGATTTCGATGGAGAAGTAATAGGCATTTCATTTTCTGATATATTATTATCTACTATTTGGTTTCCCTCGTTTTCATTACATATTACATTCGAAGTTACTTAGAAATAATCTTTGAAATCTTGTCAACGTTAAACGATAACTAAACAAAATTTCTCATAAAATGTAATCTTTTAACAGTAACTGTAGGTGTAATTATTTTAAATTTGTAGTAATCCTCGAAACAAAACTAAGAAATCATAAATGTTAAGCCGATCTACAATAGGGACCAAACGGTACCTGCTCCTACACAATAGGGGCAGGTCATAAAATTTCCTCTGCGAGAATAAACAGAAAGCAGATGTTATGTTCGCACTTGAAGAAATTTTGTTACGTGATTCAATTTAATTTAAAAAAATAACCGGGTACCCGATACGAATTACCCGGTTATCGAATAGTAAATTTATTAGCGGGTTACCCGGGTACCCGGTTCCGGTTAAAACCGGGTACCCTATACCAGATGTATCGAAACAAACGTTCACCACACACCGTGTAGCGGAAACATTCGTTACACCAACTGTCGAACTCATTTGAACCAAACGTTCGGTCCAACGTTCGTTTGAACGTTCGACCCATCGTGTAGCGCCGGCTTCAAGCCACTGTTACAAACACCAATTATATTTTGATTTTTCGGCGTCAAATTCCGGCAATGGCCGATAGATCTTTTTTAACTTGCCACAGTTTTTTTGATATTTGGCAATTTTTTTCTGTTTCTTTTATTAGTTCCCTTTTCAAATTACTTATTTCCATGTTTTGATCTTGGATAATTTGGGTTTTATTTTCTATTTCGTTTTTTAATTTTTTGACGATGTTTTGTATGTGGATATCGTCTAACAATAGACTATACTAAAACATAATTACATTTGATTTATTACCAGATGTATCGAAACAAACGTTCACCACACACCGTGTAGCAGAAACATCAACACCAACACCAACACCACAAACACCAACTGTCGAACTCATTTGAACCAAACGTTCGGTCCAACGTTCGTTTGAACGTTCGATCCATCGTGTAGCGCCGGCTTCAAGCCACTGACGTATTCGACGGAGCGCTCATCTTCTCCCTTCCCCTGCAGCAGAACGGCACCAAAGCCGTAGTTACTTGTTATAGATGGCTTCGTGAAGTCTGCTTGTCGCAGCACGGAGGCTGTAGTTAGGGATGTTGTCAAGGCGAAAGAAGCGTCATGTTGAGCTGAATCCCATCTCCATCTGGCATCTTTCTTCTGGCCAGTGGTTAGCTCAGCGGTAAGGGGTCCGCCTAGCATGCTAGCGGTCCACAGTTCGATTCCCAGCACAACCGACAATAATACCACTGGGCCCGAGTGGTTGGATTCCACTATAATAACATCTACCATCCTGTAATTGGGAGTTAATCCTGTAGGTCGGTTACCATCAAAAATAATAAAAAATAAATCACTAAGCAGTGTAACAAATGCTGACAATTCTAAAGTATGTTTCAAAATGGGTCGTTCCAAACTGCACTATTTCTCAATCAATTTACGTCAATCGCATGCTGCCACTTAGCAATATTTGTGCGATACAGGTATATATCGAGAATGATCACACGGCCCGTGGCCATTCTCGTTTAGACAGTTTGCTTTGTAATTCGTTAATGCTAATAAAGACTTATTTCTTAGTGTACTTACGTTATTTATTGTCAAGACTAAGTAAGTGTTCTCAACAGCGGACAGAAGTAAGTATAAGTGACTTTATTCGACGAACAATTACTATTCAATAGAGTAATTGTTACATTGGTGTCAGAAGTTTAAAACTGTAACGAACACGCATCCAAGGTTTAATACTGTGTACCGCGACGCGAATAAAGTTATAAAAATTACACACGACCTTAGTTAAATATGACGCTTACATCAACGACCTCAGCAACAACAGCAACAGTCTCGACAACCACAACAACACCACCGACGACCACGGCAACCACGTCATCTTATCCCTACGCATATCCATGGCCCAGCGCTTCAATGTATCCACATATATTCCCAAACACGCCATTTCCATTTTCTTATCACTTACCGCAATACCAACACCCATCTGCACCGTTACCTACAGTCAAAACAACAGAAAACGATAATCAAACCACTCATACCGCAGCAGCCCCTATATTTACAAACCCAGAAACGCTGACAATAATAAAATCATTAGAAACGTACTCTGGTGGACCGGATTTAGAGCCATTTTTAGACAGTATCGCAGCAGTCTCATATTGTCATCAATATACTGACCTGCAATTGGTAAACATAATTAAATTAAAATTACGGGGGAAAGCTCAGAATTGCTTCTACGTGTTACCACATGACAGAAGACCGGTGACAGTAGCAGACATGAAATTATGGTTGGAAAACATGTTCGGTCGCAGAACGGATCCAAGTACCGAATCAGTTACAGAGACCGCACACCCCGTTGTTGAAGTTCAAAACAACAACACTGAGAGGAACCCTGAAGGTCAAGACCCGCCGACACCCCATTCATACCAAACAAGGAGCCGAGGACGATTATCCGACCACGCTTGGGTTCGGGACAGCCGTATATAATTATAATTTAAGATGTTTAATTCTATGTATATGTTGGTTATGTTTATTTTTTTTATGTCGTAGGGTTGTGCGCAAGCCGACATTATTGCATACGACTGCTCGGATCCGGATACGGAAGTAAGCCGGATCTCACTCCTACAGGTACAACCATGTGTTGACCTGCCCAAACGCCACCGAGAAGGTTACCCGTAGGATACAACTGGTGCAAGAGAAGTTATACACGGAAGTCCACGTGTGTTCTTGTCTTGTTACCATCCAAAGACAAATTCATCATTGTGGAATGCACTCTCATACATCGACTGTAGCAGGTGGTTTCGCAATATATGTCCATTTACTTAAGGTAGAAGCCTGCCTAAACGCCCACAAGTTCCGCCGACTCGACTTATCTGGCATAGGGGCCGGAATAATAGCAAATCTGGTTCTTAACGGTACAACAGAAGCATCACCAACCCTAGCAGGACATCTAACACCTACCGGGCAGTGCCAAGGGGTGCAGTATACGGACAGCGGAACTACCTATGAAGAAGTAGTAGTAACCGCTGCAGTATCTATCAAACTAATGGACTATACTGCGATAGCAAACGTAGATGAAGATGCTATCTCCTTGCGTACTGGAACCGTCTGTCGATACACGGAAAAATATTGCTTTGACGATCAAGCAGGAGAAGTTACCTGGGAAGCTAATCCAATCGACTGATGTTCAGCCAAGGGTATAGATGTCCTGTATGAAGGACCTTCAACGATTTTGGTAATGAATAAATCCGAAACCAACACTGTGCAATACGTCATCGTCGAGACACAGGATACGGTGTTTGCATTAAAACTCACAAGCACCGATATGCTGTGTCAGCAGCCAGCACGTCGTACGGAACAGAACCGGCTTCTGATAATTTTCGAAAATTCACTGGGATTCTTCTACCGGAAATCACCTAAGATGGCACATAATATCGATCTAATGGCTCAAGTCCTCACAAAAATGCTATTTCTCGAGATCGCAGTCAAGCAACAGATGCGAGAATTACTTTATGACTCCATAATAAAACATTGTCGATTGAGATAAAAAATATTCAGAAACCGGTTAACATTGGCACTGGAAAACCCAGCGGTTGTGAGCGATATTGTGAAAGAAGCCGCAGGCCATACAGGAAGAGTCCTAGGGGAAGTATTGTATGTGGCTAAATGTCAGCCTAAAATAGTCAATCTGAGAAAATCCGAGTTCTGTTACCGTGAATTACCAATCAACTACCAGAACCAATCAAGATTGATGGCTCCAATCACACGCGTGATTCAAGATTACACATATCAATTGTGACGGACGCCTACCGTCGATCTTTCATATTGAGGGAAAGTGGGTGGAAATTTCACCAACGTTGCAAGAAGCATTTCCAACCCCAATAGAGCTGAACACCAATGAAGAGTTGGGGGATATACCAATGATGAAAATCTCTCCTATAAGCTCGCATGGGGTATACTCAAAGGAGGAAATGTTAGCTTTCCAACGCACCCTACTCTTTCCCAATGAAAGAAAGGCGGTCACCAATCTGATGACGAGGAGGGTCTCTGGAGCGGAAGTGGATGCCCAAGGTTTTCATATACCGAACGTATTTAGCGTAAAATAATTTAAGCAAATGGCGATGAGCGTTGGTGAAGAGGTGTGGGGATTCCTATCCAAAATGGGTAATATATTCTCAGTTTTAGCATTCCTCTACACCTCTTGGTCAATGCTCAGCTATATAGCAGGGGTTGTGCTAAACTGTTTCACAATAAGAAAAGCTACCAGGGGCCATCCAAGAAGGCGTTGGATATTATGCGTGAGCCTCTGGAACGCTTTACTTAGCAGACTGTTATTGAACAGTTGGATTAATCAACCCCCGTCAGATATGAGAACCATTGAATAACACGACGTTGAAAATCCACCAGTAATAGGAACCACCTTACCACCCTATAGTCGATCCGGGGAGTGCATGGAGAATAATACGAGGCCAGCCACTAGTATGATGTCCCCCGCAGCCGTCTTGCGACAATCCCCTAATCACAATATGGTTACCGTGTAATATACTACCTATTGTAAAATCGCACAAATATTGAACTGAATTATGTCTTCAACATAATTCAGTTTTTATAGGGGTGGCAGATGTAACAAATTCTGACAATTCTAAATTATGTTTCAAAATGGGTCGTTCCAAACTGCACTATTTCTCAATCAATTTACGTCAGTCGCATTCTGCCACTTAGCAATATTTGTGCGATACAGGTATATATCGAGAATGATCACACGGCCCGTGGTCATTCTCGTTTAGACAGTTTGTTTTGTAATTCGTTAGTGTTAATAAAGACTTATTTCTTAGTGTATTTATTGTCAAGACCAAGTAAGTGTTCTCAACAGCGGACAGAGGTATAAGTGACTTTATTCGACCAACAATTACTATTCAATAGAGTAATTGTTACAGCATCTTAGCCATTCTTGCAAAGTTTGGCATGTACCGTCTATACTACGAGCAAGTTTGCAAAAACGTGAGCACTTGTTTGACGTTCTGAGGCACTTTCATCTCGGCGATTGCTGCGACTTTCTCCGGATCCGTCGCGATGTCCTGCTTGGTTTTGACGTGGCCAAGATACTTTACATGCATCTTACAAAACGTGCACTTTTCCCGATTCGCATAAAGTCTAAAACCACGAAGTCTATCAAACACTTTATTTAAGGCGGTTGCACAGTCAAATTATAGGTTTTGCTGAACGCTCTGTATTACTTATATAAACAAAGATTTAAATTATATATCTGAATAAATAAATTGAACACTTTTTGAATTTTGTATTCCAGAAAATTAAATTTAAAATAGATCAACACCAGTCGTCAAAATAGCGAAAAACAACATGCAGTTATTCCCATAAAATTGGTTTAAACAATAAGATTTTTTAAACAAATAAGACGTTTTAGAAAAGCTTGAAGTTGCTCTCTTTTGTTCTAATGCCACTTTTTAGAGTTTTTATGTAGGATTGTATTAAAATACACATGAAATATTCACAAAATTAGCCATGCACATAAAAAAATTTAAGAAAAAACTAAAAAAACTGGCATTAGAGCAAACTTAATTCTTACTTCAATTTTAATGGGAAAACTAAATATACTTTTCACCATTTTAACGGCTAGAAGTCAACCACCTTCAGTCCACAATATGTGTGTCTATATATACCGAACGGAGTCACAAAAGTCACAAGTCTGCACACATGGCTACTTGGTAGTACCCGCACTGTAAGTTGATGGTTAACACATACATGGTGTTGCCTGTGTCGTGCAGCAGCTCGTCTATCCGGGGCATGGGATAACTGTCGGGTATCTTGATCGCATTCAAACGCCGGAAATCTATAGATCCGTGCTTTTTGGGTACCATCACAACAGGGGCGGCCCAGGGTGATTAACACTCTTCAATGACTCCCTTGGCGACCATGTTGTCGATCTCATCGGAGTAGAGCCTTCTTCGGTGCGGACATCTTATAGGATGGCAGCGCGATGGATGAATGATTCCGACATTTATCATATGTTCAGCGAATGGAGTCTGTTCTTCCCCTTGCTCAAATATATCTCTGTTAGCTTCGATGAAGACGTCCAGCTTCTTGCGCTGATCGGGATTCAGCGTAACGCCTGCATCGTTTCGGAGACTAGAGATAAAACTGACGAGGGCGTGGTTCACCAACGTACCTGGCATCGGTTCTAGTGGCAAATCAAAGACGCACTGCGGGCTGTCGGAAAAATTCCATGTATGTTGAGCGATGTTTCGAACTATTCCTGCACCGAACAACGTGGTGTTGTAATTCGCATCCGGGAAAACTATGAAGGTTGTTTTTATGAGTTGAAAAGGAATTGTCGGAATGTGGACAGGGCACGCCTGTGCAACGGTATATACTCTCCTTGTTGCGGCTGCGTCCTCAAAATGGACTTCGTAGACAAAGATCAACAAAGACAGAGAAAGCATCAGGCGGCTGGTGTTTACCCAGACAACTGCACTAGCAGCAAGCAACATTATCGTTTTGTATAGTATATTACGTGTATTTTTACATAATTATTTTTTAAATATGGGTAAAAAGTGTTTTATACCAAATTGTACAAGTGGGTATGGTTCAAAAAAAGAGAAAATAGCAATATTTTGTGCTCCAAAGAATTAGAATTAATAGTTCTGGATTGGAAGTAAATAGAATTTATGATCAATTTTAATAGTATGCATATTTTTATAGATTTGTAAAACTTTCTTGAAATGGTTGGATCAATGGGAAACAATGGTAATTGATAGCAAAATAGAAAAAAGTAATTTTTGAACATCTTCAACAGTGGAAGGTTTACGTGTAATTACCTCAACAATAGAAATATGTGATTATCTGCTCAATACTTGCAATTTTCATTATACATTAACATCGAAATTAAATCAAGATGCTTTGGAAGTAAAAGTCATAATTTTATATATTATTTTTTCAGCATTTCTTTCAGAAACAAACGATTAATTGAACTGACCATGTGGTCATGTAACTTAATGAATGCATAATTTAAAAAAAAATGTTTAAGTTTTATTTCGAACTAAATAATGACTCAGTTTCGCGAAATAGATTCTCGTCACATAAATTATTTTCTGACATAGGTTAGGTATACATATTTAATTTATTGGGTAGACCAGGCTAAATTTATTTTGCTCATGTAAGTTAAACAACATTTTAAAAATGATGTTGGCGTTCACGTTTCGTGAATCTGGGAGGTAAAAAATTAAATAAGTTTAGTCTGAACAAAGACAAAAAGGATTCTCAATTGTGGCTATTCCAACCAATCGATTATAAACGTAGTCAACAAACTGTTAATTACGCAACTTTTAATTTAAAATCATATGAATGTTGTTGCTAATTTACGATTCAGTTGACAGCGTTTTTTTGGGATTATCAGACAAGCTGGAGGTGCTAAAGAACATCCAACATTTACAACATTCTCTTATTTATACCGAATGTTAAGTTTGTATAAATTAATAAAACCTCCCACTTTTGGAAACTGCTCAGCAACCTTTAACGAAACAGAATAAAATTTTCAGTATATCTATGGAAGAATTTAAAAATATTTTTTCTTCTCCACAAGATTCCAAAAAACAGTTAATTGACAATGGATGAAGTATTAATCGAAGTTTCAGATCACGATTATTGAAAAGCTGATGTTACAGCCTGCATTTTGTACTACATAACTGGTTTTTAAATTAATAAATTATTAAAAAGTACTAAATGCGAAATTTGCCGTGCCGGTTTAAAAATTGCGCCAAATGAACAAGGCTATAGTTTACAAAAAGAAGCTACTTTAACAAATATTAAGACCAGGGGATATTTAACTCACCCTAATAAATCAATTTTATGTACAAAATTAGAATCTTTAATTGTAAAAAATATCCGGAAGAAACAATAAGTGAAATTTTGGATGGATGTATATTCACATTTCATTGTACAGACCATAAAACAGAAATACTGGCAAGTCTTATAATAAGACTGAAACAATATTATCATCAAATTAAAATAAATCAGTTATCTGAAAGTAAAGAGAAGAGAAAACAGGCCAAATTATGTAGTACTTAATTGTTTTTAATGATATGTACAAAAAAATATATATTAATAAATATTTTTAGAACGAAAATTTAAAAATTAATATGTAATTCCTATGTTCACACGTTCCTTTGCCAGCCACCTAGCGCTGTCTCTTTCTAGCACTCGTGCGTGACCCGAATCGTCCCGCATATTACCGACTGGAGTCATCTCCTGTCTTTATTATACTTCGTGGGACAGGGACAAAGCAAAAAATTACTATTTAACTTCATCTGACGTTTCGGTTTAATTTAAACCATTATCAACGCTACAACAAATTTACATTTTAAATTATTACATTGTAAACAAAAATTCTTTAGTACATACGGTCGTGGTGAAATTGTCGTTATAACTACATTCAAATTTATATTAATTATCTATTATTAATACAGAGTTACTGAAGTTTAGTGAACTAAGCAAGTCATGGAAGCTACACTGCAAAACAGCTGACGTCAATATCAAGAAACAGAAGACAGCTTTGAAAAAAACCCGCGAAGTTTAAATATTATTTAAAACATTAGAATAAATTTTGCTCAAATATTGTGTATCATTTCTAAAATTTACTGTATTCTGAGTTATGCTAATGTGTACCATTTCTAAAAATATTCGTTTATTGTAGTTGATAGTGATTAAGAATTTATTATCTTTATTTTGTATTACATTAAATAAATACCTGTTAATAAAATATGAAACATTTATATGACAATTTATGTATCAAGCAAAAATATTAAAGCTATAATACAAACATCTGATATAAATTTATAAATTGCACTTCATTTCTAGATAAGTGTATTTAATTGATATCTGTGTTGACCCTTGAACGGCGTAATCTTATCTTGTGTAGTAAGATAAGCATAGGTAAATTTTATTAAATACATAAGAACTAGGCTTTTAAAAATTTCCTCAAATGTTTCCTGTTTGATGTTTCTTTACTAACACTTTAAGCGACTCGCCACTCGCCTATGTTTTTTTCGAATTCCTAGAATACTCTCGATTTTACTTTTTTTTCTATTCCACTCTCTGCCCCACTACTACGGCTACCTAAAACTAGCCCGAAACTAGTACTTTGCCGCATCCTAGCAATGCAAGGACATTTTGAAGTTGAAAAATACTGTAAAAGTGTTTTCGTTCTGAGTAAACTGTCAGTTTATTATTGACTTGAAGATAATGCTTTTTAAACATTTAATAGAGAATGAATGGATCTACAGATGTGCCTTTTTAAAATATTAAAAATAAATTTCTGTCATGAGATATAAGCGTGTAAAGTTAAAGGTACAACTGTTTATTGATCCTTTAAGTATATAATTTTTGTTGGAATGAAACTTTACTATTCTTGTGCTGGCCACGAAACACTCACTCTGGTGTGACAGGGCCGTACTGAGATTATTTTTTTCTTTTACGATTTCTGTTAAACTGGAAACTAATTCCAAAATTTGTTCCATGTTTGTTGTATTGTCAAATCTACACAAAAAAAATCAAATTAGTTTTCAATATAAAATAATTAAAATCACATAAAGTAATGTAGTCTATGACGTCAAAACATTTTATATATTTTATCGTGTGAAAGAAAGACAGTACACAAAATAAATATTGGATTTATTTTTTGATAACGAGTAGTTCAATTGAAATATTTAGTTTAATCTTTATAAATAACTGATAAAGTATTTTTTTGAAATAAAATAAGCATCGTGTTATCTTTACAGGTATATAAGTGCGACATAAATGTGAAATGTCTTAAGACTTTTATACAGTCAGTGCCTTCTTTATTCTGTAAAAGTTAAAAGTGTTCATCATCTGCAACTGTTTACTCTGGTAAGTGCCTTTATTAATTATTTGTTCAATATAATGTACACGCAACATTTTATTATAATTATAAATTTATTTAAGATAATGCAATTAATAGATATTTTTTAATAAATCATATGAGTTTAAAGAATGTTTTTACGTAATTAAAACCACTCTAAATATATTTTGATTCAAATATTCATTATTTATTTATATCATCTGTCAAAAAAGACCAACAAAATATAAAATTGCAGAATATTGAATTTCACAGTCAATCAAAATCAGTAGACTTGCTTATTTTGTACTAGTAAAGGTTGTGTGTCGACTACTAGTACTTTTTATGTGATTATTTAACAAATAAACATTTTTACCAAAATCTTTATTTCCATTTTTAATGCAAAATTTCTATCTCTGGTTTTTCTTTAAGGTTCTAGAACAATTTTCACTTAAAATTCACTATTCTATTTATAAAGAAACACCAAAAAATCATAAACATATTTGACATTTTAAACTGAATCTGATTCAATGAATAATCTCTTGAATACCATTCGTATTCATATAGTTAAACAGATTATTTTTCTGGTAGTATATTATAAACTTATTATACCTTGTGCTTGAGAATATTACTCGTGTAATATTTATATTCAAGCACAAGGAACATTCGTAATATACTACCAGAAAAATAATTGTCATAACTATGATTACTTATGATATAAGTAGAGTGCGGATTATAAGCATTTGCATGAATTGTATGATTGTGCATATTGGTATTTTTTACAAATGTTTGCATTTAATACAAGAGTAGATCAAAATATGATATAAATTTGTTGCATATTTTGCATATTTCAATATTTATTACATATTTTCAATTTTATACATATATGTATTTATTATAAATGCATATAACTGCATACCTATTTATTTGTACCATTTGACCCAAAAAATTTATTTTTAAAAAGTTTGAAATGTATAAAATTTATATTCGCATTTGATACCACCTACAGTAATTTTTACAATATTATTTTAAAGGTAGGTAGGTACACAAGTCGTATTCCAGAAGTTATACGTTGTTTTGTTTATTTTATATAATGTGTATTGTTGACAAAATGTAGTTTTAGTTCTGATTTATTTATAAATAAATTATTAGTAAAAATAAATAAAATGATGTTGCATATCTACATATATTTGTAAAATATTGCATATTTGTTTAATTTTGTGCATATATTGAGCATATTTTTGCCTTATTTCAATGCATATTTTAATCATATTTTCTTGCAAATAATTCGCACTCTAATTATAAGTGATTATTACAAATACTTTTGTCTGTTTTTAATTAAGACGTAAACACAAAAACCAGTTTAGAAAATTAAGAAAATCATTATAGGAATTATTTTATGTTAAATTTAAACAAGTTATTATACCTAATACCTTAATCAACTTTTGTAACATTAATTTTTAAATACCATTTTGACAATAAACGGTTTAAGATTTAGACAAAATAATAACGAGACGAATTGCTTTCAAGAAACCAGATGCGTAAATTCATAAATTTAAAAAAAAATTAGATGCCAAAAATTAAACTTGGAATTATTTTTATTGTGAAAATTTATGCAGATTTGTTTAAAAGATTTTTATTCAGACTCTTTATAACATGTTCAGTGTCAGTATTTTATATTTTTCTTTATTATTTCTTAAAAACAAACTGTGATTTTAAAGTTTTTCAATGTCTCTGGTTTTCCATGAACATTCTTATCTCACATAGTTTATATACAACATTGAAATCAATTTGATTATACTGGGTAGAACCAGGGTTGGCAAAAAACATGTTTTTTTTATTTTAAACAAAAAAACTGTTTTTTTTTGTTTAAAACTGTTTTATTTGTATAAAACGTGTTTTTTACTGATTAAAAAAAACATGTTTTAAACACACAAAAAACAATGTTTTAATCAGCAAGGAGTTCTGAAATATGCATCATTACGCATTATGGTGATAAATATGCTGGGGATTCCCCTACCTATACTTATTATTTATTATCAGGCTATGGCTAAGGGTGACAACAATAGTGAGAAACAGTATATGCTATAGATACACTATTATTAGCAATATGAACTTTGTTTTGTTACGTAGATAAAGTATTAAAATGTATAAAACGTGTTTTAAACATTTGTTTAAAACGAAATGTTTTAAACGTGCCAACCCTGGGTAGAACACTATACATGTGTAGCACATAGGCGATTGCATTTATAAAAAAATATGGTAAAGGTATCAATCGAAAGATCAAATATTATTTCACACAAGATGCGACTGATAATTGCGTTATAATCTACTTTTTTGCACTAAAACTCTTCTTTAGTCTTTATTTGTTGGGACTAAGGTTCTTAATTTGATCCCAAGGGATTATTTTTCATATTTAATCCCGTTGTCAAGGAATTGATATAATTAATCCTGTTGTCAAGTATAAATATTTGTCATAAAGTTTACTGTCAAAATTGCAAAATGTGTATTCTTTTAAACTATTTTGTATTCGTTCGAAGATAAAGTGCAAAAATAGCGAATATACCACAAGACTAAAGTACCTTTAATCCCTCAGGTGATTATTTCCCTCACCTTCGGCTCGTGAAATGAACTTCACCTTCAGGATTAAATAATGCACTTTAGTCCTTTAATATATAATATACTATTTTATACCAAGCGTAGAAAACAATAATATAATGTCATATCTTTAACGTCAAAAGTAAATATCGTTCTGGATTCTGATTGGTTGTTCATACAGAAAATCATGAAGGTGAATAGCGACCGAATTTGAACGCAACCGAAAACTGAACGCAACCTAATTTGAAAATGAAATTTTGTATTGTAGTTTTTCGGTATAAAAATAAACAAACTACGAATTATTCAAATATAAATAGCAATAGAGTTTTATTATCTAAATAATTTAAAATGCCGAACATTTATTTGTAAATTAAACACGAAAATTGTTAGTGAAAATTTTAATTAATATTTACTCGGAAACGGGATAAATCCCGATAATGAAAAAATTAAGTATTGTAAATTATATGGTCATCACCCTCCTCCACGCTTATCAAAATTGAACTTGTAATTTTTCACAAAAAAAAATAAAATGTGACAAAATTGGTTTTCATTGCTTTTGTAAAAAACTTATCATTGTTTCATGCTAAAAATCTATATTTACATAGTTTTTTGATATTTCTAAATTTTGTTTTTAAAACGAATTAATAATTATAAATATTAACTTTATTAGAATAATTTCTGCCTCAAAAATTATAGTTATATAATGTAATAAAATAAAAAATAGTACGCATAGAACATTCATTAGACGAAAGTATACAAAAATTTTCAAAGCAAATATCAAATCTTTTTCAAAAATAAATTATTGAGTAGGTACAATTTTTTCACATTTAATTTTTTCTTGTTGTTGTTACAAGTTTAATTTTGATAAGAGTTCAACATAATTATTAGTAATTCTGTTGTCAAATATACAATATAATTCAATGATGGAATCTTCTTGACTGAAGGATTATTATAAATAAAACACAATGCTGGGATGCAGTCAATTTATTAAAATTTAATCAACCTCGACCGGTTTCGGCCCCACGTGGGTCATCTTCAGGAGCTACCAAATGTATTACAATTATTGTAATATGATATATGAATAAATTTTGAAACATTTAAAAAAAATTACGTGATTATGTCGTGAAAAATTACAGAAGTATGTCATGATATATAAAAAATAAATAGATAAATAAATAATTAAAACATTAAATAGTTTAGTCAGAAATTTAAAAATCGTGCACCTCAATGGACGGTAAAAAACTAAGTAAAAAATAAGTAAGGTCAGACAACATATTGGCCTTGACTCAAGTTGGAAATACACTTAAAAAAATTAAACATAAACATAACGCAGATTTCAAACATAAGTAAAATACAATTAAGTGTATTGTTTGTGTCTGTTTTTAAATTGATGTTGTTCTTGTTCAAGGATTAACATAAGCTACATATAGTTTAACAGTTAAACTGTTATTGGAATACACTTATTTTTCTTAAATTAAGTTTAACGCTAAGCTATAGCTTAAACTGTAACGGAAATACCGGCCCTAAGTTATATTATTAATTACATCAAGATCACAATAATTACTAAAAATGAATTGTGATCTAATTGTAATAATTTCAGTTTGAAAGATGACACAAGTGGGCTGTGAAACCCATTGAGGTTGTAATAAAATCTTTATAAATTGACTATATTCCAGAAATTATATAAGTCAAGAAAATGAAATATTTTAAATAGGTAGGTATCTATTTTAGTTGTTCCATATAAATAAATGTTCTTAAAACTTGATAAAAGTCAATTTTAATTGATACTTGATAAATATTGGATTTGATTAGGCAATGTTTTACTATTTAATATTTTATCACAGGAAAAATAATGTCTTTCAAATAAGATATTTCTTTTAGGGTACACTGGACAGTTCTTAATTGGAATCTAATAAATTGTAAAACCTTATCTCGAAGTATTTCTTCTTAAAGCAAGGTAAGCAATTATTTAACCATAATTTTATAACATTGAAATAGTATATTGCGCCATAAGGAAAAATATAGGCATATTACATCCCGAAGATTTCAGCAAAAGCTGAGGGATATAATATATAATATGCCGTTAGATTCCCGAAGGGCACAAGATATTTTATCTACAATCGTTGTACAATATGAACATTGTTATTCAATTTTTAGTCAGGATATGTACAACATTGTCCGACAAAGTACTGGGGTCCTATTCTATTTCACTTATCAACGTTGATAACTTGGGTTGTCTTGACCATGTGTGACGTAGTAGCCAAGCGACTGTCGCTACGACTTATCAACCCTCGCTACGATAGACTTGCGCGTTGCGTTGATTTTTGTTCGTTGTGAGGTTAAAATATTTATTTTATAAATATAAAATACCAATAAATTATGGGTTCATTATATGTATTTCATATTTTTTATTAGTTTATTAAATAATTCAACTTACAAATTGTAGAAATAAGAAATTGACATTTTTCTTGAAAAAATAATTTACTTTGAAAATCAAAAAAATGGCTTATTTTAAAACAAATAATACGTTTATGATAAGTGATAGGTAAAATGGTGGTTTAGCAGTTTTTCTTGCCAAATTTCACAGTAAATGTAAAATCTCTCAGTCGTTATCAACTGGAGGCCAAATATCCCTAACCCTTGATATAGTTACAAACGGAATGACGTCACGAAGTTATCAACTGAAATTCGTTAGCGACTGTCGCTATGAATTAGAATAGGTACCCTGTACATAAAACTATTAAATTTATTGCGTCAAATTGGCCTGAAACTACGATTGTGCACATTTTGCTTGAAAATTTTTTGTTTTGTTTATAAATGTTGTCATGATATGATGATCGATAACCACGATTTCATTGAATTGTTTTAAGCACGGCAAATAATTTTAAAATTATCCATATTGACGTTATACAATTGTAGACAAAATATTGTGTGCACCTCGTTGGATAGAGCTTGATGTTTGCTGCCCTTGGCGAGTCGTCAATTGCTGCCTTTGTTCGACAAAATCTGTATATATCTCTCCTTTTTCTCGACGAAATCGTGGACAGCTACATTCCGGCCTTAAGTAATAAAGAAACATTTTTAGTTATATTTACCTTGCTTTAATTTTTCTGTAGTATTATTAATATAATTTTTTTACATAAAAAGATCATAATCTGTTTAACAACCGCATTTAAAAAAGACAGGTATATAAATATATCGCTATCTCATAAAATAATTACTATGATTATAACAAAAATTTGAAGTTTGCATACTTTTGTGATTGTGTTTATGACAAAGCTTAAAAACTAAGACTAAAACAAGCACTGGGAATATTTACACGTAATTCGGAATACCAAACTGTGTAAGAATATGACAACTAACAAAAACTATGACTATGATAAGCGGTGGGAATGAACCTTTAGTGGTATTCTGTAACTTAAATTTTAACATTCTCTTTAAAACTTGAAATTTTAACATACGTGTTAAAATTCTCTGTGAATTTAGTTGCAACTGTGCTTCTTTGCCAAGAAACTGAACGTCGTTGCTTGGCTATAATACTATATAAGTAATATTTAGTTCACATAAAACATAACCTTAATATTATGATATTAGTTTTTGTAATTAAGTGGTAGGCTGTTGATGTGTTTTTGATAAACATAAACAAAGATATTGAAAATTGTGTTTGTGAGAGATAATAGGAATGGATGTCCGGGATTCCGTGTATGGAAGATGGTAACAGAGAGCGAGGTTGTAAATCTCACTAGCACAAGATTCACCACGTACAACACTTTATTCACACACACACAAATAATACGGATGTAACAATTCAAATAATAATACGGCAATAATACAATGATAATGATGTACTTAAATTCTCGGAATATAAAGCTCAAAGGCTTTGGATCAAAAACACAGTTCAAGCACATGGAGCGAAACGGAACAGCGTGCTGAACTACGCAGCGTGATGTCTAAAACGGAACTGCCTGAACTTTACAAATTCAGTCCTGCTATGCAGACAGGGCACAGCGCTGCCAACTGCCACAAAAAGTACAGTTGACAGTTGTAGAGGGCGATTGTCTCGAACATGCTGCCCACCTAGTCGAGAAGCGACTAAATTAAACAATAAATACATAGAAATTAACAAACAATTAACAATAGGGGGAACTTCTGATGGGCGTCAGGCCGGCTGGAGGCTGCCCACCGTGGAGCAGCTGGGCTCTGATGACGGCGGCGCGGCGGTGCTCTGGGTGGCTGGCGGTGCGACGTCCGTCTCGATCGGCAGTGGGCTCAGCCGGGAGATCGGCCGGCGGAATTCGGAAGTGGCGGTCTTGACTGAGACCACCCTGACGAGGCCATCAGCGCCGGGGTGCAGCTCCGTGACTCGACCCAGTGCCCATCTACCTGGAGGCAGCTGCGGATGGTGAACCAGCACTAGCTGGCCCACCCTGAAGTTGACCTTTTCCCCGCGCCAGCGAGGACGTTGTTGCAGCTGGTGTAGGTACTGCGTGGACCACTTCTTCCAGAAGTGATGCGTGAGTCGTTGAACGAGCTGCCAGCGAGTCACAAGGTTGCTGGGCTCGTCATGGAGGCTTGGTTCTGGAATCGTGAGCAGCGGCGAACCCACCAAGAAGTGCGCTGGGGTCAGCGCGGACAGGTCTGCGGTGTCCGACGAGGACGGCGTCAGCGGACGCGAATTCAGGCAGGCCTCTACCTGAGCCAGCAGTGTGGACAGCTCCTCGTAGGTGAGGGTCGTCTCGCCGATGGTTGTGCGGAGGAGACCTTTGACTGACTTCACCCCTGCCTCCCAGAGGCCGCCGAAGTGCGGTGACGACGGTGGGATGAAGCTCCAGCGGGTGCCGGAGTCGGCCAGTGTGGTGGCTGCCTCCTTGTAGAGTAGTGATGCCTGGTGGAACATGGAGCGCAGCTCTGCGCTGGCACCGACAAACGTCGTGCCGTTGTCGGACAGAAGCTCGCTGCACACACCACGTCGTGCAACGAACCGACGGAAGGCCGCCAGGAAGGCCTTGGTCGTGAGGTCGCTCACGACCTCCAGATGAAGCGCCTTGGTGGCAAGGCAGACGAAAAGGGCGATGTAGGCCTTGGTGGACTGCCGCCCCCGACCTGGAGAAGGGCGGCACTTGATGGGTCCTGCGTAATCTACCCCTGTACGCAGGAATGGGCGGCTGGGAGTCACACGAGCAGCTGGCAGGTCGCCCATGAGCTGTTGACCCATCAGCGGATGACGGCGCCTGCAGGGGATGCAGGCTCGGAGCAGCTTCTTCGTGAGGGCCCTCCCTCTGAGGATCCAGACGTGCTTCTGGAGTAGTGAGTATGTGAGTGCTAAACCAGCGTGGAGAGCCAGCGCGTGCCAGTGATGGACGTGTAGCTGGCTTAGCAGAGACGACTTTGGAAGAATTGGCGGATGTTTTTCTGACGTTGGAAGTTCGGAATTCTCGAGTCTGCCGCCCACGCACAGCATGCCGTGTGCGTTGAGGAATGGATTGAGACTGGTCTAGGTCATCCTTCACACAGCAGTGCAGAGAGGACGCTGGAGAGGAACCATCCTCGCCGACGGTTCCGGACAGAACCCAGCCGAGTGCCGTGTTCATGGCTACCACCTTGGAGCCGGGGACTGGGTACACTCCTGGACGGAGTAAGGAGCCGAAGACATCGGCTCCGAGCAGCAGACCGACCTTCATGTCCTGGTGATAGCTGGGGTCGGCCAGCTCGAGTGGCAGCAGCAGCTGCGGATCGACAGAACGGACTCTCCGTTGTGGAACGTGAGCCGTCAGACGTGGAAGTACGTAGGCGGATACCTGGTGCCACGCACCAGGTGCTGTTCTGGCTTGGAAGGCGACTTCCACTTGAGTGGAGGCCGTGGCCGAGTGCGAGGCCCCGACGCCGACGACCTTGACCTGGGAGCGCCGCCTGGGTAGTCCAAGACATTGGACGATGTCCTCGGAGATGAAGGACACCTCTGATCCGGTGTCGAGGAGTGCGCGTGTTTGTACGCGCTGTCCATCGGGTGAGCAGATGGTGACCAGGGCCGTGGTCAGGAGGGCCATGGCACGGGATGTGCCTTGTGATGCGGAATGGGTGGCGACCGTGGAGGCGTGGAACACAGCAGCGCTCTCGGAGGGGCTAGTCGTGGCTGTAACAGAGCTCGTTAGGAACGAGTCGTGCAGCAGCGTGTTGTGAGTCTGGCTGCACTTAGAGCACGTCTTGGTGGACCTGCACGCATTGCGCTGGTGACAGCCCAGGCAATTGTAACAGAGCCGTAACCTCTTGACCTCGGACAGGCGATCTTGTGGAGACTTCCCTCGGAAGGATGAGCACGAGAAGTTGGAGTGGGAGTCCCCACAGAACACGCAGGCCGTGTTCTTGATGCTCACCTGGTGCGAGCGGAATGGCGCGGCCTTCGCGTTGAAGACCGTCGTGGATCGGACAGGTGGGCTCAGCGGCGCCGACATTTCTAATGCGCGTATACGCATCTCGAAGAAGGCTTCCAGCTGCTTGAGTGTCGGCTGTTCCATCTTGTAGGCGGGGTTGACTAAGGTTTGAGTCGCATCTATGGAGGAGAGATGCAACTCCCATGCCCTGCGGGACGTGGAGTCTAGGCGACGGAGGAGCATGAACACCACGATGGCGTCCCACTTGTCCACGGGGAGCCCTAGGTGCTTGAGAGATCGCAGCTCTTCTGTTGCTCGATCGATCAGTGCACGCAGGTCGCGTGCGGACTCCTTCGGGACCTGGGGCAGGTCGAACAGCGCCGACAGATGTGCACTCACCAGGAGCCGCTCGTTCCGGTACCTAGTGCAGACGGCGTCCCAGGCGCCCTGGAAGTTCGCTGCGGTGCTGGCGATGGTGCGCACTAGGAGTGCGGCCTCTCCCTTCAGGGCTGACTTGAGGAGCAGCAGCTTCTGGACCTCGGGAACGTCGTCGCGGTCCAGAACGAGGCACTGAAAAGCGTCGTGGAATGTTTCCCACTCAAGATACGAACCTGAGAACTCTGGCAGCGTTATCTTAGGCAGAGGCGGAACGGCAGCCCTTGGCGGCTGCACTGGAGTGGTTACTGGTTCTGACGGGGCTGGTGGAGCTGGCGTTGGGCGGAGGGCCTCCAGGAGGGCGACACTCTCCAAGCACGCCAGTTCTGTGTTGGTGTAGTGATCCTCGGTGTAATACGCCGTGGCCTTGTAGCCCTTCTCCAACCTTAGAATGATGTGGTTGTCCTTGAATGTCTCCCAGTGACTCTGGAGGTGAGCGAGCGCGGTGTCGATCAGCTTGCAGGTCGGTGTAATCGTCTTCTCCGACAACCGTGCTTTGAGTGCCAGCGGTAGCTTCTGGATTTTCTCCATTAGCTCGTCCTGGTGGAGCAAGATATCGGCCATCGTTGAACCTGGTGAGAACTCCCGACACGGAAACGTAACTTCACCGGCGTTGATTTGCGGTTAGACGGAACGTTTGACAAGCGTGGCGAACACAGGAACACAGAACATGGACGGATGACGCTGGATGAATAATTTGACAGGCAGAGCACGTGATGTTGCGGTGAAAAAAGACACGGAAAATCCGGATGATCCGGCTGAGAACTCCCGACACGGAAACGTAACTTCACCGGCGTTGATTTGCGGTTAGACGGAACGTTTGACAAGCGTGGTGAACACAGGAACACAGAACATGGGCGGATGACGCTGGATGAATAATTTGACAGGCAGAGCACGTGATGTTGCGGTGAAAAAAGACACGGAAAATCCGGATGATCCGGCTCGAAGGACCAAAAAATGTGAGAGATAATAGGAATGGATGTCCGGGATTCCGTGTATGGAAGATGGTAACAGAGAGCGAGGTTGTAAATCTCACTAGCACAAGATTCACCACGTACAACACTTTATTCACACACACACAAATAATACGGATGTAACAATTCAAATAATAATACGGCAATAATACAATGATAATGATGTACTTAAATTCTCGGAATATAAAGCTCAAAGGCTTTGGATCAAAAACACAGTTCAAGCACATGGAGCGAAACGGAACAGCGTGCTGAACTACGCAGCGTGATGTCTAAAACGGAACTGCCTGAACTTTACAAATTCAGTCCTGCTATGCAGACAGGGCACAGCGCTGCCAACTGCCACAAAAAGTACAGTTGACAGTTGTAGAGGGCGATTGTCTCGAACAGTGTTAAAACTGTATTTGTTGTCAGTGTAATTTAAGTAATGCTACATCAGCTCCACTGTCCTCTTGGACTTGGTCAAAACGAAAATGGCAAAGATTACATTTTGATTTTGCAATGAAAAATGGAAAAACATTTTTAATATTAGTCGATAGTTATACTAAATTGGTAGATGTTTGGCATTTAAAGTCAACTAATTGCCTAAGAAAATCAATTGCTGTTTTTGGTTTACCAGACGTCACATTGCATCTGGTGTGAAATAATTTTACCTTTCGATTGACACCTTTACCATTTTCCTACGTTGAAATGGGGAGCAGGAATCTGCGTAAATGTGAAATGCAATGCTAATTGCCTATGTATACATGTATGGTGTTACACCCGGTATATTAATTATATTTTATTGTTATTAAGTAACTAGTCTAAGGGTATAATTAAGCTTGAGTAATTATTAGTGTTTATGCATACAAGTATTGACAAGGACAATGCGTAAAGTTATGAAAAGGACATGTACTTAAGTATGTCATGCATACCAAAAAATATCAAACATGTATATAAGGGTGTGTTTGGATGGTAGTTAC
Source organism: Agonum fuliginosum (assembly GCA_947534325.1). Taxonomy (NCBI): domain Eukaryota; kingdom Metazoa; phylum Arthropoda; class Insecta; order Coleoptera; family Carabidae; genus Agonum; species Agonum fuliginosum. Next base: position 20,741,353 of record OX384044.1, read on the forward strand.
GCCCTATAAGCCTTGACTTGATAAAAAGAAAGTATAATTTCTTTTCTTTTCACATACTCTGGTTTAACCTTTATACGACATATAAGATCTATTAAAAACAGTACATTATTTTTAAAACTTTATGCGACAGCTAAACGCATTGATACTGCTTAGGTTCAAGCATTTTTGTCATTGACGTCCATTTGTCGTCAATAATGTAAGCGTTCCTTTTAAGGCTTTTCGACCCTCAACAAAAATTTCGCATCTGGGTTTTCAAATAATCTCCTTTTGGTATACAACCAGAACAACACAGTCGGTATGTTCTTCATAGAAGGATCATAAATCATAACATTTACAACTTAATCCCTCTGGGTAGAATTCTAACATTCAATGTTTTGAAACGAAAACTCCTCAAGAATAAAATCTTTTACTTATGATATGAACAACGCGACTGACGAATATTGAATATGAATGTAAAATTAAAATAAGCCACCTATATGAAATTATTAAATATATTAATAAGGATAGTATATCTATACCATAACCTAGTCAAAAACACCAGTTATTTTTTGTTTATACTTATTTTAATAAATTGTGTGTTAGATATTTTATAACTATTTTGATAACACATAATATCAAATTTAAGATCATAATATATTTTTACTTCTCGTCATATACCTAGAAGGAATAAGGTATTTGAGAATTGCTAAAAATCAAGTTGTATAAAAAAATGTATATATTTAGCAGTATTTTTAATTAACAAAAAACACTTTTAACACAAATGGCTATCATCTTCGCAAAAATCATAGTCAAACAATAGTAATATCAAGCTTCAAAAATGTATAATATCAAGATTAACATAATTGTACAATTGGGCTTACGAAGCTTATATTTTTGTAACTGTAACCTAATACTTAATCCACAAATTTTTCCAAGTTCTAAGAATTGACTGTTAAATTCCTATAAATTGCAACTGTACTTTGGCAGTAATTACACAGTTATACCTAATTACTTAATCCACAAATTTTTCCAAATTCTGAGAATTGACTGTTAAATTCGTATATATTCGTGCCCTAAGGTATTTTTTGTTACTCTATTGCTTGTCTTATTATAGTAAAGTGATATTGGTTGTCGTTCTTGATATAAAACGTTTTTGCGAATATTCTTTATTTTATATTCATTATCATTATATTAGTGTTGTGAACAGTTAACATGGTTCAAACAAAATCATGGAGAAGACGAATGAGCAAACTGCGAGAAAACTCTAGAGCAGCGGCACTCTGATATTTGGCATCAAGAAAGAAGAAAAAGATTAACTGCTTCAAACTTTGGAAGTATTTGCAAGAAGAAGGCTACGACGCCGATGGGGAAAAAGTATTTGGTTTGTTGTATAGCAATTTTAGAGGCAATGTAAATACAATGTACGGTGTTCAAAGTGAAAAAGTTGCTATTAATGAATTTGAAGAAAAATTTCATTTGAAAGTTGAACCAAGTGGATTGGTAATAGATGAAAAATTACCATTTTTAGCTGCTTCTCCAGATGGCTTGATTGACCTCGATAAAATAATCGAAATTAAATGTCCAGCAAAACTAAAAGCCCAAACAATAAAAAGTGCAATTGAACAAAAAGAAATAAACTTTTTGAAAATATACAACGGGGAGATAACACTCAAGGACAACCATAATTATATGTATCAAGTTCAGGGTCAACTACATATAACAAAAAGAAAATTATGCTACTTTGTTGTGTGGTGTCCACACGACATATTTGTGCAAGAAATTCATCGTGATAATTTATTTTGGCAAGAAAAAATGGAAGATCAATTAAACAAATTTTATCACGATGGAATTTTGCCGGAATTAATAGATTCCAGGTATATACGGGACTTACCTCCCCGAGAAACATATTGATTATATTTTATTGTTTTAAGATTTTAGTTTTAACAAATAATCAAATATAATAATTATAATTTTTAAAATTTTTAAATTATATTGAACATACTTCAATATGTGTTTTATTTCATGTACTTATGCATGGCCGAATTATTTATAGTGGATTTATTTGTTAAACAAGGAAAATTAATTTATAGTATCTAATTATTAATAAAAATGTAAATGATATGATTTATGCAAAACAATAAATTGTGTTAAATGTAACACATTGACAATTACTCACTTATATTAATTTTCATTCCATTTACAAAACTCCAATCCAATACTTTTATGTTTTGTAGATACTCGTAATAATAATCAAGGTTTGTACTTCATTCACAACTCATATGTGTTTTTATGGTTTACAAATATTAATTTGCTCGGTAAGTACAAAAATTTAAGTATCAATTTAATATCAGCTTTATTGAGTTAAATAATTGAATGTTATATTGTAACTGCAACAAATTTTTGTAATTACAAATCTATTACAATTTAAATTAAACAATAATGTTTTGAAATTTTTCTGTTATTATATTACACGAAACAGTATCACACAAATTTATATTTGAAACAAGAAGCTGGAGGTTTCAACTTTATACCTGAGCCCTATCCTACCCCCTACCGAGTTTATTGCTTTGAGGTTCTCGAACCTGGGAGCAGAAAACAAGGATGTGAAATAAGTTGTCTAAATATTGGCGCAACGCGCAAAAACACGAACGAATATTATTTGAAAAATTCGCATTTGCGAATTTTTCAAATAATATTTTTCAAGAACGGGTTATTGGATTTTTTATTTTTTGAGCATCCTCAGCATAATTTTACTAATGCTATTAAATAGCAGAGAGCAATTTTAAATAAAAAATTTATTACAGAAAATATGAGCATCTTTACACCTTCACTAATAGTACCGATATCTTATTAACAATAACATTATTTAAAATTCTGAGTCTGCTATTTAGTTTATAAAGTATTCAATAATATGCACATTTTTTTTGAAAAGAAACAAAACGTACAGTAACAAGAAAAATCATCTTAAAGTTGTGCAAAATAACAGTTTTCTGAGGCCAGGGTCGAACAGCCTTAACACCGGGGAAGTGTCCCTTTAATACCTGTAAAAGTTTTGAAAAGGACATTTGCATGATTTTTTCTTTAAATCAATTTTCTGTTTAATTCAGGTTGGTTTTAATTGTTTATGTGACAAGAATATAGTTAAATCATATAGCTTTAATAATATGTACTTTTTTTAAAGCAATAATTTGCAATTGCTTAACTATAATGTTTCTTTAAAAATTGTCCCTTTCATGCCACCTCTCCCCTATCTACTTTTTATTAGTTTTTACTTAGATTTAAATGTTATCATTTATCAAATCTTAGATAAAAGTCAATTTTATTTGATACTTGATTAAAAATTGTCCCTTTTATGCCACCTCTCCCCTACCTACTTTTTATTAGTTTTTACTTTGATTTAAATGTTCTCATTTATCAAGTCATTGATAAAAGTCAATTTTATTTGACACTTGATAAATATTAGATTTGATTAGGCAATGTTTTACTATTTAATATTTGATTACAGGAAAAATAATGTTTTTCAAACAAGACATTTCTTTTAGGGTACACTGGACAGTTCATATATTGAAATCTAATAAATTATAAAACCTTATCTCGAAGTATTTCTTCTTAAAGCAAGGTAAGCAATTATTTAACCATAATTTTATAACATTATAGTATATTGCGTCACAAGGAAAAATATAGGCATATTACACTCCGAAGATTTCAGCAAAAGCTGAGGGATATAATATATGCCGTTAGATTCCCGAAGGCCGAAGGGCACAAGATATTTTGCCTACAATCGTTGTACAACATGAACATTGTTATTCAATTTTAGTTAGGATATGTACAAAATTGTGCGACAAAGTACTGTTTTGTGCGACAAAAACATAAAACTATTAAATTTATTGGGCCAATTGGCCTCTATAACTACGATTGTGCACATTTTGTTTGAAAATTTGTTTTGTTTATAATCGTTGTCATGATGATGATCGATAACTGTAATGTTCGTTCTTATTAAAAGATTCATAAACTTTATGTTTATACTATTTATTTTAAGAACGTATATTATTAATTTATTACAACAAAGTTTACATAGATTTAATTATACAAAATAACCACGATTTCATTGAACTGTTATAAGCCCAGCAAATAATAATCATTTTAAGATTATCTATATTGACGTTATACGACTGTAGACAAAATATTGTGTACACCTCGTTGGATAGAGCTTGTTTGTTGCCCTTGGCGAGTCGTCAATCTCGGCTTCACCTCGACTGAACAAGTTTCTCGCCGCGTGCAACAAACAATGCTCTATCCGTACTTGATACACAAATAAATATTGTCGCATCCATGGAGAAGCACGTATTAAATGCAACTAGTTAATTTTGTAATGTAGAATAAAATTCTATGAATGTATGTTCCTGTTCATAATTCAGAAACCAAAACCATGACAAGGACCTTAAAAATAATAACAAAAATTCTGACAGTAGGTAATACATTTCTTTTTATAAAAATGTTTTGGTAACTTACAGTATGGATAAAAAATGCTTCTATTGTAATGTTGATTTGTTCATTAATTTAATTGGCAAAAATAAAGTGCTGTTATAAACATCATTCCAAAGGCTTGCACAATAATAATTGTCTGTACCACTGTGCACGTATATTTTTGACACATAACACATAACCTCAAATTGTCATATTTCAAGTGTCTAATTTTCGTCTTAAAAATAATATTTATAGGGTGTTTATTCTGTAAAAAAAAATATGTTATTTAAACATGGTGTTGAAATAAATATTAGGTATAACCTGAGTGTTATTATTTAACAGTGTTAGTGGTATTCTGTAACTTAAATTTTAACATTCTCTTTAAAACTGAAAATTTTAACATAAGTGTTAAAATTCCCTGTAAATTTAGTTGCAACTGTGCTCCTTTGCCAAGAAACTGAACGACGTTGCTTGACTCATACTATAAGTAATATTTAGTTGACATAAAACATAACCTTAATATTATATTAGTTTTTGTAATTAAGTAGGTAGGCGGTTAATGTGTTTTGGATAAACATAAACAAAGATATTGAAAATTGTGTTAAAAACTGTATTTGTTGTCAGTGTAATTTAAGTAATGCTACAACAGCTCCATTGTTCTCTTGGACTTGGTCAAAACAAAAATGGCGAAGATTTACATTTAGATTTTGCAATGAAAAATGACAAAAGATTTTTAATTAATTAATTTTTAGCATGTTTAATTAAATTAATTCGTGTTTACTTTAACTTAATACTATAATAATATATGATTCACTTATATTAATAGTCAATAATAGAATAGTCAAATTATCAAATTATTTTGATTCTAATAATATAGATAGATGTTGCGTTGTACGCATAATCGGTAAAAACCCGTCGTTTTCATTATGTCCATGTCAGACCGGCGTGGCATGAAGCACGGTGCTCGATGTGGCATTTTGCTTCGTTCACAGCTGTCAAAAGGGTGTCACACCGCTATAGGAAAATGCCATACGAAAATTTGTATATTGCTATGTTCACTTCGTACTTTGAAGGTTTTTGAAAATTATTTTTGACAGCTGAGAATTAAAATTCATAAATTCTTTGTGTTAATTAAATCAATATATATTGAAAAGCTTAAAGTGTTATATTCTTATTATCTAATTACTTACTGTTATTATTTTGACATCAATTATTCACCAAATGTCAAAAATTATATTGAGGACTCACTGTGAAATCAGCAACAAATTTCCATATATCAAAATGCTCGATGTAATAGCGGCGATAATAATTTTACGTTATTCATTTGTTCCATCGAGCACCGTGCTTCGCGCCATGCCGGTGTGACATGGGCATTACGTTCTGCGTTTCATATTTACCCGCAATTGTTAACCTCAAATAAGGTAAACAATCTGTCAATTACATCCATGGATACGGAAAATCTATTTTTACTGCTATAAACTGGTATGTACGTGTGCCACCTTAGATTTATTATTTTATATTTATATTGCTTTTATTGTATGTATGTTTTAACGGTCATGCTATCTCGAAAATGGTTCTAACGATTTTCTCGAAAGTTGATATATAAGAGGTTTTTAACCTCAGGAATCGGACTAACTCAAATTTTCCAGAAAACTCGTTTTCAGCGAGTTTTTCGCTTTTCAAAAATACACTAGGCCACGCCTACTCGAATATTTTACTGTATACACCAGGCGGCTGTCATCTCTATTATTTTTACTTGAATTCGTGTTTAATTCTACCTAGCATCAAGAGATGGCATTAGGTGCTTGCCGGTTTGCGTCCGAAATAATTCTAACCAATAAAAATAGTTTAGATGAAATGTCAAAAAAAATATTATTTTGTTTTGTGTATAATTCAGCGTGCGTCACGGTGTAGATTGAATCTCTTAACAATTATAATTAATGTAATCATAATTGTTATTATTTTTATTGTGTGATTTGTACCAGTTTTAAATTTTGACAGAAGGGAAAAATCGTAAGAAGAAGAATAACTTTATTTGTAAACGTGCTAAATGGGTTATTCCAGTTATTACTGATAGACGTAATCCTGTTGAAAGAAATTGAAAGACTTTTATTCTTTTTTCTTGAATTTTATATAATTACATCATTAATTATGTTTCCAATATATTATTTAAATTGGACACTTGTGTTTAATTTAAAGTTCTTGGAATTCTATTTGTCAAAATTTTAATACCCTTATAAACATCATCAAGATAGCTTTGCTTCAAATTAGCTTTTAATACTTAAAATCATTTACTTCTGTTTGACATGTTTTACTGCTGGTTTTTAAAATTTTTTATAAATCATTTGTTATTTTCAAATTAATTATTTTATATAATTTATTTACATTTGTACTTGTTTTTAAAAAATTTCAAGCTATCTAATATTTATTGTGTTAAAAATGTTTTAATTTTATTTCAAGTACCTAAGTAACCATTCCAACATTCTTTTAAATAGTCAATTAATCAAAAAATAAATTCACAAAAATGATGTTTAAAGACAATTTTATAATTTATTTTCATCGGGGATAGATAAAAGATAAGATGACCGGAAAAATTCATACAACATGCAATTTTTAGTCATTTTATAGCATAAGATATAAGATAAGATATAAAACAAAGCGAGAGTTTGGCTAATAAGACTATAACCAGATCGTAGCTATTGATTTTTAGTTCAGTTGTTATATAAATAAAAAATTATATTAACACAATAAACTTTGCCCTCAATTAATTTAATATTTTCGTTTCATTCATAATTCTAACATAAGTTAATTATTGCTGTTATTAACTTTTTTTCAGTTATTTTTTTCAAAAATGGCCATTAATATTAAACAATCTGCAGTCGGATTCATAGCTAAAGACAACGCTACGGTAATTATAACGAATAATGCCCCGCCAGCACAGCCACAGAATCCGCAGCTAACGAAGAACTTCCACCTAAACAAGTCGGTGGAGTCGTTCAGCGGCCGCGACCAGGAGCTGCAGCAGCTGAACACGTGGCTCGAGACCAGGAGCAAGAACATGGCGGTCATCAGCGGCCTGCCGGGCTACGGCAAGACAGAGCTCGCAAGACACTTCGCCCTGCAGTGCAAGCAAGTCCGCAGCGTGCTGTGGCTGGACGCGGAGTCACCTGAAGTCCTGGAGCAGTCGTTCCGGGAGCTGCTGCGGTGGCTGGGCGCCGGCGACAGGGCGGCTCTGGACGTGCGCTCCGTGGTGCAGGATGTGTACGCACACTTCACCAGCGGCAAGCATCTCTTCATATTCGACAACGCGCCTGACCGCCTCAGCATTGGGGACTTGTTGCGCGACTGCCCTGGTCTGTGTCTGTTCACATCGCACGTGCAGGACTGGGGAGACGACGTGCAGCAGCTGCCGCTACAGCCGCTGTCCATGGCCGCCTCTCTGCACGTGCTGCGTGCCGTGCTCTGCGACCGCTTCAAGGATGAGCACGAGGACTTGTACCGACAGCTCGCTGACCTGCTGAGCCGCGTGCCCCTGGCTCTGCAGGTCGCCGCCGCTTTCTTGCGCCAGGAAATGCTGGACCTTGGCGAAGAATTCAAACTGTCCGATTTTATTAAAGAATTTGATTCTTATTTAAATTTAAAAGTCCCTGTATTCAGTAAAATTTCTTACGAAAATACTATTTATGAATCCCTTAACAAGGCTTTACGCAAAATTGAACGTAAAAACGATGACATTTCAAAATTGTCTTTATCTATTTTACATAATTTGGCTTTTTTAAATCTTAATTATATTTCCTTCTCAGATATTCAAAAGTTTCCATATCTTGTAAAATTATCTGATAATAAAAAAATTAAAAGAGCTTTGTCATTGGTTAAAAATTTTTCATTTATTCGCATAGTAGATAAAGACAAGAAAATTTTAATTCACAAATTGGTGCAGAAAGTTTTAATATTTTATCAAAGTCAACTTACTAAGGGCAGTCATAACTCGTACTACATCTCATGTTTAGAATATCTTTCTTCAATTTATCCCACAATTCACAGTCATTCCATATTAGAAGTCATTAACAAACATATGACAAGTTTTGAGATTTTTTATGAAAATAACAAATTTAACATAACGAATACTAATGCATTTTTGTACAATTTAATAAAAACCAACAATATAAATATTTTGAATAAAATTTTGGACAATTTGGGGTCACGTAGAGCTGTTGACGTGATAAATGCTCGTTGCTTGTTGCATTGTGCGGTGGAGTGTCGACAGCAGGACGTGCTAGAGCAACTGTTGGTGCGCGGAGCTTCTATAGAACAACGGAATCAAATAGAAAATACCACCCTCTTAGTCGCTGCCTGTGAATTAAACCTGCCCGCTTTGAAGATACTAATATCCCACAATGCGGATGTGCACGCACGTAACAGCGCAGGTAACTCGGTATTACATTGCATTGTTGAAGCATCAGGTTCCCCACAGCATGTCGACAAGTCAGAGGAGGCTATGGAGGCTGTGCGGTGGCTTATGGAGCGCGGCGCTCGCATTGACGGTGTGGGGCGGAAAGACAGGTCATTGATTCACACGGCAGCCCTCGTCCACAGTCCACACATCATACCCCACCTCGTCAATGAGTTGGGGTTAGATGTGAACGCGGTGGACATTAACAAACGAACTCCTCTACATTGTGTTAGTATTGCTGTGTCTAGTGCAGGCGCAGACAGGACTCTGCGCACGGTGGAGTGTTTGTTAGGCCTTCGCGCACGGCTCAGCGATGTGAACGATTGGGGTCTCACACCTGAGGACGAGGCCCGCCAAGGGGGTTTGAATTATTTGGCGGATTACCTACAAAACCCGTCAGAAAATATACACTCCTATGTACCGGAAGTAAGTACAATTTACTCACATAACATTATTATTTTTTGTAATAGAATTAATAGTCCAGGATATAAATGTCAATACAATGAAATTAAAAGATGTAGATTAAGATTATAGTAAAAGACCCACTCCCCATTCGTGTCTAAAGGTTATCACAAAAATTGTAAATAACTAAGAATATACGATCACATTTATAAAATTATAGAGAACGAAGTTCTCTATGTCGTTAAGGGGTCGGTATACCTAGCGTTTAGTTGTAGTAGTGCGTGTATTTGTTTATTAAATTAATTTCGGGTCCAGTTTGATTTTTTCATTTAACAAATTTTGATTAATTTACTTTGAGTATGTATTAATTTTTCCAATTATTCGCGCTTCTTTTGTATAAAAGGCAAGTAAATCATCATAAATCGTACTTTACCAATAACTCTTTTGTCGATTGTAATATTTTTCTGATTTTTCTAAAACAAATTTCATAATTGTCGTATACCGGGTATATCACAACTTTAAATTTAAATTTTCAAAATTCGCAAAATAAATTTCTCTCTAAATGACGTACTTATACATTTTTAGTATCGTTGTTTTCATGGACTTTTAATGCCCTATAAATTAATTTGTTTATACAATATTGAGTAAGTCATAAGTGAATACGTGTATTACTTTTAGGTTTATTTAATTAAACATATTAAAAATATTAACTGAAGCAGTGGCTCTGAAAATATATACGTCATTTAAGTGCGATTAATTTTGAATTAAGATTTGATTTGATTTTTTTTTTGAATATTTTGAAACAGCCCAATGTTAAGCATAATATACTGGCGAAAAAAATGAAACACTTGAAATTCGTAAAAATTTCGGCCATTTTCAAACCGCCATAACTCGGCGTATTTTCAATCGATGAATCTATGAGGTCGAAAAACGTATGTATTTTAAAGTCATACATGCAAACTTAAGCGCAACCCCTTCCGCCCCCCTCTAGCACCATGTGAAAAAAAAAATTAATTTTAAAAATGTTCAACTTTTACGATGTGTACGGAGTTTAATTTTTTTTACTTGATCCACCAAAAGGGCACTAAAACTTGTTCAATTCCCTGTGCAGGACTCAAAGAACGAAGTTCCTACGATGATTTGGCACAACGTTATGGTTGTTTTTTAAAAAAGTGCATTTTTAGGTTTTTCGCACATAATGAGTACCTAAACTCAGATTAGAATGATCTCTTTCCGTACCCTTCAAAACCCGAACAAAAAACACGTTTTTGGGCAAAAAAAGTCCAACTTTGGCAATGTGTACCGAGTTGGAAAAAATTTTTCGACTCAATCCACAAAAATGGCATTGAAATTTAATTCCATTACCTATGCAGAACTCAAAAAATGAAGTTCCTAGGACGATTTGGTACAACATTATGGGCGTTAGAAAATGAGTGCATTTTGTGGGTTTTTGACTGATAAGGCGGAAGTTTTTCAACGAAATATTTTTTTTTTTCACGAATGAAAATATCTTTCAAAATTTCTAATTTTTTTAGGCAATTTGAGTTATTCACACGAAATATTCAATTTCATTTTTAAATTTTGACTTTTGCATGCATGACTTTAAAGTAGACACTTCAAAGTTTTTCGACCTCGAAGATTTCATTGCGTTCCGTGCATATTTAGGTTTTTTCTTAATAACTTTCTTAATATACCCAATATTGGGTTGAAACATTCATAGAAATAGTCAAATTCATCCTCTACCTATATGTCAAATGAAAAAACAATAGAATAAAGTATAATACCCGTATCCAGGGTCTCAAAAAAATCACTGTTTTTCAACTCCCCTGCGACTACCACGCCATCTAGAATATTCATATAGGTACCCAAAAGGCACTACATTAACCTCTATCAAATAAAAAAAAGTTCATCAAAATCGGTTAAACCGTTTAGGCCGTTCACATAATACGTCACACGATTTTTGGCCATGTTTGACTCCTCCTCTTCCCTTGTCAAACTACGTCACAAATCGTTAACCCTACCCATGTGACGTCACAAAAATATAACTTTAAATTTTGAAAAAAGTGAAAATTATGGGAAAGTACTAATTTCATCTTGTCACAGCATGACTGTTTATATCCAGAAAAATTCTCCCATAAACACGGAATAGAATAAATGATCAATTTGTTATAAAATGTTAATTATGAAAGAATGAGTAATTAACATTTTATAAGTCCCTAACTCCGTTGCAGCAAACATTCGACAGCATCACCGTAAAGTGGTCCTATAAAGACATGTTTGTATTATACTAATTCGTAAGTTGTCACAACTGATCAACGCAGTTCAAATTATCCGCCAATACACCAGAAAAAACATGTGAACAAAAATTGTTTTTTAAAGTGCGTGACGTAGGTATTCTGTGAACGGCCCCTTAGGCTGTTGAAAAACGGTTGCTAAGCTACTGAAAATATAGTGATACCAATCCTTTTAGTATATAAGAATAATTACTATAAAAATCAATTAATTAATACCAAATACAAAATAATGGTGGTTGTGCCAGCTTCAATGAGAAAAAAACAACCAAAAAAAATTATAATTTGTATGTTAATAATTTTTACTAATTAATTACCACATACAATTATTAATTACCATTATTGTTAACTAAAAATAGCATATGTTCCAGCTTCTCAATAATGCTAGCAAACCAACGTAAAAATATACATACTTCCTGTGTAAAAATACTGTTGTTTGTGCTTATATTTATAGTATCGTAACATAATACTTTTAATAAAAAGTTTTAGCACAATCGATCATTTTTTATCGTTTACTGGCTCTGTTTTCTAGGTTTTGTTTACAAATTAGAAAGCGGTAAGTAATATTTAAAAGGCGGCAAAAGAACTAAACAACAACAGAAACCCAGGCAACAGCATCAAAACCAACATAACCAAATATTTAAGTGTGTTAAGTACATTTTGTACCTGTAATATTGGAAACTGCGACTACATTATCTTTAACCGGTAAAATCATAGACATAGGTAGGGATTTTTTGTGTGTTAACCCCCCGCCCCCAGTTGTCATCTAATTGCTAAAATATATTTTTTTTTATATACGTGAAAGAAGGTAAAATATTACCTATTCAAGTTCCCCTGTATGAAAAAACTTAACTTTTAATGAAACAGCCTTTGACCTTGAACACACCTTCATTGGACTAGTACGATAATAATGCAAAAATGTACTGCTGTCAATCATATCAAAATAAAAAATATTTTCATTAAATTAATAAATTAAGTTAATATCTAATTTCTTTTACTTTTTTCTTTGAAACATGAAAACATGTTCCATTTCTTGGATTGCATTATCTTGAAATTGAGCTAATTGCGAAAAATGAAAAACTATTAAAAAATCCCACAAATTGACAATTTGAAAATTATCAAATTTTTTTAATACAAAACAACAACACCGCACTCTATTAGATACAAATTTTTCAAATATATTATCATATTATAAGAGAAAATCTCATCTTGGTAGTCGAATATAAAGCTTTGAGCTTTGTATGCAACTCGTGCATAATCGGACTTTATAGACTCGTCTTAATTATCAGCCTCGCTCGCTGCGATCGCCATGAAGCTCGGCTCGTCCAAGAAAGTCCTAAATTATGCACTTGTTACATAAATAGCCATTATTATAAATTATAACAATAAACAAAACTTGTAATAGAGTGTTGTGTTGTACTAAGTATAATATAATTTTAAATATAAATAGAAGAACATTAGGTAGTTGGAACTTGTAGAAAAGAGTTTGAAAATGTAAAATATTTATACCGATTCTTTATTTATTTTGAGCCCATCTTCCAAAGGTATACCGCTAATTTCCACAAATAAAGTAAGAAATTACCGCAAGATCTTATATATTTGGTGAATTTATTGCAGAACCTTCTAAACTCTAACATTTATTATTTGTTTCCCCCCAAAAATATTTTGAAAAAATAACATGCTACTTTTATGAACAATGCTGTGGAACAATACCTGGCAATAATCGCGCGGACGAGTCACTACAAAAATCTAGGGCGGACAAGTTCAAACGAACCAGTTACCCCTGCACGGGGGGTCATGAACCGCGCCCCCCAAGAATATTGAAAAAATAAAATAAAACAAACGAATAGGAACGTAAAATATAAAATTATGCTTATTATTATTATTAATTGTAAAAAATCTAAATTATTGATCCAAAGCAAGTCACATTTTGTCTTTTCTATTAATAGATATTTTGAATATTATTAAAGAAATTTAAACCAAACAAACAAATCCTTATTTTTGTAACTTGTTAATATTTTGCAGACACACGTCTTTGGGAACACATTAAGGGCTGCTGTGGCCGCGGGCGATGTTGAGTCTTTTTCCCAACATCTGGACGAGTTAGAGGAGCTCGCCGTGGAAGTGGCTGACGAGTGTCACCTGCTGCACACAGCAGCACAACATGAAGAACACGAGGCTCTGGAACTGTTGCTGGAGCGAGGCGTCGACGTGAACAGCAGGAATGACATTAATGACACGGCCCTCAACATCGCTGCCTTGTACTTACATTTGCTCTGTATGGACACACTACTCAGATATGAAGCTGATGTGAACGCTGTTGGTTCATTTGAAAAATCAGTGTTACATTGTCTCATAGAAGGTGCAGGTTATCCAGAAAGTGCAGGTCGTGAGGCCGAGGTCTGTGAGATGTTGCGGCGGCTCGTGAGCCTTGGAGCGCGTACAGATGCTGTGATGTCAGCAGGCGAGACGATCCTCCACTGGGCGGCGTTCTCACTAAGGCCAGCTCTTGTGCGCTGCGTCGTCACTGAGCTCCAAGTGGACATCAACGCTGTAGACGAGGACAAGTGGACGGCTCTACACTACGTTAGTAGTGGGCTGCGTCACTACCAGGCAGAGGAAGAGCGCGGGGTAGCAACAGCGCGTTGTCTGCTGGAGCTGGGGCTGGGAGCGTGCAGAGATGCACTTACTGTGCGTGGTGACTCACCCTCACAGCTCGCACGTTTACGTGGTTACACGCGGCTAGCAACAGTTCTAGACGTACGTATGTCATGTGGATGTAACGTTCACTTGTACTAACACGTTGTGATTGTATGTGACAGGTGGAAGACACAGAGCGTGGTAGCGCGAATGCTGAAGGAGGTAGAGAAGATGGGCAGCAGGTATGTAACGTATATCATGTGGATGTAACGTTCACTTGTACTAACACGTTGTGATTGTATATGACAGGTGGAAGACACAGAGCGTGGTAGCGCGAGTGCTGAAGGAGGTAGAGAAGATGGGCAGCAGGTATCTAACGTATGTCATGTGGATGTAACGTTCACTTGTACTAACACGTCGTGATTGTATGTGACAGGTGGAAGACACAGAGCGTGAAGGAGAGACACGTAGTGAACGTGAGACTGTGGTGGGGGAGTTGACTTCCTGGATCGTGAAACTCTTGACACGATAGTATGACACACATCGGCAGTAAGCGGTAAGTTTAACACAATCTTTTTTTTGTTATAGTTAAGTACTTACTAAGTAGTATTAAATTAGCATAATTAAGAGATACGCTTAAGTAACATATTTTATTAGAACAACATAGGTAATTGAAGTAAATTGTCAACACCAGACATTTATTACATGTTGTGTAAAGATTTACTTGTTGTATTGTAGTAGATTCAAATAAAATATTTAGAAAAACTCTGGATACTAAATATTGTTCAATTGACTTCAAAAAGTTGCCCTTGCTTATTTTATACAAGTGTGGAAAGGGCTTCATTGAAAAACTAGTATGACAGTTGAAGCACGAGCGTTAGCGAGTTCTCTTATCATATGAGTTTTTCAATGACCATTTCCGCAAGTGTGTTACATACTATTTTTTCTACAAAAGTGGGAAATATTTAAAATTAATGCAAAAAATTGGAAATATACTATTTATAAATTTAAAAAAAACAAATCAGGTGGGCTTGCTGATGGAGCTGGAAACAATAACAATATCTAAAAACTGACATATCAATTTTGTAATTTTGCATTAATGTGTAATTTATGATAAAAATAATGACATTTCATGCAGAATGTTGTAGTGATAGTGAAAGTGAGTTTATTTGTACCTCTTCGGATATTTTACGGCAATTGTGAATCTTAACTTTTGTCTGAAGTCAAAAATATTCTGACAGCTTTGACCTTCCAGTAACTGCACAATTTCTAGTTCAGCAAAATTATTTGTCCCAAATTCAGTGAAAATCGTCTATTTGAATACTTATTACAAAGATTACAATTACAACAAATAAAGTGTTTTAGGTATGAAAAATGTACTTTTAGAAAAATTCGCATTCAGTACACAAAACGAGTGTGGAAATTTTAATATCTGAAAACATGTTGTGAATTCGCACTTTCGTAGAAAAATTATTTGTTTCATTCAGTATGTCATTTAATAATATACCCTTAAATTTTTTCCCCGAAGTATTGTAACATCCCGTATATTTCACTATTTACTTATTGCTATTTTGGTTTACAGATGTGCCTGATTTACAATGTTCTGCGTTTTGGCAATATCGCTATAGTTATATGGGGTAAGCCAAATACAAGTTTCTTTTTAAAAATGCAATAAAATAAACAAAATTAATTTTTTTCCTTGTATTATGGCTTCATTAGTAAGAGCAAACATTCCCATTTATTATGGAACCCAACTTCGTTCAAGTGGCTACCTCGGCTGGCTTCGCAGTAGCGAATTCTGTCACTGCAATTTTCCCAGACCTGGTTGATGGTTTCGGGCTGTAGCTCACGGATTGCTTGGATGATATTGGCCTGAATCGTTTTTGGATTGTTGGCATAACATCGGTCCTTCACGGTACCCCACAAAAAAGGGGTCAAATCGCAGCTTCGAGGCGGCCAATTGACATCGTCAAGACGGCTGATAACATGATTTGGGAATTTGGTGCTGAAAAGATCGATTGTGGCATGGGCTGTGTGGCATGGCGCGCCATCCTGCATGAACCAGAGGTAGTCCAAGTCCATGTCTTCAATTTTAGTTTAAAAAGTCGGATACCATGGCTCTGTAAAAAAACTTCTTTTCAACAAACGCACTGTTTGGGCTACACAGCACTCACTTTGGAAATAAGTTTGCAATATTTTCCAACGTTGCTCAAGCGTAAAGCGACTCATTTCGTACCGCGGAGGTATGATACTTACTTTCTATCAAAATTTCGAGTGGGAAAAAGCTGTCAGTGTCCAAATAACCTACGATTTAAAAAGAAACCACTATATGGCCCACCCTATACATGCAATTAAGTGCATCTCTTGCTAGAAAATTATATTTTACAATGAAGGTTGGGCTTATACGACTATACAAAACACCTTCCGGAATTTCTAAATTAATAAAAAGTCGAATTTTACATAATTAATAACAGTTAATTGGTGAACTGTTTAAAAATAATCTCAAGCAGACAAGTGACATGAATGCGACGTCGATTTGGAGGAGCCGAAAGGCGTCTCAAGTAACCAAATGACCTTATTTCGACATCACAGGTTACGTCAACCATACACACATAAAACCACGTTTATTCGTAGGTCGAATTGACGTACTTTATCGACTTAATAACTACGTTGATCATCGACGTCGCTAGCTCCGTGGTTAAATGACGTTACTACAGACGTTATTGCATGACGTTGCTATAGAGGTCGATAGTCGACATTTGATTTACAATTTAATTCATGGAATAAACATACACATTTCGTAATTAAATGTATATTTTTTTATAATTTATTATTAGAATTTAAAAGTAGTTTAAAGAATAGGTATCTATATTAATATTTTGGTCTACTGACTTCTGACATTGCGAGGCATGTTTTAACCATTCCATGATAGTCTCTTTGTAGTTAAATAAAATTGCAGCTTAATTTTTAACCGACTTCCAAAAAGGAGGAGGTTATACGAGTAAGTTTGTTTTGTATGTTTGTTTAGCTGCGCAAAACTCAAAAACTATTGAACCGATTGAGATGATTTTTTTAAATAACTAAGTATCATCCCCCGTAAGTTTTAGGCTATTTAAATCTTAGCCCGTCATCTCGAAAACAAAATGGCGGCCACCTATCTCCAGAACTATTTTATCGACTTGAAAAAAAAATATGAAATTTAGTTATATTTTATAAGAATGAAACATAAAATACATTGAAACAAATGGCGACCAGCTATCTCAGAAACTATTTAACCAAAACTACTGAACCAATATTGAGATGAACCTTGTATTATATAATTAAGTATCGTCCCATGTAGGTTTTAGGCTATTTAAACCTTAGCTCGCCATCTTCAAAATAAAATTCCGGCCATCTTCAAAATAAAATGGCGGCCATCTATTGTCGGAACTATTTGATCAATTTGCAAAAAATCTAAAGAATGATGTCTATAATAATATACTTAAATTAATATATTTCAAAAATGAAAAATCACTAAAAAGTGTGAAATAAAAAATTTTAAATAAAAAAAATTGAACTGACTTTTAAATCTCCACCTCTGAAAAGTATAAAATAATATTTTGTAACCTATTTTTGTAGGGCAATAATTAAATATACCTATCTATTTGAAGTCGGTGCCAAATGTAGTATTGGGATTAGTAAATCAATTATTAAACCAACACGTCAACTGGCAACTGTCACGGTCATAATCATAATAATTCTAAACAAGTTCGCAACATAGAATATTCTGACATCACCTGTATTTTTTACTTCTCTGGCAAGTGGCAACCAATTTGATCCTACACTATTAGCTGCTTCTAAAATATTTGCGGGAACATCAAAATCTGCCATAATTTATTTCAGAACGTGCAAATTTTTAAGAAATTGTTTTTACATGACAGGAAACATTTGTAATTTAATTTAGCACCACCATCCATTTTTATTTGGAAAAAAGAAATAAATTGAAAAACTACAGGTTTATAAAATAAATAAGTCATACATTACGGAACAAATCAACGTGGATATGTAGTATATGTATTATATTCATAATTATTTGCTACAGGAGTGTATTTAGCTCTGTTGGCTGCTAAATAAATTTTAGTCAACTTAGACGTCTATTTACTTATAAAATGACGTCATAATTTGACGGCGACAAGCAGCGTCACATCGCCTGCAAAATTCGATAAATTGACGTCGATGTGAACATAAATACATGGTTTCTCAAAAGTCGCGGGACGGAGCTATAAGTTTTGAACAAGTGAAGAAATAAAATTGAAAATTCGGGGATCAATATAGCGTTTGGGTCATTGCGAGACCGAAGAAGGTCGACAATTTGAACATTTGTTATAAAAATCGTAATAAATGTGCAAAAATCATTAAAATTAAATTCTTGAAAGAATTAGGATATCAGGTTTTGATTTATGGGGACATGTTTCTTTTTTCGTTGCTATTTAAAAATGTTGCAATGGTTATCCCCTAAAAACATTCCACGTTGCATGGAAGTTCTAAACTATCTAAGAATGTAGTTTTTATTTAAAGGATTGAAGTAAATGGGTTGCAGTCAAAAAAGATATATTTTATACCACTCTACCGGTTTCGGCCCCACATGAGCCCTCCTCAGGTATTACTTACTTATGTATCACAATAGACCATTTCAAAAATTCAATGCGCATGTGCAAAAGTTAAACAGAGACAAGAAAATGTAGTGCCTTATACCCATCTTTGTTTGTCTGTTTATGTTATGACAGTTGAGATGAGGCTGAGAGTTTGAAGGATTTTGTAATATTGTTTGGTTAGTTTAGTGAAAACTGTGGTGAAAACTTTCTTCGCGTAAACAGGGCAAATAGTAATTATGACGGGTACAATATGATGCGTAAAAAAATAAAAATATATCGTTCCATTTTTTTCCACGAAATGTGATTAAAAGACAAGCATGGATACGTAGGATAGGAATAATTTATTTTTAATTTTGTGTGTGTTGTGAAGCTATATTGCAAGATGGCGCATCAATCACTTGTAGTGGAGGCACTAGATTTTTTAGTTTAAAAACTAACCACCTAGAGGTCGTGGTAATTTATGAAATGACCTATTTGTAGTGCAATCACTAAAGATTGTTTGAATTAAACACATTAAAATAATTATCAATAATTATAGTCAAAAAGTACAACGGAAATCATCCAATACTACGGAAAAACCGTTATTGCAATAATTAAAAATTTATTTCTAACAAGTAATAAGTTGTCTTACTTTCTCTGTTTTTATGACTCTTTAGTGATCTCAAGTTTTCAATTTTTTTCTTTTTCGTTCAAAACTTATAGCTCCGTCCCGGGACTTTCGAGAAATCTGTATAAACTTATTTAGACGTCGTTTATGGGCCGTTGACAAATGTTACTTGAGGTTGCATTTGTGGATCGCAGTGACGTCGACTGTCGACGTTACAAAAGCGTCTTGCATTGACGTTCAGGAATTTTTTGTGCTTTCCAACGTCCTAAGAGGAATCCCCACTAGTTTTGAAGATCCATTTAACGAATGAAGCGATGCCGTCACAAACCATTGTTACCCATTGTGACGACATCGGTTGATTCGATGAATGAACCGTATTTAGCCACTTTCTACTACAAAAGGAGTTTCGTTGGGCACATGAAATTACCACTAATTTTAAATATTTTTAAACAATTTTTTTTTTAAATGAAAGATTAAAGTCTAGGCTATGTCCGCTTAGTGTCACTTTTTTAATTTTTACTTTAGTTTTTTAATATTTTATCTTCAAAGTTCTTAAAATTTTACTAACTTTGGAGCTTAAAAAATACATGTAAAAATTTAAATTAAAAAAAAATTGCACTAGACAGACCTAGATACATCTTTTATCTTTAAATTTAAAAAAAGAACAAACACATCGGACCAAAATTAAAGTCAATTTCATGTGCCCGACGAGAACATATTTTTGCTTAATTTTGTAGGGGTGGGAATTCCTCTTAAAGGTCGAGTGGTACACGACAGCTAATTACGTTGTTGTTATGCACGATCGATAAATTATGAATTAATTCAAGAGTGTAGTTTCGGGAAGAAAATCGTAATGACACTGACATTACGCTCTATTTTTGAATTAGTTTTAACTTTTGTAATAGAAACCTAAAATATCGACTAAATGTGTATTATTTACCACACTGAATGCATATTTACACTCAAAATGATAATTTAACAATTATTATTAATTCAGATGTCAGTTTCAGGCTAGTAGTAAAAAATTTCCGAAAATTGTTTAGTGTTACACGGTTTATTATATTTATTTTTTTTTAATAAATATTTTAATAAATTCATTCATTAGCTGTTATTTGTGTCATGCGATTTTATTTAAATTTAAATTTATTTAAATTTAAATCGCTCGATGATTGTTATAAATATCATTTGATTTAAATCACATAGGAATGATGTGCTAAAATAACATACTAAGGTAAAATGACATACTGGCCATTTTTGTATTTGGCGAAATGTACGGTTCTAATTTCTATTGTACGGTATCGGCTATCTCAAGAAAATGTATTGACTAACAACCAGAAACGCATAAGTCAGCTTGTTCATGTGCAACGTGAAAATAATTTTAGTGTGGAAATATTTCTCAAGTCAGTACAAATTTATTTTGAATAAGCACTATAAACTTAAATTTTATTATTGTCAATATCGTGCATGATTGTTTGTTTCTTGGGTTGTAAAAAAAAACCATAGAATATCTACTTTAAAGTTTATCTTAAGTTATGGTTTGCTCACTATTTTGAATTTTAATACTGTAGGGTAAAATGACAGTGATACTTGTACAAAATTACATAATGTGTAGAACAATGTATATGTGACATTATGCAAGTCTTTAAAAAACTATAATAATTTGCCCAAGAATTAAAAAAACAGATAGGTATGTATTTAACCCATGTATACTTGAGTAAAATGACAGCAGATATATTGTTAAAAATTAAAAAATTAGCACTGTTTTATAAAATATGATACTGTTTTGCTGTTTTTATATTAGATTTATCTATTTTGTACAAATGATTTAAAAATAACTAATGTTTTCTAATAAATAAAACCGCAATCATGATTTTAAAAAGTGGTGTTATTTTCGACACAATTTCCTTACTCACTGGTAATTTATTAGTAAAATGCAGGGGCGGATCTAGGATTTTTTAACGGAAGGGATAAAACTGGTAAAATAATATTCGTAATCTGAAATAAAAATTAAGAAATAATTAAAATAATAAGCGATCAACGTTTGTGAATTATTTTCTATTTGTTTGTAAAATACTAACACTAATGAACAGAAAATAAATCATTTAAAATGTATGTAATGCTATGCTAATAATGCCCATTTGCACCACTTCGGTTTAGCGCTAACCTGTAGTTAAAGTGTTGGTTATGTAGTAACCTTCGTTGCACAGGTTTTTAACTAGTGGTTAAACAGACTAATTTGTTGTTAATTTTAACTAGTGGATTCTGTAGGGTTTAAGTGAATAACTAGAAGGTAACCTACAAATTTCGACGATAATATCGAGATATTTGAAATTTTTACTTATATTGCGCAGGACCAGGACGAATGATATTATGTGCTAATCATATACACTCGAGGAAAATAAAACTTGTAAATGCACAAAAAATGACACAATTTCAAAGTGCGATATCTCGGCTGCATTTCGACGAAATTGGATGAATCTTCGAGTTCTGAAAACTTTGTAGTCTTATCTTTAATGTGATTATAGCCAATGTGACAAAAAATCCACTCCACCACCTCCCACCCCCTTAAGAAAAACAACTGTACCTGATGTCCAAAAAGGTCCAAATTTGGGAACTCATGCGCAGTGCCAAAAAAATCGTGGACCTTATTGGCCAACAGAGTAATAAATATCAGACATTTTCTTCAAGGTCCGCAAAATTTCAAGTACCTACGATGATTTGGCGCGAAGTAATTTCATTAACAATTATCTAAAAGTGACTTTAAAATTTTTATTTCTTTAAACACCTTTATTTTTTAGATGTTTTAAGAAATAAGTAAACGAATTTGGTGCGAAATCGGACAAATTATGGGCAAAAAGCACAAAAATACCAATTTTTTTCAAAAATTCATAACTTCGTGCCAAATTATCGCACGTACTTGAAATTTTGAGAAAATTGAAGGAAAAAGATTGAACTTTATTGTCCTGTTGGGCAATAAGGTCCTCGACTTTTTTTACTCACGCTACAAGTTGCTACAATTGAACATTTTTCAGTCAAAAACATGTTTTTTTTATCCGGGGGTGGATCGGGTTTGGTGGCAGATTAACTTATACAGAACCGAATAGAGAAACCTTCAACGTTCTCGGAAATCCAAAATTTATTGATTTTCGTGCAAAATTCGCCAAGTTATGACCAAAAACCTCAAAAAGGCACTTTTTTCAAAAATTCATAACTTCGCGCCAAATCATCGTAGGTACTTGAAATTTTGCGGACCTTGAAGAAAAATCTGACGTGGCCATCACACAACCTTCCGCCATATCTAGACTTTAAACAGAAATGTATACGTACAAAATCTAGTGCCCATTTAAAATATACAAATAAAAATCTAAATTATTCAAACACAGAAATTAGTATCACCTGAATCAAAAGATTCATTCACACGAAAATTCTTCTGTGTTGAAGCAATCCTCCGTTCAGTTACTACATTTTTAATAGCTTACTTATGACTTATATAGCGCTAGTATGCCAACTTGTCACCCGTCTCATCTGTCAATATTTTTTATGCAGAAACAAAAATCAACCGAACATGGATTACAAGATTTCAATGTTTTATTTGATAAATTTATTTTTTAAATCTTACTGCAGTTCTTTAATGCTGCCAGATAAAGACAATTTTTTTACGTAGATTGCAGATAACTTTTCTTCTTATTCTTATTACAACTAAATACTATATTAATCCAAATTTATAGAAATTTTTGACACTTAATCTTTTCAATCTTCAAAAAATATCACCAAATATCAAAATTTTTGGGTAATTCGTATTTGAGTTATCCGACAGACGGCATCGGCCCGGACCACACACATACACACACACACACACACACGCACACACACACATACATACAGACATCATCGGGAAACTATCAAAAATGAGTTGTAAGGACCCTAATTCGTGCTCATCCACTAAAAACTCACTACCCGATTTTTTGCATGATTCCAATACCTTCCTTTACAGGTAAGCGGAAGGTAAAAAGTCTGATCTTTATTAAGTACTCTGTTGTCCAATAAGGTCCACGATTTTTTTGGCACTGCGCATGAGTTGCCAAAGTTGGACCTTTTTGGACATCAGGTACAGTTGTTTTTCTTAGGGAGCTGGAAGCTGGTGGAGTAGATTTTTTGTCACATTGGCTATCATCACATTAAAGATAAGACTTCAACGTTTTCAGAACTTGAAGATTCATCCAATTTCGTCGAAATGCAGTCGAGATATCGCACTTTGAAATTGTGTCATTTTTCGTGCATTTTCAAGTGGTGCGTTTTTATTTTCCTCGAGTGTATTTATGAATTTATTTTCTATATTACGTTTAACAAATTAGTTTTAGACTGAAATGAAATATGTCAGGTACGCACAAAAATGATAACAAAATAATGTTGTACCCATTGAATTAGTTCAAATTAAATGCCCATCGCCATAATTTTTGACCTTTTTGCTCGTCGACGAAATAAAATGCCAATCACTTCTTTCTGTGTATTTTATAAGTACCAAATTTTACACTATTTTTTATAACTGTTTTTCTCCAAAGTAGTACCATATTATAAATTATAAATATTCACATATCATCAAATAACATTCAAGATAAATTATTGCAACTTTTAATAGAAATGTCATTGTCACCTGTCAATTATATGTCAAACCAAACTTAATTTTATTCAAAATCGATAACATTTTGTGTTTGTATACAGAATTATGATAGAATAAAATGATTCTAACAGCTACAAATAAAAAGTACTGCAAAATTCACTAGATTCCTTTAAAACATCACTAGAATATCATTTTTTTAGTCTAAAATTAATAGTTCTAATATTTATAGATTATTAATAATTTATAAATTATACTGTGCAACGCAAACAAAATTTAAGCAGTAGTTAAGGTTAAACTATTATCAACTAACCATCAATTTTAACCCTAACTCGTGCAAATGACCATAAGAGAAAATATTAACTCTCATATTTTAACTCTCGAATTGAAACTTAGGCCAGAGTTATAAATCTTCTTAAATAGAATCTTATCAGTAGTTTTTAATTGTTTTTTTTATCAATTTAATGTATTTTTAGTGCAGTTGTGCAGATTTAAGTGTAATATAGTAAAAAAAATTTTGGAGAGGAGTCACGTCATCAATGTTGGTCACTAGATAATGACGTCACGGAACCAGATAATGACGTCACGGAATACTAGATTTACATAGTATACTAATTTAATTTTTAAAAATGTAATGTGTGTTGCATTATTGAATTTACATGCGACGCTTATTTTTCGATCAATTTAATTGAATTATTAGACGATGAATATTTAAATATCATTGTAAAATTTAATATATTTCCAGTTAGAACTCTATAGCGTTACAGAAAAAATATGAGTGTCATGTAAACGTACAACACAAAACACAATTCTTAATTCAGTAATGCCAATGTGTGGTGAAAAAACAAACTACAATTATTTGAAATAAATTAAAAATGCATTAAAAACATTATGTTCGGCTTTAAAATTATTGTAAATTTAATGAAAATGCACTATTCTTATAGTATGTAAAAAAGTAGTATTTATTTTATTCATTTAACATCACTAGGTCATTACTACTGTTAGGTATTTTTTATTGTGTAATGTTTTGATGACGTGACTCCTCTGCAAAAAAATTTCAACTATAGATGTATTTTTAAAACTTAATAAATAATATTCATGTGTAACATATTATAATTCACTCAAGTAGTTGATGTTGATAGTGATTATGGCTTTGTTATCTTTATTTGTATTACAGTAAATTAATACCTGTTAATAAAATGTTATCATTTATCTCACAATTTATTTATCAAGTAAAAATATCAAAGCTAATTCAAACTTTTGGATACTTATTATAATTTATAAATTGTAAGCCATGGGCGTTGTTAGGAGGGGGTGGCAAGGAGGTGCGCTTGCTCCCTCCCCTAGATAATGATACAGAAACTCAAATTTCATACCTATATGACAAAAAACACTTGTATTTTTTTTTAGAAATTTCAATGTACGAAATACGCGAATCTTTTCAAGAATAATGCTCCTGTACTCAGAAAATGAGTTTAAGCAACAATGGGCAACATGGGTTGCAGCGAGTTTTGATATGCATTTCTTTCCCGAAGTTGGCTAAATTTATTATTTCTTATTAAATATATAGGTAGAGATTTGCAAGAAACTGTATTTAAGGTTTATTCTGAATTTTTAATGAAGGTACTGGATATCAGAAATTTATAGTTCTAATCATTGGCGTAGCCAGGAAGGTTTAGCGAACTAGTATATTTATATATTTTTGCCTACGTACTTATCTAAATGCTAAAATAAAACATTTATTTCATTATTTTTTAAAAAATTATTTTTTTATTTTAATTTTTGTACTTGATAGAGGGTAAAATATGTGTGTATGTATAACTAACTTTCAATGAAGCAGCTTTTGACCTTGAACTCAAAAAATTTTCGCCTGCGGCGCTATTTTTATTTCCCCTTACCAAATTATTTTTCATAGGACTACATTACTGGTCCAAAAAATATTTTGCCCCCTCCCCCCCTAGGAAGTTACCTACCTAATGACGCCCATGGTAACGCATTTCATATCTATTTCTATTGATATCTCTGTTGACTCTTGAACGGCGGAAGTCTTATCTTGTGTAGTAGATAAACCAAGGTAAGTTTTATTTATTTTAAACTTATTTTATAGATTAAACACCTAAAAGTAGAGTGACAAGTTCATTTGAGCAAATGACCGAAAGAGGTACCTATTCATGCGTTTGAGTAGAGCTAGGTACTTAAAAAAAACAACTTCATAACGAGATGTTCAATATATTCTTATTGAGGTGTGACATAATAATTAAATTAAAAGTAAATTGTTTATTACCTAATTTCAATACAAAATTTAGTTTGCTTGTGATAATTTAACGAAATGCCACCCCATACAACACATCGATCGTATGAACGTCTGTAAGACGTACATCTTGCTACTGTCTTATAGACGTCATAAGGAGACTATACTATGTTCATCGAACACATAGAGTAATAAAACTAGTGGGCAGAGCCAAAACTGCGCAGTACAATGTGCGCAGAAGTAGGCTTTACAAGCAACAAATTTTAAAAAGCAGAAAAATTATAGTATATTATTTAACGAGTAAATAATGTAGGCTATAATTAATGAGGATGAAAGTTTGTTCACGAGCCAAAGGCGAGTGTATAAATCATCCGAGTTAATTATAGCCATTATTTTCGAGTCAAATACGACGTTTTATCTACAACTTTTTAAATAAAACAACATTTTCTTACTAGAAATTTGTATTGATATTAACCTAACCTCAAACTTTGGTGTGATAACAATTTATCCGAGTAATTTAGAACTATTATGGGCTAGTCGGGGCTAGTCATATACAACGTTTTACAAATTTTTATTATTTTTACTGTTTCTGCTTACAACGTCATAAAATTATAACTTGATGTAACACTAATATTAAAACAGATGTGATGGCAGTTTGACAGTTCGAGAGAATAAAGTACCTACTCATTATTTAACAGTGTGAAATAATGAACTCATTATTTCATAATGTGTCCTTATGGAGGGGTTTATTATACTACTTTCACGTATATAATGAATACATTATTCTATTGTTGTAGATAAAATAGTTTTATTTGAAATAAATATGGAAGAATTATATATTTTATCATTTATGTATAACATAATTTTAAAAGAAATATGAAGTACAATTTTTATTTACGAACGATTTTTTTGATGACCTATCTCAGCAGTTGAGTTTGCCTAGCAGTGTAAAACTGGCTTATCAATAGCAATACCGTATTTCAATTTCGCGCACATTTGTGGGAGGAGCATCTACTCTATCTGTTCGGTGGACTAGTATAGTATTGGTCGAATTTTAGACGTCTTATGCGGTAGTCTTTAAGTCGTCATTATGTTGTTCAGTTTTAAATTAGTCTGGGTTATGACATACAGGATGTTTCATAACTTCGAGTACATACGTTAATAATATATGTTGTTTGATATGCTGATTACGAATCTAAAAGAATTTTTTTAAATTCGAAAAATGAAGGGTTGTTTACATATAACATTAACATTTTTTGTAGTACTGCACTGGATTCGTTTTCCTATAAAATACAAACAATAGAAGTAGGTAATGAACATCTTAAATTATAGATATAATACTAGTAAAATTACAAACGAAATTTAATTATTTTTAATGAAACAATAATTACTTCACCCAGTGGCAGTGGCTACGAACAATTTTTGACTGGGAAACATGGAAATTAATTTTGAGATTTTAAGAAAAATTCTGTTTTATTCGTAATCAGCATATCAAACAACTTATACCCTTAACGTATGTACCTGAAGTTATGGTATTTTATCAAATATTTTAAACAAAAAAATTTCAAAAGTGGCATTAGACGCACTTGAGGACAATCTCTAGCTATTTAAACCTAACTATTCTTTAACCGTGGTAATGTCCAATAAGTTTCTTGCTTGAATCGTCTGCTATAGGTTCACTCTGATAATAATACTCATAGATATCATTGAAAAAATGTATTGATTAAAAATGCAGCTTGTAATATAACAATATTTTAGAATTTCTCATAATCATAAGTTCACAAAAATATTATAATAATTGAATCATCAAATGTGGTTGAAATTAGTTACTCCTGTCCTGTCACGTCTTGTTAGAACCTAGAAAATACCAAATAAAATAATTAATAACGCAGTAACACATAAATTATTAAAAACTATTGTTAAAAATATGGTTGTGTTCTTGTATTTTTTTAATAGAAAAAAACCTGAAAATATGATCTGCGTGAAGTAGGCAGGCCTACCTTAACCAGAAATGTTCATGTTTCCATATCCTTTAATGTTCATATCGGCTTAAAAAATTTTAAAAAAATAAATTAGTTCTTTACATTATACCTAAATACGTTAGCGGAGTGCTATAATAAAACCGAGCGATATACAAACAGGCGCGGATACAAGGGGGAAGGGGGTAATTACCACCACCCATCCTCCCAAGAAAACTTTAAGTTTGGATTCAATTTTGGAAAGATAAACATAATGTACCTGACTCAGCTTTTTATATTTTTATATATAACCTGTGCACCACAGAAGTCTTACCTATAATTAAAACAATACTGTAAATTATTTGTACTTTGCCAATTAGTACAGTGCGGATTATATACAGGCAAATATGATCTAAATATGCATGTAATATGCATTGAAATAAGGTCAAAATATGCTTAATATATGCACAAAATTAAACAAATATATGCATGCATATGCAACATAATTTTATTCATTTTTACCGATTTTTACTAATAAATCAGAAAAATACTACATTTTGTCAACAATGCACAAGAATATCATAAAATAAACAAACTAACGTATAACTTCTGGAATACGACTTGTGTGCCTACCTACCTTTAAAATAAATGTAAAAAACTACTGTGTAGGTGGTATCAAATTTGAACGATTATAAATTTTATACATATAAAATTTATTAAAAAAATTGAAATTTTCGGTTAAAAGGTACAAAATATGCAGTTATGTGCATTTTTAATAAATATATGTAAAAAATATTGAAATATGCAAAAAAAATTATACCATATTTTGATCTATTTTTGTATGAAATGCAAACATTTGTAAAAAACTACTAATATGCACAATAATACAATATATGCAAATGCATATAATCCGCACTTTATCATGTTTAATTTTTATTTCATAAACCGAAATAACTAAAAATTGTATTCCTTTATAAATGTATAAATTCTGATAAAAAATACCCTCCACCCCAAATTTCCTGGATCCGCACCTGTGTACATATACCAAACGCACACATTATGTGTATTATATTTTTGGCAGACATACCTATTTATTTTTCACCATGATTTTGCTGAGCAGCAGAGATAAAGTAAGTAACTCATAATAATTATTGTACGATTTCAAAAAAATATATTCTAATGCCTGTTTTACACGATAACGATAAAGTTTGACCTCGAAAAATATTTTTGTTCGTTTTACATTTATCAAGTTTTTCACAATATATTTTTATAGCTATTAATATAAGAAGAATATTATGCGATTTATAATACCGAGGATGTTGCTAAACGACGAGGTGAAACCGAGTCTCTTTGAACATCCAAGGTGGCTTTAATCGCATATATTCGCGATTTATTCAAAGCTTAATCGTATCATCAACGACAGCGATGTTAAAACAAATCAAAAATTTTATTTGTCAATTAGTTGACAGTTTGCATACAGTTTTAATGTTATTATGGCTGTATCTAACGTATTAACTTCGTAACGAATGAATTATAAGTATCTATAAGGTATTATAAGTAACTAATGTATTATGTTGTTTATAATTATCAATAAATGTTGCATATTAAAAGGAAATAAAAGTTGATTGCGCGAAAGTTTGAATGTTTAGCTGCAGACCACCGATTAGCGATTACTAGTAGATAGATTTTAGATGTGATCAGAAGAGCAACGAAAGTGTGATATGCGATGAATAACAAAGAAAAATTTATTTTATGCGAATTGTTGTCAGATTCCTCTTCTGAAGAAGTTCAAAGTTCAACAATATTGTTAACAAATAGTATGTTAAGCTTTCCACTAGGTTCGTAACTACTAGCAAAAATATCTAGCGCCAAAATCGGCGCTAGGTCTACTAGCTAGCAAGTGCTGCCAAACCACAAATTATGACGTCATTAATCATTAATGACATCACATTCTGTTTGCTAGCTAAATTCGCTAGCTTGCTAAAGTCTGTCCGCGATGTGGTGACCGGTACGTCATTAGTTTCTGAACTAATAATAAACAGACATGTATATCTCTCTTTGTCACATGCATGCTTGTTCTTTCGTTGGTTTATCTCTTTTCCACTAGTATAGTTAAAAAGAGAACGATACCTTTACGTCAAGAGAAATGCCAAACACTGATTATCATTTCAGGTTACGTTTTGTAGGAAATTTAAGAATATTCACAACATTGTACAAGAAACGGAAACTACAAAATATAATAATACAACTATACTCACAGCAGAAAGCATAACACTACTGTAAACTACTAAATACTAATAACCTCAAATAGAAAATTTCAAATGTCAAAACATACCAGTGAATCTAAAACAATAGTGGTTCTCGTTGTTAAATATGAAACAAAGCCACTCTCATCAGAATTCATTTTTTAGTTAATTTATAATGACAATTCCACTCATAGTTTTTCGGTCAATCAAAACACAGTATTTTGCTGAATTGAACCAATCACAGACGAATTATACTGACAATTTTCACTAGTGAAAATTACACTGACAATTTTCACTCCACGAAGCGTTGCTATAGATATTATGTCAGTTGACTTTATTTTGACATTTCAGTAATAATTTATAAACTAATATTTCTGGAAGAAAAGGTACTAAATACCAATTCGAGAAATTGTCAAGCCGAATACCATACGTGACTATGATTTTGCCGGCAATTTTTGCCGTCTGGTCACTCCTGCTTGTTGCTTTAGAAAATAAACACTCGTGCTACGCACTCGTGTTTATTTTCGACGCAACAAGCAGTCGTGACCAGACGGCAAAAATTGCCGGCAAAAT
The DNA here is from genome assembly GCA_947534325.1 of Agonum fuliginosum. Taxonomy (NCBI): domain Eukaryota; kingdom Metazoa; phylum Arthropoda; class Insecta; order Coleoptera; family Carabidae; genus Agonum; species Agonum fuliginosum. Next base: position 20,772,472 of record OX384044.1, read on the forward strand.
CATAGTCACTAATGGTATTATATATGACAATAGCATGAAAATTTATGACTATTTAATTTTTTTATTACATAATTATTAAGTACTTTAAAGTTTTAATTTACCTATAATTCTTGTTCATCATGAGTGACTGGTTGTGAACCTCTATGACGTCAATTAATTTACCCCCACCTAAAAAATTTAACCCATACGAATATGTTTGATGACGTACCGGTCACCACATCGCGGACAGACTATAGTTTCATTGAACGCAGCTATTAACTAAACACTTCTAAACGAAATGAAACTGGATGAAATGCGAGAAACGTCATGGAAACGTAACATTTTTTAATAAAATTAAAATTGTATACATAAAGATTGGCAACGATAATACTAAGAAAAAAATTCCTAGAATTTCCTCAAATATTGTAGAAAAATAGAACACGTTTTACTTCGTCAATAAATTAATAAATTTTTTGGTGAAGAAAAAATTGACGAAATTTTTTGTATTTGCACACAATAAATTGAGAACAAAACTTAAATTAAATCGTGTAGAACAGGCGTAAGTTGGTGATTTGTCATGCTTAACATACTATACCATGGCATAAAAGACATAAAATAAATAAAGTATCATTTAAATTTTACTTACCAATTAGCATCTAAAGTCTTTGGCTTCCAAGAGATTCCAAATCTCATTGTAAAGTTGCGAGGGTTGGTTGCATCTAGGCGCCTTTAACGAACTCCCAACGTTTCTCCAAATATAGTAGACCGACTTCAGGCTACAATCGCACTTAAATGGGTTGTCGCCGATGTCTAAATACTTCAAATTCAATTTCTCTACAAGCGAGTAGTTGATAGATTCCAAATGATTGTCTTCTAAAATTAAATGCATCGGATATGTCGTGGCAGGAAAGGCGTTGTCTTCAATTTGTTTTATCACATTTTTATGTAGATTGAGTTTTTTTAAATTTGTCAATGGTTTAAACAACCCTTCTGCAATTAAATGTATATCGTTGCTATGAAGCCACAAGTATTCCAGGTTAGTGTTGTTATCAAAAGTTCCTTTAGCAATATTTGATAAATAATTGTTGGAAATAGACAAATTTTTTAATTGTCCCAAACTTGAGAATAAATTTACATTTATTTGCTGGATATGATTGTTATTTAGAAACAGTTTTTCTAAAGACTTTAGTTTTGTAAATATGTCAACATCAAGTGCATTTAATCGATTATTTCCTAGTTCTAAGTGCAGTAAGCTTCCTGTGTTTTGAAATAATTCACCTGGTAATGTGTTTATCTTATTTTTGTTTAAATATAAATACTTCAATGATTTTTGATCACGAAAGGCTTGATTTCCAATATAACGAATATTGTTACCAACCAAATTAATAACTTTCAAATTAAGTAAATTATTAAGTAAACCGTTCTCGATTGTTTCAATTTTGTTGGCTCCCAAGTATAGTTCTTCCAATAGGGAAGTGTTTTGAAATGTTTTTGGTTGTAAATAAACTATGTTATTGTAATATAACTTTACTAATTTTAAGTTTCCCATGGCTTGAAACGAATCCTCGTCAACTTCACTAATTTCACAACGCTTAAGGTCTATTTCATTTATTTCTGATTCTGATTCGCGAATAAAGAATTGAAAACCAATTTGTGATATGTTGTATAAAGGTACGTTGTGTAGAATTATTTTGTTGTCAGGCATTTTAATTGACAGCCCTCGAATATAATAAAAACACAGTAGCAACACAAGTAACACCTTCATTTTCAATAAACTTTAGACTAAATATAATTATTTGAGTTTGTACTTTATACTATAAATTAATTGCAATTATTCCGTTTTTCTGTTAATTAAGCAAAATAAAATAAATCAATTTGTGCTAAGTTGTTGTAAATTAGTATTGCAACGATATTTATGGCAGTAAAGTTTATCTTTAGGTCAATTGGTCAATATAATATAAATATAATATTTATTAGAAGGAAATCATATGTTAAGAAGCCCGTCTACTACCTAAAATCTAGCATAAAATGTGCTAACGTAGCGAGTGTTTTGTGGCCAGTACAAGAATGGTAACATTTTATTTCAACAAGGATTTAATAGAGAAAGAATGGATCTACAGATGTACCTTTTTAAAATTTTGGTTAAAAAATTGTACATGATTATAGAAATTCCGATGAATTCAAAAAAAATTCCTATTTTATGCAAACTTTACACGGTTATATCTCATGATACAAATTAATTTTTAAAAATTTAAAAAGGTACGTCTGTAGATCTTTCTCTATTAAATGTTTATAAAAACATTATCCTCAAGTCAATAATAATCTGACAGTTTACTCGCAACGAAAACACTTTTACAGTATTTTTCAACTTCAAAATGACATTGCATAGCTAGGATGCGACAAAGTACGAGTTTTGGGCTGGTTTCAGGTAGCTATATAGTAGTGGAAAAAAGAGTGGAAGGGAAAAAGAAGTAAAAAACGTAGACACGCCGCTTAAAGCATGTTTTAAAATACGAATGTCCAAAACCAACTAAATACTTTAAAAGAAATGAACAATAACATCACCATTATCTGGATTCCATCACACACGGGCATACAAGGAAACGAAAAGGCAGACATTGCAGCTAAAGCATCAACACAATACCCAATCAGTGACATTCCAGTAGCATCACAAGACCTTAAATCAACCATAAAGGAAAAAATCAAAATGTACTGGGCCCAAAAGTGGAATCTTACAACAAACAAACTAAGAGAAATCAGACAAAACACCTCTGCATGGAAACAACATGGCACTAGGAAAATACAAACTGTTCTAACAAGATTAAGAATAGGACATACACGCTTGACACACAACCACATCTTCAGAAGAGAGGACCCTCCTACATGCAATCAGTGCAATACACGGCTCACTGTCAAGCACATTATACAAGAATGCCTCTGCTATACATCCCAAAGACAATATCACCACATTCCGCCCGATTTGTCCGAATCTCTTAAGAACAGCGCCGAATCAGAAGAAAATATTATAAAATACCTTAAATCCATTGATATATTCAATAAAATCTAAATTATATACTATAAATATTATATATTGTAACACACTATGTAAATACTATAGTATACTGTACCGGGTTAAATGACCTAGCAGTCGAATACCCTTTTTACCTTCCGCTTACCTGTAAAGGAAGGTATTGGAATCATGCAAAAAATCGGGTTGTGAGTTTTAAGTGGATGAGCACGAATTAGGGTCCTTACAACTCATTTTTGATAGTTTCTCGATGATGTCTGTATGTATGTGTGTGTGTGTGTGTATGTGTGTGGTCCGGGCCGATGCCGGATGTCGTATAACTCAAATACGAATTACCCAAAAATTTTGATATTTGGTATTTTACAATTGTATACGAATAGGAAGAGCTCATTAGATTTTGGTACAAATATCTTCACCGGAAGTGATATTTTTTGAAGATTGGAAAAGATAATTGTCAAAAATTTATATAAATTTGGATAAATATAGTATTTATTTGTAATAAGAATAAGAGGCAAAGTTATTTGCAACTTACGTTATAAAAAAATTGTCTTTATCTGGTAGCAGTAAAGAACTGCAGTAAAATTTAAAAAATACATTTATCAGATAAAACGTTGAAATCTTGTAATCCATGTTCGGTTGATTTTTGTTTCTGCGTATAAAATATTGACAGGTGTGACAGGTGACAAGTTGACATACTAGCGTCATATAAGTCGTAAGTAAGATATTATAATGTAATAATTGAACGGAGGATGACTTCAACACGGAAGAGTTTTCCTGTGAACGAATCTTTTGATTCAGGTGATGCAAATTTCTGTGTTTGAATATTTTAGATTTTTATTTGTATATTTTAAAGGGACACCGGATTGTATACATATTTATGTTTAGAAGTCTAGATATGGCGGAAGGTTGTGTGCAGGCCACTTCAGATTTTTTGTAAATAAAATAAAAAAAAAATACGAATGGACCAATTTTTTTACTGTATTTGAATATCTTTACTGATAAAATATATTTGAAATATAATGCCTTAGGTACAAATTATAGAATAAATAATATTTATAATATGCATTTTTATACCACCTACCTATTTATTGCATTATTATAGGTTTAATTCATGTTTCTAATAATTAATATTTGTTTTTTACCTCTCGCTTACCTGTATGAGAGATATTGGAATCATGCTAAAAATCAGGTTGTGAGTTTTAAGTGAATGAGCACGAATTAGTATCCTTACAACAACTCATTTTTGATAGTTTCACGATTATATCTGTATGTGTGTGTATGGATGTGGTCAAGGCCGGATTTCTGTCTGCCGGATACCTCAAATACAAATGACCCAAAAATTTAGATATTTGGTATTTTACATTCCATACGTATCATTCGATCATCGTATTTATCGTGAATGTTACTACTTGCTTTCATTGTTATTACTACTCTATATTTGTAACAGAAATATAATAAATATACAATCTTAAATAATTATAAAATACTGTTATTTTTATTATAAATAATGTACTATACTATAATGTGGGTTGCAAAGTTAATAATTTAAATGCTAAAAGAAAAAGTTTGTGCGAATTCGCTCATTTTCCCAACAGCATGTTCAAATTCCAATTCGGTGATGCCTCCAGTTTTTTGTATATTTATCTCTTCAAGTAACTATAAACAAAATTAATGAATAAATACATGTTATGTACGGTCGTATCATAATTTGGCAATTATACACGAATTTATTTGACATAAACGTTATTTTATAGCCGTCGGACCTCATTATAGCGCAGTGCGTCATAATGAAACATCGAATAAATGCACACAGTTTAGATTTCCAATTTTTCTCATAAAGAATCAGTTAAATGTACATTTTTACCTTCCGCCATACCTGTTTTTTCTCATAAAGAATCAGTTAGGTGTACAGTTTTATTGGAATCATGCTAAAAATCGGGTAGTAAGTTTTAAGTGGAACAGGGTACCTATTCTAATTCATAGCGACAGTCGCTAGCGAAGTTCAGTTGATAACTTCGTGACGTCATTCAGTTTGTAACTATATCAAGGGTTAGGGATATTTGGCCTCCAGTTGATAAAGACTGATAGAGATTTTACATTTACTATGAAATTTGACAAGAAAAACTGCTAAACCACCATTTTACCTATCACTTATCATAAACGTATTATTTGTTTTAAAATAAGCCATTTTTTTGAATTTCAAAGTAAATTATTTTTTCAAGAAAAATGTCAATTTCTTATTTCTAAAATTTGTAAGTTGAATTATTTAATAAACTAATCAAAAATATTAAATACATATAATGAACCCATAATTTATTGGTATTTTATATTTATAAAATACATATTTTAACCTCCTAACGAACAAAAATCAACGCAACGCGCAAGTCTACCGTAGCGAGGGTTGATAAGTCGTAGCGACAGTCGCTTGGCTTCTACGTCACACATAGTGGGGAGTTATCAAGACAACCCAACTTATCAACGTTGATAAGTGAAATAGAATAGGACCCCAGCACGATTAGGTTCCTTATAATCTATTTTTGATAGTTTTGCGATAATGTCTGTATGTATGTACGTATCTGTGTCTGTGAATATGTATGTCCATTCAGGCGGATTTACATATTCTGATATTTGGTATTATACATTTGTATACAAACTGAAAGAGCTGATTAGATTTTGGTAAAAATGTCTTCACCGGAAGGTAGTTCTTTTTTGTGTCAAAATGACGGTTTTGAGTAAGGGAGTGTCTATTCGTACGCTACCGGTCCACCGGTGCACCGGTGACTCGGGTAACATCGGCTACCGATGCGCACTGGTGGCACCGGTCGTCGGCACCGGCGCACCGGTAGCATCGGTGGCATCGGTGGCACAGGCGCACCGGTGATACCGGTAGAATCGGTGGCACCGGCGCACCGGTGGTACCGGTAGCATTGGTGGCACCGGCGCATCGGTAGTACCGGTGGCACCGGTACGCCGGTGTTACCATTTTTCAGCATCTAACAAATTGCAAAAGTTATAAACAAATGAAGATGAAGAAAAAAAGGTATTTATTTTTTCTCTAATATTTCAAAAACTATAAGAATAGTATTGCAACCTTAAGACGATCCTCTACCGCGCCAGAAAACAGCCTAAAACATGGATTTCGCGCGCCAGTCCGCAGCGTTTATTGTTTTGTTAAATATAATAATCTAAAGATATTGTTGAAGATAAAAGTACAATCTACAAAATGGTCGATGCAAAATTTAAAAGTTTTGCTTTAAAAGCGAAATATGCTAATTTGAATTTTGACAATTTTTGTTATTTTTTGAACGCAAATATCTTCTGTTTTAAAACGAATTAAAAAAATTCGATCGTTTATTTCGTAGATCCAAACTTTGTTGACATATTAAAATTTATTTTTTACAAATATTGCAGTTTTTTTACAATTATGGATGCCAAAATTATTTTTCCCCTCAAACATAAATTATTTTTTATTTTTATGTTTAACAAAACAATAAACGCTATAGAATAGCGTGCGGAATCAACGTTTTTGACAGTAAGTATAAACTATTAATCTATAAAAATTTGAAAAAATTCGAGTAAAATTAAAAAATTTGATCGGAAAATCTATTTACTTTTAAACAATATCATCAAAAACTTTTTTGGAAGATATTTTATCACTGAACAAAATAACACAGTATTTGCATTTTTTAACTTATTAAGCCATAAGAAGATTTGAAAATGTCAAAAAAACCTTTAAATTTTATAAACAAATGCATATAATAGCTGATCAACAATAGTAACAAACTTGGTTAATAACTCATTTAAAAGTCCAATCAATCCTATATAAAAACGACTTAAATGTTTATTTTCGTATCTCGAATAGTTTAAAAGTTATAGCAGTTTTCTTGAAAAATCAAGTGCTTCTTTTATAGCACGTAATTTTTTAAAGTACAATATAAAATTAAAATAAACTTTTTTCGATACTTTGCAATAGATGTTTGTTTTTGTAATTTTTATTAGTTTCAGGGAAAAAATATAATGAGGTTTGAAATTTGTTTATAACAAATTGTTAACTTAATAAACAATGAAATTATCAACACAAATTTTTTTTGGTTGTTCTATTGAAAAGTGCCAATTATGATTTTTAAAGATAAAGTAATTTCTTAACTTATTATTTAAAACAATGGAAATATGGAAAAAATTATTTTAAACAATAAAAACATTTTTTTTAAGAAAACTTATTTTTCTTAAAAATCATTATTTTATCAAGACAACAAAATATTTAAAAAAATTTCCATTAGTATGAAACTAGTCCATTTGTTTATAAACAATTTGTAAACAAATGAGATAAAAAAATCCTTAGGTACGTTATTTAACGTCATTGTTAGTTGCGAAAACAGTAATAATCTAACGTTAGTTTAAGAAAAAGATTTTTTCAATATTTAATTTTTTGTTGACTTGCAAAAATTATAATAAACAAAATATTGAAATTTTAAAAACTTTCATGACGTATATATAAAAGAAGGGCTCCAAGAAGCGAAAAATTTTAATCCGATTATTTAAACATTTTTTGTTGTCTTCAATGACAACGAAGGTCCGACAAAATATTGTTAATTAACAATTGTATAACTTTTCGAAAAATTAACTAAATAACTTTTCTCCAACGGGACTAAATTCTTTGAAGTGTTGACAATACACCATAATTTTTTTCAAATTTTTAAATTGATATTTGATACTCTAAAAAAATTATTTTACATGATGTACTCGCTTTAGAGACGGCGCACGCACACCTCACCGGCCGCTTGGAGCTCTATTTTCAGCGTTAAATTACTATCATAAATAATGAAAGTAGAGTTCCGGGAGTTGCCTCATCTTTAAGAATCTTTTTTTTTTAATTTCTTAATTATTTATAGTTTTTGAAATATTAGCGAAAAACGAAATACCTTTTTTTCTTCATCTTTATTTGTTTATAACTTTTGCAATTTGTTAGATGTTGAAAAATGGTAGCACCGATATATCGGTGCTATTTACCGGTGCCAACGGTACGTCGGTGCTACCGGTGCCACCGGTGCTACCGGTATTACCGGTGCGCCGGTGCCTCCAGTACTACCGGTGCGCCGGTGCTGATGACCGGTGCTACCGGTGCGCCGGTGCTGATGACCGGTGCCACCGGTGCGCAGGTGCTGATGATCGGTGCTGCCCGTGCGACGGTGCCACCGGTGCGCCGGTACCGATGACCGGTGCCCCGGTGCTGCTCGTGCGACGGTGCCACTGGTGCGCCGGTGCCGATGACCGGTGCCCCGGTGCTACCGGTGTGCCAGTGCCACTGGTAAGCACCGGTAGCCGATGTTACCCGAGTGGACCGGTAGCGTACGAATAGACACTCCCTTTGAGTAAATATAGTATTTCTTTGTAATGAGAATAAGAGGAATAATTATTTGCTAGATACTTTATTAAAAAGTTTTATTTATCTTATCTGCTCGCATTAAAGAATTGTACTAAAATTTCAAAATTAAATTTATCAGATAAAACATTTAAAACTTTGTAATCCATGATCGGCTGATATTTGTTTCTGCGTAAAAATATATTGACAAGTGAATAAGAATGTAAGTAGGTACCTATAGTCGAATATTGTAGTGATTGTACATTTCTGTTAAAAAATCAATTTTCTTGATAAGGCGGAAGGTTGTGTGCTGGCCACATCAGATTTTTTTAGTTTTACTTATTAACATAAATTCAAGAATGTATCTTTAGCAACAGTCCAAGAATTTAAACAAGTTTGGTTATTTGAACAAATACATTTAATAAAATAATTTATTAGAAAATCTTCGACCGTGCATAAAGCCCTATTCACAGAAGGATTATTTCATGCTTCTGAATTTTGAGAAAAATAATTCTGGTGAAAATTGCCAGTCAAATAGCGGCGCCGGTAAATTGAATATTCAATGAGTCTTGCAACAGAAGAATTTCTAATTCATTGATGGCATCAAAACAGACATTTTTCCAGGATTCAGAAGCATGTCAGAATCTGCAAAGAATCCATGTGTGAAGTGAACGCCATAAAGATGTACCACGAGCGTAACTTCCCACTAAACAGTTTATCTAATAGAGATCGCATTTGTAACATCACATTATTACATACCACAAACATCACAGATATGGTATATTTTTAACATTGCTGATTACATTTCTCGGAGAAGTTAAATAAAGGATGTCACTTAAAATAATTGCATTTGTGGTATCCCCTTGATGTTCTAATTTATCACAAAAGTGATATCGTGAAAGCAATGTCGATGAGAGATCAATTTCGTAAGGTCGTATAGAGATTATAAAAGTAATATAGCTGAGAGGCCAATTTCGTGAGCGCAGAGGATCACAAAAGATGAGGCGAGGTGTCGCATAGAGGCCATAATAGTGATATCAGGGGCGCACTCAAGAGGGGGGGGGCTCGTGGGGCTTGAGCCCTCCCCAGACGACTGGACTTTTTTCAATTTTTTTCATTAAACATTTTAAACATTATGTAAGATTATTTAATTTCACTGAAGACTAAAAATAATCGCCTTTTTTCTGTTATTATGATTATCTTAAATTCAAATAGTTCAAATATACAATAATATACACTCCGTATAACGCATATGTACGATTGGGATATTTTAATAAGAATGCGAACCTTGTGGAGAAATTTTGAACTTAAACAACGGTGCACTTGGGAGTGAAACTAAAAAGATGAAAGAAAGAACTGATACATTAAATATGAACTAAAATTAAAATATGTTATTGGAACTAATATCAACATTTATATTGCGCCATATTCATAATTATTTAGCATGTATAGAATATACACGCCTACTTAAATTCAATTTTTTTATATAACTGACATGACTCTGCTCAGAGTCGTTCTTATGAAATTATATCAAGAGAGCTGCCGAAAAAACAATGTGTGTGCACAAGAAAGAGAGTAAAACGTGCAACTGTTTATCTTTTAAAAAATGAAACTTTCAATTTAAAGGTGTTTGACCTTGAACTCTAACAAAATTTCGCCTGCAGCGCATTTCTTTCTATAGCCGTCCTACAGGTTTCATAAAAAAATTATTCTTAGCCCCCCCAAGATGCAATCCTGGGTGCGCCACTGAGTGATATCGTCAAGACATCAATTATGCTAGGTTGCAGAGGATCATAAAAGTGATATTGTCGATATATGGCCAGAGAAATCAACATCAAATATTATGTCTGATCATTAATAACACAACTTCTGCGGTGTTACGACCAAGATCGGACATTAGAAGTAACTGAGATATCTCTGGGATGTTGTAGAGATATAAATCATTTTGTGATGTCTATGTGATGTTAACATTACTGAGACATGACATATACGAGTATATTGCAATGAATATTTGTTTAGTGGGTTGCTTTTTGGCCCTTTACGTGTTTTTAGTTCTCGGCTAACACTCAAGCTCTAAAATTACGCTCCTAATTCATAGATAACTATTACTTTACATAATATATTATATTACTTACAATTTTGGCAATGTAGTTTTTGTCGTGTTCTACAATTTCTCTGTCCTTTCCAACTAGCAAATCAATTGTGTTGCAAATATCTTCTTTATTTAATTTTTCATCTTCATCGAAATCTATTTGAAAGATACGAGTATATTCATATTAACAAATACGAGTTGATTTTTGTTGTACAAATTTACCGAATATTCTGAAGGCCCATTTGGCTTTAACTTTATCTGGGCAGTTCTGCGACATGACTGAACATAAGTCCAACATGTCTTCAAAAGAGAAACATCCATCTCTATGAGAAGAAAATACTTCACTTATACGATATATGAATGGATTGCACTACAAATAATAATAAAAACATTCATACATACAGGGTGCGACTATACTTACTTCGGGAAAAAAAATTATGGGTGTAATAAGTATTACATAAAAGTCCATTAGTCGAAATCGAAAGAAGTCGAGTCGCTTTGAATAAGTTGACTATTTTAGGCGAAGACTATAGATCTTTTTATATACCTATAGTCCAAGCAAAGCGTGCTAAAAAGGGGGTAACCGTGCATTTTGGGTAGGCAGCGATTTTATTTTTTTGTATCGTAGGGTGGTCAGCCGTGATTGTAAAACCGAGTTTTCGGGACGGGGGTTGTTGTCATTCGGCCGCCATCTTGAAATTAAGGATGTAATTTTTTTTAAATTTATCTCCGTAACCGTGAGGCTGACAAAAATTTTGTACAAAGCATTTTTGTAGCTTATACAATTATCTTATTATCTATAACTTTTAATAATAACTTTTTCGCATAAGATCAATAATAAAAAATCTGCTGTGTCCACCACAGTACTTCCCCGACTATAAGTTTTAATAACTTATTTTCGTAACACCTTTAATTTTATACTTTATTCGGCAAAATTTAAGTTGATAGGTACCAACTTCGACATAATTTAAATAACATGTGAAAAAATCTGATGTGGCCAGCACAAGTAAGACCTCCCACCATACTCTACCCACTCTTTTTAGTTTTTATACTATGAGTACTCACAAATATATTTTTTCCATTTTATGTAAACTGTAGAAGAAGATATAAACGAAGTGTGATATAAACGACTGTCACTATCATAATCAATTTAAATTTACGTAGGAACAAAAAAATACACTTGAAAAAATTTGAATAATTTTTTGAGAAACAACTTTAAATTGATACCACACTCAGTATAATTTGAATAATGTATATTAAACAAATTGACGATCGGTTAAATGATATTTTATTTTTCTACTAGAATTATTTTTCTCTGTTTCGGAACTAGAATGAGTTCATACCAGTTCTAATTTTGATGTTGGTATGAGCTTCATTACCTACGAGTTTTGGTGAAATTTTGTTATCAGCGACTGGTAGCACTGCATTAAATAAACAAAATATCTAGGCAACGGGCAACGAACAATTTTGACAAAACGGGAATCAATTTTGACGTTAATTTTATTAATTTGAATCAAATGAAACATACAAACTAAAATAATATTTATATTTCATACAAAGATAAACTAAATAATATAAATATAATATTAATCTTGTTTTTTACTGCAGCCGGTCTTAAAATTAATATAATTTTTGATCAAATTAATCCATACTTCATTCGTTTACAAATCATCTTGGACCATTCGTTTGAGTTTTTGATATTGTTACAAAAATTCAATTAATTTTGTACTCAATTTCATCTATTAACATTATATTAGTGAATTCATCCCTTCTGCACACGCCGGAATAACCCATTATTGGCAGAACCTAAAAATATTGTTCTAAAATTATAATTTAAATATAATAACTAGCTTACTTTTATTGAAAAATAGTCTCTGTCGGGGTTCTTCATTCATAAATTTTTCTATATGACATTTTAATTTATTTGATTAATATAAAACAAATTTAAATAATATACAAAGCACCTAGGCAACAAACAAAACTCATCAATTGTCGAGCACAAATTACTGTCACCAACATAATTATTCTACCAAAAAATTTCCATAATGCAAACTGTCAAATAAATAAATCATTTAAATTAAATCAAAACTGCCTCAACAGAGAAAATAGTATAAAACATTCGTTACGGAAGGCTTCTCTAGCACTCGTTCGTTCGGTCACTCGCGCCTACGCGCTCGTGTGCGAATTTCGAACTCTTGCTAGAAAAAGTCGCCTTCCCTAACTTATGTTTTAATATACTATTCCGAGAGCTTTAATTCGATACCACACACGATAGTATTTTAATAAAAATAAATAAGTTATGTTTATAATGTTGGTACCACAGGTTGAATAAAAAAAATTGAATAATTTTTTGAGAAACAATTGAAAATCGCATAAATGTCATTGTTTACATTTTTACTAAACTTGTCTCCCCGAACGCTTTAAATTGACACCAAACTCTACCTTGACCGTATTTTTCGTCTTTTTTGCTCATAATTTTATTATTATTGATCTTATGCGAAAAAGTTATTAACAAAAGTTATAGATAATTGTATAAGCTACAATAATGCTCTATACAAATTTTTTGTCAGCCTTAATTTCAAGATGGCGGCCGAATGACAACACCCTCCGTCCCGAAAACTCGGTTTTACAATCACGGCTGACCCCTCTACCCCCCTAACCAAAATGCACGGTTAAATCACGCTTTGCTTGGACTACTAGTACAACTAATGAAAATTGTCGGCTCTATGAGCTTATTAAGCATAATTTTAACTTGAGGCGCTACGCTTGCCACGGTAGTAGCATCAAAACTTCATCAATTCTGGCTTTATTGTTCAAAATAAAAATCTGAAATTTAACATGAGTAATGACGAAACATTATTTAATCGAAAAATCATACAATGCATTGTTGAGACAACAATTAGAGAAAATAAGAGTTAATTTTTGCATTTTAATATTCAAGATTTCTTACTTTATTAATGCATACAATTGAAATTTGTTTGATATAACCGATTCCTTACGATGTTCTGAAGAGTGCCATAAGAAAAAAAATTTAAAAAAACTTCAAACAATAAGTTTAAAAATATTTGAAAATTGACGAAATTGATTGATTTCACCAGTTTTCACTAATAAATTACCAGCAGACTAATTTAGGTAAGTATTTCAAGAAAATCGTCATGTGGCACCCTAGGGACAGTCTTTATAAACTTACATTTCAAATATGAGTTCATAGATTTCAAAAACTAAGTCACAATCTTAAATATTGTAGCACCCCACTTTGCTCTGAATTTCATAGCAAGTGTATAGCCTTAAAATCTAAAACAATTTGAATTGATTTGTTTAAATTCACAGTAGGTAGGTACATATTTATTTAATATTAAATACGAACCTTAAGATTTGGGAACCATTCCACAATAACTTCACAAGGAAACCGATAATGAAAATCGTAATCCATTTGCTCTTTACCCACCGAATAAAATTTTTTTAACAAGCTGAAAATAAGATGAAATATATAATTATTGTCTCTAGAAATGCTGAATTCATATTTTCCCACGACCATATACGAAACTAACAATTTCCATACAGTTACCTAGCTACGAAAATAAACATTATCACACATCCGTTCAACTCGTTCGATTTGTTATCGAACAGTTTCAATTTTTGTTTCACTTTTTAGTAGGCGTGTCTTGTCATTCTGACATTTAAATTTTTTTCCTGTTTCAGTATTACGCGATAAATTGCATTATTCCATTCAAATGAACAAACACGACATTAAAAGTGATTTTTCCACCTAAATTTTTGTATAATTAAACAATTTTAATATAATGTATATTCTTGTTATTGAAAATCTTGTATCATATATCCCATGATTGTGGTATATTTGTTTCTTTGTAAAATTTAAATTATGACAGTGACAGTTGACATCAAAATATAATCACGAATAAAATGTTTAATATTTATGGTCGTGGGAAAAATTGTGTAGGTACATGACTCGTCGAAAAGTGTCTATCGAATGCTCGTGAGATTGCCGAACTCGACGAGCCTCGTACTTCAACATTCTCACTCACACGATATTATTCGCTTTCCTCGCTCATTATATAACTATTTTCTAATTTCATTCAACATTCGTTGCACGCTATACTATAATGTTTGAAATAGCGAAAGAATTTTGACAGATAGATTCTTGTGATTCTATTGGTTGCTACGTGCTGTTGTCAAGAGCGGTGTACACAAACACAATTCAAATGTTATGTCAACAATGGGGGTTTCCACGATTTTTTGTTGTTTTATGTTAATCTATACATTAAAATATTAGACCCGTATTTTTTCTTTTTGCCAAAAATTTGCTAATAAGCCAGAAAAAAATTCATAAAATTTAAATAAAACAGGTGCCGCAAAAAACGATGCCGTGTGTGACGGTGTGACGTGACCGGCCCTGAGACTGAGAACATTCGTTCACCGCGCTGACAAGTACCGAATACGATACGTAGATCTTACCTTATTTCAACACAGGTTGACAGTAGTCATAACGACAAAAAACGATCTTACACGAACAAATCTACTCACGGTTTGGTTTCAATGTTGTCTACGTCACACATGGTGCATTTTAATGCACGTTTCAAATGAGTTGCATTTTCATTTTGATAAAAAGATAATAAATCTATCAAAATTAACAATTATTATTATAACTTATAATGTTATATATGCTGAAAATTGAAATCCAATAAGTATTTCTGTAAAAGTCGTAGGCTAAGAAACCCCCATTGATTATTATTGTGATTTTATTTTCTGTAATTGCTGTTAGTAAGTTGTTGTTTTGTCGTTTTTATATTTTACTCGACTATTTCCACATATTATTCTCTTACGGTTTTGTGGATTATTGACGCTTCTTTTTGGTGTAAATCAAACTCCTAAACCACGCCCCAATTAACTGTCAAAATGCTTACGTTATTTCAAACAGGATATCTATATTATTTCGAAATAAAATCCGTATTATTAATGATTGTTTACATTTACCTTAAAATTTCATGTTTACTTAAGTACGTTAAAGTGGCGTAATCATCTAGCATTTGTTCAGTACAGCCTGGATAAATGACATTATTCCCCATTTTTGTCAAAATAGACCTTCACTTTTTTGCAAATTTTGCTATAAATGCACTATTGGACTATTGTAATGAAACTATTTGACTAAACAATGGAATAAAGGAAATACCTTATCTTGTACTTTCCTACTCTGGTTATCTTTGTTCTAATCACAGGTTGATAAGGAAATTTATTAGTTTATTGTATGTTTGAATTTAAACAAAAATTGATTAGGTACATGTTTTTGATAAAGTTGTTTATAATTGGAACTCAGAATAATGCTTCATTTTCCTTCATTATACAGGTTGTATCGTAAGTTCGAATACAGGTTGTATCGTAACTTCGGATAGGTAGGTACTACATCCGTTAAGGCTAAGGGTATTATTTATAAAGGATGTTATTATACTACGCGGAAAAAATTAAGAGTATATATAACGTGATACGGAAGCGTAGAATGGTAAATTTACACTTACTAATGGACCATTATCAGGTAAATGAACCATATATTGAATTTTTACTTCTTCGACCTATGTAATAGAAACAAGTATTTTTTGATAGTTCGAGATTTTGGTGAATTTTCACGTTTTATGCCTCGTTTTCATGTATCCGGAATCCGTAGATTTCTTGCGAAATAAAATGGCCGCCACGAATTCCATCTCCATATCAGAGGCGGATTTAATATATTTTGGGCCCTAGGCAAAATTCTTATTTCGGGCCCCTTATTTAAAAAAACTTCATAGTATAGTACAACAATACATTAATTTATTTTTTTATCTAATAAATAACAACAACAAAATTACAAAATAAAAAGTAGAACATATTTCAAAAAAACATACATTAAGTATATAATTATATTTAGTATCACAAAATAGCATTAAAGAAAAGTTACTTAAACAAAAATTCATTTAATTATTTCGATTCCGCATTTTAATTTCTGCAAATCTATCAATGATTCTATTGCAATCCATTTTTTCAAGTTCCTCATGCTCTATACATAACAACGACAAAGCCGTTAATTTTTCTTGAGCTAGCGTACTACGTAAATAGTTCTTTACACGTTTTAAAACTGAGAATGATCGTTCTCCACTGGCATTTATAATCGGAAGGGTTAAATAAATTCTTAATATAATATCCACGTTAAGGAAAGTTCATACTATATTTTTAGTTTGAATAAATGCATGCATTTCATACGGTTCTTTTAAATTATTTTGTTGAGCAAGAAGAAGAAATTGTTCCAATTCATTATTAAATTCATCTGTATCTATATCTGAACTGTAAAATTCATTTAATTCAGTTATTTGGTGAATTAAATTTGTTGTACCTATTTATTTTGCCATCAATAAAATAGATATTATTTATACACCAAGTGAAATACCTACATGAATGTTTATTCAAGAGAAGAAAGTTTAGACCCCGAGCCCGAAGGGCGAGTGGGATAATTTCTTCGAGTGAATAAACATTCGTATTTCACGTGGTTTATACAATATTTTATTCAATTTAGGCGAAATTATTTCAAATATATGAATTATAAATTTATTTTAACATAACAAAAAAAAATCAAAGTAGTCATCAGTGGCAAGTTGTCATTGTTTTTATGCATTTTTGAAAAAATAATGACATCAGAGTGATTTAAAAATGTGTTGAGTGATTTAAAAAGTTTTAATTCACTTGTGAATACACAGTTATTTAAAGTTGTTCCTATGAAGTTGGATTTAATAATAGCAGTTTAAAACGTCAAAATTGAATAAAGAATATTAAATTTACCATTTAAATTCTTGTATATTTGCCCTCTTTTATTTAATTCTACTAATAAACTATCCTAACTAATTTTATCGTAATTATTAGAGAATTTATTATAAGAGTACCCAGCAAACACAGTTAGATAACTATGATGTGGCATACATAAAACACGTACACCATTCATGTCTACTGCCATATGGCATTCAACATATATGGAGCTTGCATGCGCTTTCCTATGTCAGCCATTCTCACCATGTATGCCACATGGGAGTTACGTTTGAAAGACAATGGTACTGCTATATGGCCACGGCAGGTTACCGCCATATGGCATATAGAAATGGCAGATACATTTCTGTATTACGTACTATATAAAATGTAGCAAAATTATTTTATTTATATTAAAAAAACACATGTTTAAGCAACATTTTATAACTAAAAGTTGAATCCATCGAGAATCCATAGAACCGGAGAGAGATACAAATTTGATATTTGATCGTGTTGGATTTGAACCATGG
Source organism: Agonum fuliginosum (assembly GCA_947534325.1). Classification (NCBI taxonomy): domain Eukaryota; kingdom Metazoa; phylum Arthropoda; class Insecta; order Coleoptera; family Carabidae; genus Agonum; species Agonum fuliginosum. The sequence continues at coordinate 20,790,249 of OX384044.1, forward strand.
ACCTGGACCTTCGGGACGATGTTCCTATACGCTTCAAACCGCTCGGCTAATCTGACATATCGTATAGTTTATATGAAATATCAATTTAAAGTGTACAGTATAGTAGTGTAAATAATACTTAATAATTTAAAACTAATACTTTTAATAATATTGTGAATAACATGATTTTAACGAGCCCAGAGTGCTGCAACAAAATCCATAGCACAAGAAGTATACATTTCAAAAAGACAAATGCTTATGCGAACAAAACCTTCTATTTAAATACATTCTTTTTTGTTGTAGTGGCTAATAGTATTGAAATTAAAAAATATAAAATATTTCAAATAAGTACAGTACCTAACAGAATTGTTTTTTTTAAATAAATTAAAATTTATTACGTCAATAATAAAAAATAAAATTTAAAATAAGAGATTTTTTTTTAAGAATATCGGCCCCAAAATTTTCGGGCCCTAGGCTATTGCCTTTTTTGCCTAGGCCTAAGTCCGCCTCTGCTCCATATTCAACATAAATAAACATATAATATAATAATAATAATAATAATAAGTTTATTTACCCAATAAGATTACATAAAGCAATATAAGGACTGTCAAAGAAGATAATTACATATTAATAAATTCATTTACAGAGTAAAAGCTTTGTGCTATTAAGTATTGTTTTAGCTTAATCTTAAACATAATTAATGATTTGGCATTTTTTACATTAGCTGGTAATTTATTATATATAATACAACCTATATAATATGGATTACTCTCGAACATTGTTGTTTTATGAGTATTAAGTACATAATCATCTCTATTTCTTGTGTGATATGTATGGAAATCTGAATGTTGTTTAAAATTACAATCCTTATCTTTGTACTTAAATATAAATGTGGCTAATTGGTAAATATACATGTACAGTGAGAATTTTTTGATTTTTAAATACTTCTTTACATGACACGTTCCATTTAATTCTGAACATATTACGAACGGCACGCTTTTGGAGAATGAAAACTCGTATTGATTGGGATGAGTTACCCCAAAATATTATGCTGTAGTTAATTATTGAGCAAAACCTAGCATTGTAAAATGCCTGTACAACAGTATTACTTGATATTTCTACAAGTCTCCGTATTGCATAACAAAGAGGTGCTAGCTTGTTACATACATTATTTATTTCTAAATCCCATTGAAGAGTTTCTCTAATACTTAAACCTAGCAACGTGCAATTTTCAACCTGTTTTACAGAATTGTTGTTGCATTTTATTAACAGGCTCTTATTATTTGCAGTAGCTCTGAAGCTCATTGTAACTGTCTTTTCTTCATTAACTAAGAGCTTTAGAGTATTAAACATTGAACATAATTTATCTAATGTATGGTTGACAGTATTTACTAGACTATTTTCTGACTTAGAACAGTATGTGTACGACAAATCATCTGCATATGCAACATATGTTCCAGTATCAATAATTTTATGTATTTCATTTAAGTAAATAATAAACAACAGTGGTCCTAGCACTGACCCTTGAGGAACACCGCGAGAAATCGTTATAAAATCAGAACTACAATTTCCAACACAGACTAATTGTTTTCTATTTTCTAAGTAAGAGGCTAGCCACTGAAGACAGTTTCCTCTAATTCCAATGGTTTCTAATTTATATAACATAATTTCATGATCGACTAGATCGAATGCCTTTGAAAGATCAATCATAACACTATGTGTAATATTTCCTTTGTCTATGTTTGTGTATATTTCATTTAGAAAAGCTACAAGAGCGCTTTGCGTATTTTTGCCACTGACGAAGCTGTGCTGCTATTTCATTGTTGTGATTTAGAAATGATACAAGTCTAGATGAAAAACATTTTTCAAATATTTTATGAAATACAGTAACAAGTGAGATTGGTCTGTAATTACACATGTTATTTGAAGTTTAAACGTCAAAACTTGCGGAGCTTGCGGAGTTCCGCAGAAAGTTAAAAATAATTTAACTACTGACGGAATTCGTGGCGGCCATTTTATTTAATTTTCATTCTTTAGTTTGATTTACAACCTGGCACACAGCAGTGACGAGCTGACGAGGCATTTAGCAAAAAAAATAATACCAAAACATTTGGTAAAACAATAACAGAATTTCAAGTTATTTATTCATAATATTTATCTTTATTAAACATTTTACTGATAGCAAAGATATTTACAATTTTGTTCTAATTTGTCAATAAATTTAAGTCTTTAAAAACATGTAGGAACTTGTGAAATATGCAATTGGATGTTGTATCTTTCACTGTTAATTTACGCTTTTTAATTGAAAATTACTTTCTTCATATTAGTAATATAGTTGGGAATCTTAAAATCGAACAAAATCTTACCTGTTTGGGATTTAATCATATAAATACAAGAATACTGAAAATACAATGAGTCGCGCTCCCGCAATATTTTGACAGTGTGACTCTCAACAGCGTTGCCAAATTTCAACAGCATGGCTTGTACACTAGAGACGGCTGTGCAACGGTGCATGTAAACTTAGCTTAAGGCTGAATTCACAATGGACGTAAGCGTAAAGAGACTTTTTTAAACGAACATAACAGATACGTAGAGTTGAACAAACTGTATTCAACTTTACGTATTTCTTACGTGTACACGTATCAGTAGGTAAGATTTATGCAGAATCGAAATCATATACCCAGTTCAAAAATGTAATTGTAATTTAAACATTTAAAAAATGTTCTCTTACGTGATTCTTGTGTTTACGTTCATTGTGAATTAGGACTAAGGTATTTCCTTCGACCATATTATAGGAATAGACAAACAACGCAAGCCTTTGTTGTGAAGCAAAGCGAAGCGGTGTGAAGAGGAGTATGACCTGCAGACACCTTGAAGTGTTGCAGTTTGCCTTTTATTATTCTCTGTTCCATGACAACAAACCAGAAGTCAGCAAAATGCAGCACTCTAACGTGTCCTCACCTCCTTTCCCCGCCTATAGCTGCTGCTCCCCGCTGCCGTACTTCTTGCCTTCACAACATTGTATACTACAGCATTGAGTGTTATCTGTCTATACCTATATATGGTCGAAGGGTATTTCTTATTATTTATTCAAATAGAGTGAAATTTTATTTATTTTATATGAACTTGTTGATGAAATTGTAAAAGAAGAAACAGAAGTCAACTTTGATATTATTGATGTAAAGTCGGAATTATATAATGCTGCATCCTTATGCCTATGGCACACCGGTCGAGGAGCATCGAGGACCATCGAGTAACTCCTCGATGAAACGAAAGAACGCACCCGTCCACGATGGATTTCTATTTAATCGGTGACAAATACATCAAAGTTTTGCGCGAAATCAAATACAAAAGATAAGTCTGAAATGAGATACATTCGTTTCATCGAGGAACAACTCGATGAAAATAGCGGTGCCCCTATTTTTCGTCGAGGACGGGGTGCGTTCTATCGTTTCATCGAGGAGTTACTCGATGGTCCTCGATGCTCCTCGACCGGTGTGCCATAGGCATTAGATGGAACAGACAATAATGAAGGTATGTTTTTGTTTTAACGGAGAGAAATGCATAAACAATAGCATTTTCTCCTAAGGTATATAATATTCAATTTAACCTATACTCTGTTTGAAATAATAAAAGAATTTTGACAGATAGATTCTTGTGATTCTATTGGTTGCTACGCAATAGACTAAGAAAGTGTTGACGTCACACCGTCATGGTGTTGCGGTAGGTCATAGCATACTTTCCAAACAAACATACCGGGTGTCCCAAAAAAATGGTACCTTCGAAATAATTATCTTATTAATAAAGCAATCGCAATAAAATTTTATATGGGTAAACTAGCCATAAGGAGACAACAAAATATATATTATTTACAAAGATATCACTTCAGATTAAACAGTAAATGACATCAACTTTCTTATTTCAAATGGTACACCCTATATATTTTGACATATTTTACTTCTACATATAATTCTCAATGCAATGATGTATCACAATCACAAGGCTAGATTTCATGCAAAATGTCACACAATAATAAGTAAACTATCAACGGTTATGTATTATTTAATGAAAAACAAACAAAAGATAAATTAAAAAATTATAGAAGATATTCAAAGTAATCACCATTTTCGTTTACACACATTCTAGACCTTTGCCTATTAATAATTATTTTTACCTATCGCATGTCAATAATTGTTTTTACAAATATCAAATTTTGTAACCTTTCTTGATTTTCTTTATTTTAACTTTTTCTTGAGATATTTTGCATGAAATCAAGACTTGTGATACATCATTGGATTCAGAAACATGTATAGAAATCAAATGTATAAAAATATATAGGAGGTTCCATTTGAAATAACAAAGTTGATGTCATTTCAATTTTAACCGGAAGTGATATTTTGTAAATAATGTATTTTTACGCCTAATCATATAAAATTTCATAACGATTTCTTTATTAATAAAAAAGTTATTTTGAGCGTACCATTTTTTGGAACACCTGATATAGAACCATTTGGTTAATATAGTCGATTGGAAGAACATATTGTTATTTTATCTATACAGTTAGCATTTAACTTTAAATCTACGGTAAGTTATACCTCATGTATTAATGAACCTATTTTACCAATGTATTTAATTTAAATACAACTATGGTCTGTTCCAAATAAGAATATAGTATGGGCAAGATAGGGCCTACGATTTGAGCGTTCTGATTGGTCTAGCCGGAAACCAAGTTTACATCAGCGAAAAATTTGTGATATGCGTGCATCATTTAGCTGTCGAACGCCGTAGTAGAAACATAACACTATTTCAAAAATACCGCGCTACGTTTAAATTTCTATTTAATGTGTGTAAAACGGGCTGGCTCCGCAGCGCTATCTACTATACTCTTATTTGGAACCGGGTATAGTATAGTATATTGATTTAAAACAGATCATATTTTAAGGTTATAATGTTTTCAACCATTTGAAGTGTATTATTTTGTTTTGTGCTATTGTTTGTTTTAATAATTTAATTTTTATGATAAACATTTGTATTTTAAACCATGGTTATGTGTTTCGCACCTGACTGTAATGAATGAATACAGACCAACTACATCTTCAACGCCTGATTTAAAATACTTCTTCAATAAATGATATAGAACATGGTGAATCAAGACCTTCTACTCCCACCAGCTTGTCAGACACATCTTTCTTAATAAATAATAAATAAATATTAGTTCAATTTACAAGGAAAAAAGTGGTAAATGTTGAAATTATTGTAAATTATCTGATTATAAGATATAAATACAAATATGAAACCATAACCTCAAAATATGATTTGTTCTAAATCAGTATAGTAATCATACTACCTAGTTGTATTTAAATTAAATAAATTGATGAAATAGGTTCATTAATACATAAGGTATAACTTACCGTAGATTTAAAGTTAACTTTAAAGTTAAAGCTACCTGTATAGATAAAATAACAATATATTCTTCCAATCATCTAAGCTAACCAAATGGTTCTAAATGTTTGTTTGGAAAGTATGCTATGACCCATCGCAACACAATGGCGGTGTGACGTCACACTTTGCTAGTCTATTCAAATGTTTTTTCAATAAGAGAATAGTCAAATCTGATTTAATTTTCGGACAGTGCTGTGTGTTATTTGTTCTTGATTTGTGTTTTTTAAAAATTTTACTTAGCTATTTGCAACAAACATTTACATAATAAAGTAAATCGTCAGATTATTCCCCTAACGGAGAAAATCTGACGTTTCTGTCCGGTCGTTAAAAAATTACCTACTTAATTTACAACTAGAAATAAAAATTAAAAATTGTAATTAATTTTCAAGCTTAAACTCTTATTTCTGCAATAGGCTTAAAAAGCATGAATTTGTCCTCAGTTAATTCATGTGTGAACATGAAAAACTTGTATGACTTGCTGGAAAATCTGTAGCATTTTGGTCTATTGCAACAAAAATTTTACTTTACTAATTTTCCAGAGTCAACATCCAGTGATACGAGACCTTTCAAGTCCGACGTATGTGACAAAACATTCGCTGAGAGATACATTTTAAAGATACACATACGGTCTCACACCGGGGAAAAACCTTATAAGTGTGACATATGTGACAAAACATTCAGTCATAGTAACAGTTTAGTGAGGCACAAACGCTGTCACACCGATGAAAAACCTTATAAGTGTGATGTATGTGACAAAACATTTAGTCAAAGTAGCTATTTAGAGAAACACAAAGGCTGTCACACTGATGAAAAACCTTATAAATGTGACATATGTGACAAAACATTCCGTCAAAATAGCTATTTAGTGAAACACAAACGCTGTCACCGGTGAAAAACTTTATAAGTGTGACATATGTGACAAAAGATTCGGTCATAGTTGCCATTTAGTGAGACACAAACTCTGTCACACTGGTGAAAAACCATATAAGTGTGACATATGTGACAAAACATTCAGTCAAAGTAGCACTTTAGTGCAGCACAAACAAACGTTGTCACACCGGGAGAAAACCAAGACAAAAAATTTATACTATAAACCCAGTGCAATAATTTTATAGGTATGCAATTATAATTATGGGATTTTTCTCTTTACTGAAACACAAACGATGTCACACCTGTCAAAAGCCAAGACAAAACATTTAATGTTGATTTATTTTATCGAATAAACATTCATTTTTACAAAAACTTGGTTACCTAATAATATGACGAAACAAACTGTTTCTGATAAATAGGATCTTTTTTATGAATAAAGCAATTGCAATAAAATTTTATATGGACAAACTAGCCATAGGGAGACATCAAAATATATATTATTTACAAAAACATGACTTTCGGTTAAACCGGAAATGACATCAACTTTCTTATTTCCAATGGAACATCTATATATTTTTACATATTTCAATGAGGTACTTGCATGGTACTAAAAATTAGATTTTTAACACTATGCACATAATGTTAGATCGAAAACATTGGTAAAAATACAAATTTTATTTTTAAAAAATTATATGTTTTTTAGTAAATTGAGATTAAATTTTCTGTGACGTCATTTGTGTGAACAGAAGGTAGGGGAAGCATAGTTAAGAATGTAACCTGTAGATAGCGTGCGAGTCAGTCAACAAATATTTGAATTTGACATTTGCTTGTCAAAAATACACATATAATTTAGTAAAAATACATTATTTTATAAATGTAGACTATTTAGTTTATGAAAACATAAATACTTATATTTTACAGCATCAAAACATGTACGAAGTACAAATGTCAAACACATCTGATCTGTCAACTTGCCAAACTCGTTCCCGCGCAAGCCGTAGTTAGGGGCGTTCACTAGTACAGCCGTTGCTATGGCTTAACGGCCATTCATAGGTTGGGTTAGTTTTTACGTCACATATTGAATATTTAAATTTAAATAATTTTTTTTGGGCTTGTAAATAAAAATTTTGTCAAAATAAAAAATACGTGTCCCAAGTTTTGATCTCTTCTTCAAATATATTTAATTTAAAAAATGCATGCAAGTAGCCCATTCTACATATAATTCTGAATCCAATGATGTCTAGATTTGATGCAAAATATCTCACAAAAATAAATTAACTATCAAGATTTAAGTATTATTTAATGAAATGCAAACAAAAGATAACAAAATCAAAATTTTTAGAAAATTTGCAAAGTGGCCACCGTGACCACCATAATCGTTTACACATATTCTAGATCTTTGAATGATTGTGAATAATTATTTAAACCTATCGCATGTCAATTTTTTTACAAATGTCAAATTTTGTACCCATTCTTGTTGTTCCTTATTTTGACTTGACATATTTTGAATGAAATCTAGATCATTGGATTCAGAACCGTAAGTAGAGTACAAATATGTAAAAATATACCGTGAGTTTATTTTAACGTAAAACATGGGATTTTTTATATCCATGGTTACGAATTTGACAGCAATGTATTAGAGCGTTCTTTTTAAAATAGAACATAGGGAATCAATTTAACTGTATTATTCTTGACCAATATAACATATTTGGGCAGTTGTAATAGTTCCAAGAGACGCTTTCATCATAAACTTTTAATTGTTTAAATTATACCTACATCGTATTTCCAGGTAGCAGCAGTTTGACTACAATTAACAAATTCAAATGTTGCTACCTGGAAATACGATGTAGGTATAGTTTAAACAATTAAAAGTTTATGTTGAAGACGTCTCTTGGAACTATTAAGGGTGCGTTACAGATGTTTTGCAGGTTGCATAAAAATATATCAATTTTTAATAGCCATTTTCTCCGCTCCTGGTCAAAATATCTAGGCAAACAAAACATTATTGAAATTTATATTTTTTTTTCTGTTTCCTGAAATATTTTTTGTTCCAATATTGTTTACTATAAACATTAAAACAATATTTTTATTCAATATGATGCCCTATATCAATACAAAATTACTCTCAGGAAACAATATTTGCTCTAATATTCACACATCTGCAATGTTTATCTTAATTGTTACAGTAGTTTTCTCAAAAATGGCTATTAAAATTTATTCAAATTGAGTAGATTTGAGTAGCAAAGTAGTCGAAAATAGTTCATCCTTTACCATAGAGATGGCAGCTCAGTCGAAATAACTTACTTGTCACTAAATATCGGTAATATAGTTTTCGACTTTCTACCCAACAGACAGTGACAATGACACATTTGATTTGAACCGAGCTGGATAACCGATAACTACTATATTTTCTACATTAGTTATGTTATACTTTATTTTCACGAAATCTTATATTCATTCTAAGAAAAGAAATCAAAGGTCTCGATTAGGACTGATGTACAAAATTGTTCAAAATAGAGGTCGGCTATTCAGGCTTTTGTTTTTTAAAAGTAAATTTAAGGGCTAGAAAATTGTTAAAAATTGCGGCACGCGTTCCGAATTTGTTTTTATCGAAAAAATTATAGAATCATAATCGTGTTTGATACAGTGTTGTGACTGATCTAGATCACCGATCTAGCTCAATTTACGTGATCTTTGGTCTGATCTAGATCATCTTATATTTAAGGATCTTGAGTTTGATCTAGATCAAATAAATATGATCTACGATCTTAAAATAAGATAATATTTTTAGATTTTTCTACGCTATATGCAAGTTAAAGCATGAAATTGAATATTTAGCAAAAGTACGAGTTTAATATTTTTAATATGTTTTAATTTTAAACTGTAGATTAAATCGCTTGAATACTACGTATTTTCTTCTTTTTTATGTACCTAATGTAATAGAACAATTACCTAAATATTTTGTCTAATATTGATCTTTTTACGATCTAAAGAAAAAATCTGACGTGGACACCACATGACTTCCTTGTACGCCTTGTGTGTTCATACTTTTCTTAATAACTAAAATGTAAAATAATATTAAAAATTCTTTTAACTTATTATACTAGTATACTCACAAATATATTTTAGTCATTTTATTTAAACTGCAGAAGAAGATATAAAGCATATTTTACTATTGTCACTGTCATGTCATAATCATTTAAATTTTACGTAGTAACAAATGTTAATCGATCATGGACTACAAGATACCGAAATACTATAAATTATAAATATATACTTTAATTATTTTTAAATGATAGCAGATACAAAAATATTTATAAAATACCGATTGTAGGTAATAATCACATAATCTTTCATTTAAAATAAAAAAAATTGTCTAAAATTAAATATTTATCGAAATATTTTTAAAAAGTACTACTGCCGGTTTGTAGACTGAAACCAAAAATAGGAGGTGCACAACTAGATGCTATAACAGTCCTAAATACAAAATTTCAACTTTCTACGTCTAACCGTATTTGAGTTATGCGACACACATACGTCCGTACGTACGTACATACGTACGTACGTACAGACGTCACGTCGAAACTAGTCTTAATGGATTCAGAAAAGGTCAAAACGGATATTTCCGTCAAAATCTGAGAACCGAAATTTTTCGCGATTACAATACTTCCTTACTTCGTACAAGGAAGTAAAAAATCTGACGTGGACACCACATGACTTCCTTGTACGCCTTGTGTGTTCATACTTTTCTTAATAACTAAAATGTAAAATAATATTAAAAATTCTTTTAACTTATTATACTAGTATACTCACAAATATATTTTAGTCATTTTATTTAAACTGCAGAAGAAGATATAAAGCATATTTTACTATTGTCACTGTCATGTCATAATAATTTAAATTTTACGTAGTAACAAATGTTAATCGATCATGGACTACAAGATACCGAAATACTATAAATTATAAATATATACTTTAATTATTTTTAAATGATAGCAGATACAAAAATATTTATAAAATACCGATTGTAGGTAATAATCACATAATCTTTCATTTAAAATAAAAAAAATTGTCTAAAATTAAATATTTATCGAAATATTTTTAAAAAGTACTACTTCCGGTTTGTAGACTGAAACCAAAAATAGGAGGTGCACAACTAGATGCTACAACAGTCCTAAATACAAAATTTCAACTTTCTACGTCTAACCGTATTTGAGTTATGCGACACACATACGTCCGTCCGTCCGTACGTACGTACGTACGTACGTACGTACGTACGTACGTACGTACAGACGTCACGTCGAAACTAGTCATAATGGATTCAGAAAAGGTCAAAACGGATATTTCCGTCAAAATCTGAGAACCGAAATTTTTCGCGATTACAATACTTCCTTACTTCGTACAAGGAAGTAAAAAGATCCCTAATTTCTGATCTGATCTAAAAAATCTGACGTGGACACCACATGACTTCCTTGTACGCCTTGTGTGTTCATACTTTTCTTAATAACTAAAATGTAGAATAATATTAAAAATTCTTTTAACTTATTATACTAGTATACTCACAAATATATTTTAGTCATTTTATTTAAACTGCAGAAGAAGATATAAAGCATATTTTACTATTGTCACTGTCATGTCATAATCATATAAATTTTACGTAGTAACAAATGTTAATCGATCATGGACTACAAGATAAAGAAATACTAAATTATACATATATACTTTAATTATTCCTAAATAATACCAGATACAAAAATATTTATAAAATACCGATTTTAAGTAATAATCATATAATCTTTCATTTAAAATAAAAAAATTTGTGTTAAATTAAATATTTATCGAAATATTTTTTAAAAGTACTACTTCCGGTTTATAGATTGAAACCAAAAATAGGAGGTGCACAACTAGATGCTATAACAGTCCTAAATACAAAATTTCAACTCTCTACGTCTAACCGTATTTGAGTTATGCGACACACATACGTCCGTACGTACGTACGTACAGACGTCACGTCGAAAATAGTCATAATGGATTCAGAAAAGGTCAAAACGGATATTTCCGTCAAAATCTGAGAACCGAAATTTTTCGCGATTACAATACTTCCTTACTTCGTACAAGGAAGTAAAAAAAGATCCTATCGTAAAAATTGATCTAAGATCTGATCTAGATCATATTAAACTAGAAGATCTTGATCTAGATCAATTTTAAAATGATCTGTCACAACACTGGTTTGATATGAAGTTAAAGGGCTAGATAAATCATATTATTTAAAATAATGGCCGATGATTTATATTTGTTTTTATCGAAAAAATTATAAAATGATATCGAGTTTGACATCAAATTAATGAGCCAAATGAGGGCTAAGTAAAATAAAATTATTTAAAGTGGTGTTCGACGATTGGCATTTGTTTTTAATAAAAAAATTATAAAATCATATCAAGTTTAATATCAAATTAAAGGCTAGATAAGGGCTCAATAATTAAATTATTGAAAATAGTGACCGACGATCGGCATTTGTTTTAATCGAAAAAATAATAGAACTATATCGAGTTTGACATCTAATTAGAGAGCTAGGTGAGGGCGAGGGCTAATTAATAAATTTATTAAAATTATTGCCGGCGATTGCAATTTGTTTATATAAAAAAATGTTATAATTATATTGAGTTTAATATCATATTAAAGTTCTTGATGGGAACTGATGTACTATGTTGTTCAAAATGACGTCTTTTGTTTATAGTTGGATAACCAGGATATTTATTTTATTACACATATTATCTTATTCTATTCTAAAATTGTAATGGCTTAACTAAAATTTATATTGAAGAAGAAAGATGAATAATTTGAAGTTGTAATTAAATAATTATAATTTCATCATACGAAAAGATTACAATTTATTTCGGTAGAGTCTAAATGTTACAATTATTGATGCACGAAGTGCCGAATCCTCCCAAATTCAGGGTGCGCGGAGTTTGAGCCTCGCGAAGCGGGGCGCATTTCCTTTGTCCCGCGGGAGCCGGACCTAGTGTTAGAGCCGCGTAACGGGTCCTGATGCTAGTTTTACACTAAATTAACAATAACTACTCTATAACTAAAATGAAGGATTGACTAAAATATTTCATTTTTCTTACATCTGCTAATGATAATTCAATTTCAATTTTGATTTTGAAGTTTCTTAGAATTATTTAGAAACATCTGATATTGCAATCAAATCTAACAAAAATAATTCCTATTGAAAATATTTTTAACAATTGATCGCCACACAACAATGTTTCAGAAAAATTTGTCTAATCTCCAGCAAAATTGATTCCAGGAAAATATTCTCGAATCTCGACAATAAAAAAAATTCTAAGAAATTTGGTAATTTATGCCTCAATATAATAATAAATGTTAAATTTTATATAACTTATTTAGTTCTCCAGTCCAAACGAATACTTGTATATAATTTCTGTTTTTTACAAATACACATAGGTTTAAGTAGGTACATAAAAATGTAATGATGAGAGAAATTTGTAAACGTTTTCAATTGTTACGAAATAATTGTTTATGTGTACTTAACATTTGTTAAATATACAGAACTACAGAAAAAAAATTATACAAAATTTATTTAAAAAATCTGACGTGGACACCACATGACTTCCTTGTACGCCTTGTGTGTTCATACTTTTCTTAATAACTAAAATGTAGAATAATATAAAAAATTCTTTTAACTTATTATACTAGTATACTCACAAATATATTTTAGTCATTTTATTTAAACTGCAGAAGAAGATATAAAGCATATTTTACTATTGTCACTGTCATGTCATAATCATTTAAATTTTACGTAGTAACAAATGTTAATCGATCATGGACTACAAGATAAAGAAATACTAAATAAAAAATATATACTTTAATTATTCCTAAATGATACCAGATACAAAAATATTTATAAAATACCGATTTTGGGTAATAATCACATAATCTTTCATTTAAAATAAAAAAATTTGTGTTAAATTAAATATTTATCGAAATATTTTAAAAAAGTACTACTTCCGGTTTATAGATTGAAACCAAAAATAGGAGGTGCACAACTAGATGCTATAACAGTCCTAAATACAAAATTTCAACTTTCTACGTCTAACCGTATTTGAGTTATGCGACACACATACGTCCGTCCGTCCGTCCGTACGTACGTACAGACGTCACGTCGAAACTAGTCATAATGGATTCAGAAAAGGTCAAAACGGATGATATTTCCGTCAAAATCTGAGAACCGAAATTTTTCGCGATTACAATACTTCCTTACTTCGTACAAGGAAGTAAAAACAAAAAAAAAAAATTAAATACTAATAAAAATGCTCATTTTATTTTGTTTTATGTGTACTATGAAAACCAGATTAAGATATAAAAATGACTAATCAATATTAAATGAAGGAAAGCTTAAATTTATCGAGGATCTTGATTTTCTCCTACGTCCCGTCACCGATGAGTTCATCAAGAATTAGGGAGAATATTCGTCATAGTAAACAGACACAAACTTCAGAACACGATTGTATAGCCCTCTATTGAGAATATTTTAAATATAGCAACGTAGTTCATAAGTATGACCGATATGTAGCAATTGTCTCTACTTTTGAAACGTGTCCTTAAGCTGGATTTATAACACGCACAGCGCATAGAAAATAATTTAGCACAGCATAGCATATGAATTGGTCATATGGAAATTAGTACATCCATTTATAAGACGCACAGCGCATAGAAAATTTAGCATAGCACACGAATTGACCAATGTTCATTTTCCTATGCGCTGTGCTGTGCAGTTCTGTGCTTCGGGTTTATTCGTTGCATTCGTGCCAGTTCATTTTAGTTAACTTCTTACACGCACGCGCATTCGTTGTTCATTATATTAATAATTTTTGTAAAATAGTCAAAACATAATAACAAAATCACAAAGTCAAATAATACCAAATCAAATCTAGCATAACCAACAAAACAGCTGTCAACGTCATAAGACAACACTGTAAGACAAGGACTTCTTCTTTTACTTCGTATAGCAATCTGTGTTTGTGTGCGGCTTATAAAACCCCCGTAACGAAAATGCTATGCGCTGTGCTGTGCTATGTTGTGCTAAATTATTTTCTATGCGCTGTGCGTGTTATAAATCCAGCTTTACAGCTGCCCAAATATGTTATATTGGTCAAGAATAATACAGTTAATTCCCTAAAAATAACGCTCTAATACATTGCTGTCAAATTCGTAACCATGGATTTGAAAAGTCCTATGTTTCATGTTAAAATAAATTCACGGTATAAGAATTTCTACTTGAAATAATAAAGTTGATGTCGGTTTATCCGGAAGTGATATTTTTGTAAATAATATTTATTTTGATGTCTCCTTACGCCTTATTTACTCATATTTCACAACGATTACTTAATTTTGTATAATTTCCTATTTTTTACAGTGAATGTGGATGATTCTTCTTCCGATGTCGAAATATTAACTGTGAACAGTAGTTCAACAAGAACAAGTTACAATCCAAGTGTTCTGCATTTGAACCACGATGCACATAATAAAGAGTCAGCGTTGTAAAAGTATTATTATATTGTGTCATTCTTAGTATAAGACTGTGATTAATATGAGTTGTTCTTAATATAAAAACTTAAGAACAAGAAACATTATTATAATATATCTTTATTCTTCTTGAATGTTTATTATTTTGTGCAAGTACAGTCATAACTGATATTCATAGCAATAATTCTTCTGTATAAAATATTAATAATTTTTGTAATTTGGTATAAACAAAATAAAATTTTAATGTTAACAAGAAGCAACGCCGATTTCGTTGAATGATAAATTTTTTTATTATGGATTAAGCGGCAAGACAAACGTGCATGAGATAATTAGAAATTACTCATTAAAGTTGTTAATTGTATTTAGTTTCAATATTTCGCAAACAATTTTGTTGTTTTCTCAGGAAAAACTAAAACAATTAACAAATAAGTTACTTAGGTACAATAAAATAACATTTTAAAATTTTTGACAAAATTTCCTGAATTTTCAATTTTGCAAGTTTATTATTTTGTGCAAGCACAGTCATAACTGATATCCATAGGAATAATTTTTCTGTATAAAATATTAATAATTTTGTTATAAACAATATAATATTAAAAACCGAAGATTTTTTCTACCCAAGCAACAAAATAAAGTGATTTCGACGCATATATGACGCAATTATGTCGACGACTATAAAAGAATCCACTAGAGGTCGCGGATATTTTTCTAATAATAACAACTGTTACGGTCAATTTTTGTTTATGTTTACTTTGTTGCTCTGTTTGTTTTCATTTCGTGTTTTATCATCTTTCACTTGTTTCTGCGTTAGTTCAACCCAAAATTAGGTAGAGTCATCAGTTCACTTCATTTCATTCATCTGTCATAAATTAGTTCTTTTTTAGGTTCGTGTTCTTCTGTCTAATAAAAACATTATTACTTGATCAAAATTTTACTGTGACGTCACTATTTTGCATTGAACATATTATGGCAACTTTCCACGTCACACCACATTTTCATTAATTATTTTTGGGCTTGTAAAAATTTTGTAGAAATAAAAAATACGGGTCCCAAGTTTGTATCTCTTCTTCAAAAATATTCATTAAAAAAATCATGCAAGTAGCCCATTATATCGACGACAAAAAGAATCGCGGATATTTTTCCAACAAAAACAACATTCTGGTAATCTGGCAACACTGACTCCAGCCCCAGCCTAAACACAAACACTAGTCAGTTGGCAACACTGTCCACAATGTATTTGCTTTTTTAGTTAAATCTGTTAAACGTCACACTTTATTAAAATCATGTTTTCAATAATTGAAATTAATAATATTAAACAAGAAACGTGTGAGAATGAACTCAACAGTGACTCTATAACAAGAACAACAGAAAATTGTATAGTAGACAATCAAAATGAAGATAAGACTAAACATAATCAGAACCCAGAAGTTGTTGGCGAAATATTAGCAAAAGAAAGTAATGAAATGCAATTTATGAATATTTCTGATAATATTGAAAACTATCAAGCACAAGTAGAATATGTTATCCAAGAAGATGATCAAAAAATCATCGTAAAAGAAGAAACAGAAGACAACTATGATATTATTGATGTAAAACCAGAATTATACAATAATGAAATTATAAAAGAAGAATGTGAAGATAATAATTATAATTTTATTGATATAAAGTCAGAATTGTATAACGATGCATTTTTCGATGAAACAGACAATAATGAAGGTATGTTTTTGTTTTAAGGGAGATAACCTCTCATTCGACATTCGTTCCACATGCCCGAACAATAACTTAATAAAGTAAATAGGCACATTATTGCCGTAGGGCTAAAATGTGATATTTCTATCTCTGTCTTGACTTATACTCTCGGTCGTGAAAAATTATTATATTTTGAATATTATATTATTATAATTTGAAGCTATAAAATAACCTTATTCTGAACGACTCTTATTTCTTAAATTTTCGAATCTTAAACTGCAATAGGCTTAAAAAGCATGAAATTGTCCTGAGTTAATTTAGGTGTGAACATGAAAAACTTATATGACTTGTCAGAAAAATCTTAGCCCTGTAAAATAAAACAAAAATTTGCTACAATTCCACAAACATTAAGGACGAAGATTTTATTGTTTTAAAAGAGGCATTGACATCTTCTTCAAGATTAGTCAACATCTCGAGCTCTACCCCCTCTGCTTCGCCCCCCAGAACTCCTTTTAGGAGATGAAAATCATATATTTTTAAAATTAACCCGTTAATGTTTAAGAGACCAATTAGTAGAGCGGAAAATTCTCTTTAAATCATAAGCGATTTTCATGAAAACGCATAGTTTTCGAGAAAATCATGAAAATAAATTTTGAAAATCGCATGACACAAATAACAGCCAATGGAAGAATTGATTACAATAATAGTAACCATGGTTATATAAAAATTTAGCGGAAATTTTTACTGATAGCTTGAGGAAATTAACTGAAATTAATAAGCGGAAACTTTACCGTCATCTGTCAGTTTGACATTAAATAAAAAATTGGTTACATTATCATTTTGTGTATAAATAAGAAATTAATAAGATAAATAATACTAATTTATTAATGTTAAATACTTTAGTAAATATATCAAGTTTCATTTGTAAAATGAATAAAGAATAGATCGGCGGTGACATTGCGATTTTCTTACCGAATATGCACTCGTGCATTAATTCATGTCTAGGAAATTTTTTATCGTACATTCCAAGAACGTAATTAGCTCTCTTGTACCACTCGAGCTAATTAAGACGTTGTTGGAAAGCACTCAAAAAAATTCCGGAAAGAATTAATGCACATGTGATATTATAAGAGACAATATCCAATTGTGAAATTTTATTTATTTTAGATGAAATTAAATATGAACTTAATGAAATTGTGAAAGAAGAAACAGAAGACAATGATGCATTTTTAGATGAAACAGACAATAATGAAGGTATGTTTTTGTTTTAAAGGAGAGAAAAATGCATAAATAATAGCATTTTCTCTTAAGGCGGGAATGTAGCTGTATAAGAAAAAGGAAAAACAGTGCTCTACGGTTTGTAAAATATTGAATCTAATACTAACGTAAGATCATAGAAATTTTGTTACGACAATATTTAATATGCATTCTACAGTGCGACGCATTGATTTTACCAAATGTTTCCATAGTATTGTTTTAAAAAAATACTGAATAAAGAGAAAAATACTACTTTTACATGTTTAATTTAGGGCATTTTAAATACAAAATGTATTAAAATTCTTGCGTCGTACTATAGGTAACATGTTACAGTATACCGTGAGTTTTATTTAACGTGAAACATGGGATCTTTCATATTCATGGTTACGAATTTGACAGCAATGTATTAGAGCGATTCATTTAAAATAGAACATAGGCTGTCATTATCAATTAAATATTACCTGTCAATTAGGGTTGTGTTGAAAATAAGGTATACAATTGAAGAAAAGGTGCAAATGATACGTTGGTATAATGCAGATGTAGGTACCTATCAGATTTATTTTGTGTATTTGAGAATTTGTTATAAATTATTGTATTCTGAAAAAATATCTATTAAATCTTTATATTTCTTGCAACTTTTTTCATATCTAAAATGATTAGAAATACCTCGGAAATACCCTACATATTTCATTTGCTATGTTCTATTTTAAATGAAACGCTCTAATACATTGCTGTCAAATTCGTAACCATGGATATGAAAGATTCCATGTTTCACGTTAAATAAAACTCACGGTATAAATAATGCGTTTGATTATTTATTTTGTCTTATAAATACAATATCATACAAATACGATGCCAGTTTTAGAGCGCGTTCGCTATTGCTGCCTTTGTTCGACACACTAAATCTGTATATATCTCTCCCTTTTCTCGACGAAATCGTAGACAGCTACATTCCGGCATTAAAGTATTTATTCAATTTAACCTATACTCTGTTTGAAATAACAAAAGAATTTTTACATAGAGATTCTTGTGATTCTATTTGTTGCTATGCTTTGTTGTTAAGAGCGGTTTATACAAACACAATTCAAATGTTTTTTTCAATAAGAGTATTATCAATTCTGATTTTTTTTTTTAGCAGTGCTGTGTGTTATTTGTTCTTGTTTTATGTTTTTTTTTAAATTCACATAGCTATTTGCTACAAACAATTATGTAATGAAGTAAATAGTCAGATTATTCCCCTACGGAGAAAATGTGACGTTTCTGTCTTGACTTTTACTTCCGTGAAAATAGTAAATTATATATTAAAGGACTAAGGTGCATGATTTAATCCTGACGGTGAAGTTTATTTCACGAGCCGAAGATGAGGGAAATAATCACCAGGGTATTAAAGGAACCTTAGTCCTGTGGTATACCGTGTGTCCCAGCGAAAGTGTGGCATAGGCGATTAACATGTGAAAACAGTTTTTTGTAAATAAAAACTATCCGGCTAAAAACTATGATACCATATTGCACAGGATAATACTACATCCATTCCTACATCTTATTTAATACACATTACTTCAGTTTCATACTTTCATAATGTAATTTCAAGAAATTACTAAAAATAATTTGAAAATTTTAACCTTTAGTTTTTATTACTACATTCGTACAATGACAGCTGTCAATTCGCAGCCATTTGGTTATGTCAGCGGCTTACAGAACCAAAGGTCGTACGTTCGATTCCGACCTGGGGAAGATGTTTTTTTTAAATATTATTTCTGCTTGTTTTGTATGTTCAGGTAAAATCTTATTTGCAGTTGATTATAACATTGCAATATTGATTGCAATAAACTGTGGGAGAATTGAATGAAGAAGAAGTATCTGTTTAATCGCTAGCAATGCTGAGTTGTTGATTACAAGGTAAAATACTCGTTTAATAAAACAATTAAAATGATACCAATTTTTAAAAAATTAAGAAACTAATTAAATTTAATTTAAACTAAGATTTTACCTTAACATACAAAACAAGCAGAAAAAATATTTAAAGAAAAATACATCTTCCCCAGGTTGCAATCGAACGTACGACCTTTGGTTCTGTAAGCCGCTGACATAACCAAATGACTACGAATTGACAGCTGTCATTGTACAAATGTAGCAATAAAAACTAAAGGTTAAAATTTTCAAATTATTTTCAATAAATTCTTGAAATTACATTATGAAACTGAAGTAATGTGTATTAAATATGATGTAGGAATGGATGTAGTATTGTCGTGTGCAATATGGTATCAAGTATCATAGTTGTCGCTGGGACACACGGTACACGGTATACGCTATGTTTTGCACTTTATCCTCAAACGAATACAAAATAGTTTTAAAAAATACAAATTTTGAAAGTAAACTGTATGACAAATATTTATATTGTTACCATAGATACTCTGTAACAAATAGCACGTATTTACTTGACAACGGGATTAATTAAATCAATTCCTTGACAACGGGATTAAATATGAAAAATAATCCCTTGGAATCAAATTAGAAACCTTAGTCCCTAAAAATAAAGACTAAAGAAAAGTTTTAGTTCCGGAAGCGCAAAAAATTACTAAATTTACAACTACAAATAAAAATTAAAAATTGTAATTAGGTAATTTTCAAGCTGTGAAAAGACTTAATCTGAACGACTCTTATTTCTTAAACTTTCGAGTCTGAAACAGCAATAGGCATGAATTTGTTCTTTCTGAATTTATGTGTGAACATTATGAAATATTTATATCAAAAACTTATCACTTGTCAGAAAAATCTGTGATATTTTGATCTATTGCAACAAATATTTTTCTTTACTAATTTTCCAGAGTCAACATCCAGTGATACCAGACCTATCAAGTGCGACGTGTGTGACAGAACATTCAGTCGAAGTAACTATTTAGTGAATCACAAACGCTGTCACACCGGTAAAAAACCTTATAAGTGTGACATATGTGACAAAACATTCAGCACTAGTAGGATTTTAGTGAGGCACAAACGTTGTCACAAAAGTGAAAAAATCTTCAAGTGCGACGTATGTGACAAAACATTCACTGAGATATACAGTTTAAAGCGACACATACGTTATCACACCGGGGAAAAACCTTATAAGTGTGATGTATGTGACAAAACATTCACTGAGAAATGCCATTTAATGACACACAAACTCTATCACACCGGTGAAAAACCTTATAAGTGTGATGTATGTGACAAAACATTTAGTCAAAGTAGCAATTTAGTGCAACATAAACGCTGTCACACCGGAGAAAAGCCTTATAAGTGCGACGTATGTTACAAAACATTCAGCATGAAATGCAATTTAGTGCAACATAAACGCTGTCACACCGGTGAAAAACCTTATAAGTGCGACATATGTCACAAAACATTCGGTTATTGTACCAGTTTAGTGGCGCACAAACGCAGTCACACCGGTGAAAAACCATATAAGTGTGATGAATGTGACAAAACATTTAGTTTTAATGGCAATTTAGTAACGCACAAACGTTGTCACACCGGTGAAAAACCTTATAAGTGTGATATATGTGACAAAACATTCAGACAAAGTAGCTATGTAGTGAATCACAAACGCTGTCACACCGGTGATAAACCTTATAAGTGCGACACATGTGACAAAACATTCAGCATGAAATTCAATTTAATGCAACATAAACGCTGTCACACCGGTGAAAAACCTTATAAGTGTGACATATGTGACAAAACATTCAGTTATAGTAACTCTTTAGTGAATCACAAACGCTGTCACACCGGTGATAAACCTTATAAGTGTGACACATGTGACCAAACATTTAGTCAAAGTAGCAATTTAGTGAGGCACAAACGTTGTCATACCGAGGAAAAGACAAGACAAAACATTTAGTGTATACTATAAACCCAGAATAATTAGGTTTACCGACTACCGATAGGTTTCTACAGTTTCTAGGTGTCTCTGCTGGTCAGGAGCTGCCCGATTCGATGCTCAAATATTTGCGTGGGAACTTTCTGTCACTTAATA
This sequence comes from Agonum fuliginosum, assembly GCA_947534325.1. Taxonomy (NCBI): domain Eukaryota; kingdom Metazoa; phylum Arthropoda; class Insecta; order Coleoptera; family Carabidae; genus Agonum; species Agonum fuliginosum. The sequence continues at coordinate 20,812,048 of OX384044.1, forward strand.
CAATTTTTAAAATTAAGTAATTTGTGCTTTATGTAATATTATAAAAATATATGGGAAATATAAAGTACATTTAAGGCTAAAAAAAGAATCAGGTGAATATTGCTGTGAATATCTCAAAGTGTTCAAGAAAAACTATCAGTGTAATTATAGGTTATTTTTATTTTAGGAAAATATGAGTATAAATCAGCATTGTTTTGTACCAAATTGTACTTCGGGATATAAAACAAATAAAGAGAAAGTCTCACTATTTAAAGCTCCAAATGATCCCGAGCGCTAGATACGAGCCATACCGCGCAAAGATCGTCTACTTACGTCCAGAAGCTCAGTATGTGCGAAACATTTTCAGGAAGATGATATTATATGTTGGAAATCCCGAGAGGTATTATTATTATTCATAATACTTAATAAATAAATCTTACAGAACAATTTAGTTACTATTTTATAGTATTAAAGTATATTTTACATTTAAATAAGTTCCAATATGGAATCCGACGATACTACTAGAGACACCTAGCGGTCATTACTCATTCTGACCGCTAGAAGAGATTAGAATAGAGTAGAGTTTATTGACCATTTTGCAATATACATATATTGTTCATAGTAAGTCGCATTGAATTGATTAAAATTTAAAAAAATATTTTATCCAACACCTCTTAATAAAAGCATCATAACTATGGTGATTTTAAACAAGCAAAGTAAAAAATTACCCACAAGTGGCTTTGATCAAAATTATACCCACTGTGGGTAAATTGTTACTTTGCTTGTTGGAAGTCACCATAGAAACGATGTTTTAGGTTGAAACTTAATATTTTTAAGATATTTAAGCAATTATTAAGAGGTGTTGGATAAAACGTTATACTTCACACGTGGGCAAAAAGGAAAGATCCACTCGAGAAAATTATTTCACTTAGCCTTCGGCCTCGTGAGTTAAGATTTCCCTCGTGGGTAATTCCTTACTTTGCCCACTTGTAAAGTAAATAACTATAAACCTTAGTTACAATATAAATAAATTTTTAAAAAATATAGTAAAAATATTTTTAGCCACATTTATGTGCTCCTCTACTGAATAAAAACAGTAACGTAGTAGGAATTTCTTAATCTTACTGTTAAATGCAGAATTACTTAAATTTTTAACTTGTACAGGTAAAAAGTTACATAAACTAACATTTAAAGAATTAATTTTAGATTTGCTCAATCTAAAACGTTGTGTATGAATTAGATGTGCATTTCTGGTATCATATTCATGAAAATTTGCTGCTGTAGAAAAATTATCTTTATTTTCATGAATCTCTACAAGTGTAGAAAATATAGTGGTAATATACCAAACTTAATAAAATGTGGCTTACAGTGATTTCTATTTCTTACTCCTGCAATAATTCTTATAGCTTGCTTCTGTTGTCGAAAAATGCTGATTAATTACCCCCATAGATTAATTACTCCATAATTTATCAATGAGTGAAACAGACCAAAATAAACTGTCAGTAGTGTATCTAAATTTAATACCAAACTAAGTTTTCGAAGTAAGTATATAATACTTGCAAGTTTCTTTGATAAATAAAAAACATGATTGTACCAATTTACACGATCATCAATATACAGTCCCAATTTTAACAAAATTATCTTTTGGTACTTTATTGTTTGAAGATATAACAATCATTTGGGTTTTGATAGTTATGTATAATTTCCTAATTTTTACAGGGAATGTGGATGATTCTTCTTCCGATGACGAAATATTAACTGTGAACAGTAATTCAACAAGAACAAGTGTTCTTTTTTTGAATCACGATGTATACATAATACAGAGTCAGTGTTGTAAAAGTACTATTATATTGTGTCATTCTTAGTATCAGATTGTAATTACTTAATATGAGTTGTTGTTAATATAAAAACTTAAGAACAAGAAACATTATTATAATATATATTATTTATTCTTCTTGAATGTTTATTATTTTGTGCCAACACAGTCCATACGGATATTTATAGGAATAATTCTTCGGTATAAAATATTAATAATTTATGTAATTTTGCTATAAACAAAATAAAATTTAAATGTTAACAAGAAGAAACGCCGATTTCGTTGAATGATAAAATTTTTTATTCAATTTTGACGTTTTAAACTGCTATTATTAACTCCATATCAACAACTTTAAATAAATGTTTATTCACATGTGAATTAAAACTTTTTAAATCACTCAACACATTTTTAAATCACTCTGATGTCATTATTTCGTCAAAAATGCATTTAAAAAATGACAACTTGCCACTGACGACTACATTGCTTTTCTTTTTTGTTACCTATGTCAAAATAAATTTATAATTCATATATTTGAAATAATTTCGTCAAAATTGAATAAAATATTTTATCTACAACAATAGAATAATGTATTCATTATATACGTGAAAGTAGTATAATAAACCCCTCCATCCATAAGGACACATTATGAAATAATGAATTCATTATTTCACACTGTTAAATAATGAGTACTTTATTCTCTCGAACTGTCAAACTGCCATCACATCTGTTACATCAAGTTATCATTTTATGACGTTGTAAGCAGAAACAGTAAAAATAATAAAAATTTGTAAAACGCTGAATATGACTAGCCTATAATAGTTCTAAATTACTCGGATAAATTGTCATCACACCAAAGTTTGAGGTTAGGTTAATATCAATACAAATTTGTAGTAAGAAAATGTTGTTTTATTTAAAAAGTTGTAGATAAAACGTCGTATTTGACTCGAAAATAATGGCTATAATTAACTCGGATGATTTATACACTCGCCTTCGGCTCGTGAACAAACTTTCATCCTCATTAATTATAGTCTACATTATTTACTCGTTAAATAATATACTAGTATAAACCACGTGAGATTCGAATGTTTATTCATTCGAAGAAATTAGCCCACTCGCCCTTCGGGCTTGAGGGCTAAACTTTCTTCTCTTGAATAAACATTCATGTATCTCACTTGGTGTATAAATATCTATTATTCAATTTTGACTTTTTAAACTGCTATTATTAACTCCATAGCAACATCTTTAAATAAATGTTTATTCACAAGTGAATTAAATTTTTTTTAAATCACTCATCAACACATTTTTAAATCACTCTGACGTTTTAAACTGTTTTTATTACGTCAAAAATGCATAAAAACAATGACAACTTGCCACTAACGACTACTTTGATTATTTATTTTGTTATGTCAAAATAAATTTATAATTCTTAATTTGAAATAATTTCGTCAAAATTGAATAAAATATTGTATAAACCACGTGAGATATGAATGTTTATTCACTCGAAGAAATTATCCCACTCGCCCTTCGGGCTCGGGGGCTAAACTTTCTTCTCTTGAATAAACATTCATGTATCTCACTTGGTGTATAAATATCTATTATTATGGATTAAGTGGCAAAACAAACGGGCATGAGATAATTAGTAATTACAAATTAAGTTGTTAATTATATTTATTTCCAATATTTCGCAAACAATTTCGTTGTTTCCTCAGGGAAAACTAAAACGGTTTCATTTTCGTTAAAATTTGTACAGTTAACAAATAATATAATACTTACAATAATGTAACATTGTAAAAATTTTGACAAAATTTCCTGAATTTTCAATTTTGCAAGTTCCATACGTAAACAAGAAACATTATTATAATTAATCGTATCATCAACTGTTATTTATTTATTTTAACATGCAACATTTATTGATAATATTATAATCAACAAAATACGTTAGATACTTATAATTAAACAATATCTTCAGCAATAAATTGCTCTATTTTTAATAAACTCTGTTTTATACTGAGACAATTTTATATACCTACCTACAATATTTAGTTTGTGATTCTGCGCAGTTCGTATATAATAATAATTTGACAGTCGCGCTTATCTATGTTTTCAGACAATTTACGAAGCAATGCAATATTTCACACAATTTGCTGTATGATACTACACAATTTAAATTGTGCCAAAAATTGAACAAAATCTTGTTCAAGATTTAGTGTAGTGTAAAACGGGCTTTATATGAAAACTTTCAACTAATAGACCATATTAATTATTATAGCGCGAGCGCCTCTTCCGGCTGACTTGCGATGTAAAAAAGTGATGCCAGGGATGTCAACAATTTCTTATTTTTCTAAATAAGTTGGTAATGATCAGCCGTTTCGGTGTTAAAATTTTAATTTTTTAATTTTAAAACACGATTTGAAACACAATATTTGTAACTAAGCATATTGATATAAATTATATGACACTACATCAACAGAAAAACACACTTTTAAGTTATCTATCACTCGAGATGTTGGGAAGCCGCTAAAAAAAATTCAAATTTTCATAGTTATTTTCACATAATAAACTAATGATCATTTATATTAAACAGGGGCAGAATTCGATACTTCGTTATTAAATATAACTGATATTAAAAAACGGCCATGTGATTCTGTCTGCATGAATTACTATATTAGTTTAAAAATTCACTTTTTCCCATAAGGAAACATTAGTTCCATTTCGGTAGTACTCACAGCATTGTGATTGGTGATTACTGAGCATGCGCATTGAATAATTAATATGGTCTATTAAAAAGATAAAATTGTTGATTTGTTTTAACATCGCTGTCGTTCATGATACGATTAAGTTTTGAATATAACGCGAATATATGCGATTTAAGCTCCCTTGGATATTCAAAGAAAGTCGGTTTCATCTCGTCGCTTAGCAACATCCTTGGTATTATAAATCGCATAATATTTTTATTATATTAATAGCTATACAGGGTGTTTCATAACTTCGAGTACATACGTTAATGGTTATGTTGTTTGATATTATGCTGATTACGAATCTAAAAAAAATTCTTTTAATTCGAAAAATTATGGGTTGTTTACCTAATGCTTATGGCACACCGGTCGAGGAGCATCGAGGACCATCGAGTAACTCCTCGATGAAACGAAAGAACGCACCCGTCCGCGATGGATTTCTATTTAATCGGTGACAAATACATTAAAGTTTTGCGCGAAATCAAATCCAAAGATACGTCTGAAATGAGATACATTCGTTTCATCGAGGAACAACTCGATTAAAATAGCGGCGCCCCTATTTTTCGTCGAGGACGGGGTGCGTTCTTTCGTTTCATCGAGGAGTTACTCGATGGTCCTCGATGCTCCTCGACCATTGTGCCATAGGCATAAAACATTTTTTGTAGTACTGCACTGGATTCGTTTTCCTATTAAATACAAACAATAGAAGTAGGTAATGAACATCTTAAATTACATAATACTAGTAAAATAACAAACGAAATTTAATTATTTTTAATGAAGCAAAAATTACTCCACCTAGTGGCAGTGGCTACGAAAATTTTGACTGGGAAACATGGAAATTAACTTTGCGATTTTAAGAAAAATTCTTTTTTATTCGTAATCAGCATATCAAACAACATATACCCTTAACGTATGTACCTGAAGTTATAAAACAGCCTGTATATTATTTATTTTTCTTGAATGTTTATTATTTCGTGCAAGCACAGTCATAATAACCGATATTCATAGGAATAATTTTTCTGTATAAAATAATAATTTATGTAATTTTGTTATACACAATATAATATTTTTTTCTAAAGAATACAACATTCTGGTAACTGGCAACACTGCTTCTGCCTAAATACAAACACTAATCAGTTGGCAACACTGTCCACCATGTGTTTATGTGTATGTGTATCTTTGGTCTGTGTCTGTGTGTGTTTGCTTTATTAGTTCAATTTGTTAAACGTCAAACTTTATTTAAAAAATGTTTTCAATAATTGAAATTAATAATATTAAACAAGAAACGTGTGAGAATGAACTCAACAGGTACTCTATAACAAGAACAACAGAAAATTGTATAGTAGACAATCCAAATGAAGATGAGACTAAACATAATCAGAACCCAGAAGTTGTTGGCGAAATATTACCAAAACAAAGTAATGAAATGCAATACATGAATATTTCTGATAATATTGAAAACTATCAAGCGCAAGAAGAATATGTTATCCAAGAAGTTGATCAAAAAATCATAGTAAAAGAAGAAACAGAAGACAACTATGGTATTATTGATGTAAAACCAGAATTATACAATGATGAAATTGTAAAAGAAGAATGTGAGGATAATAATTATAATTTGATTGATATAAAGTCAGAATTATATAATGATGCATTTTTCGATGGAACAGACAATAATGAAGGTATGTTTTTGTTTTAAGGGAGAGAACCTCTCATTCGATATTCGGAAGTGCCCGAACAATAACATAATAAAGTAGATAGGCACATTATTGCCGTAGGGTGAAAATATGATTTTTCTATCCCTGTCTTGACTTCTACTCTCGCTCGTGAAAAAATTATTTTATTTACAATTATTACAAATAACAATTAGAGATATTATAGTATATTACATAACGAGCATCGAAAGTGTAAGATAACAAGCGAGTGAAATTGAGGAATGAGGCGCATAGCGCCGAGTGGTTCAATTTCACGAGCACTGTTATCTCACTTTTGAGCGAGTTATGTACACTATTTTTCAGACGACCACAAAATATTTAAAAAAATGTTCAATGAACTAAATTATATACAACTGTTGAAGTTGAAGCACTGACGTTTAAAAGTTAGGTTATGCCTCGATACCAACTGTGCAACTATAATCTGAAATGTCAAAAATACCAAAGAATACACAATTAGCCAATAAATAATTATTATTAAATTGAAAAATGAAAATTTGTGTCTATATAATATTACAGACTGTGTCAAAATGTCAATTTATTGCATTAATATATACTTTTTTTCCATTTATTTGAATTGATTTTTACTCGTAACGCCATCTGTTGTCATATAGTGTAACTCGAAGCGTTACGTTATAAGTGTGCGTTAGACTAACATGTTAGTTTGTGTTATTTGTTTGTTTCCATTGTAGTTTATAACATTGTTATGGCAAGTTTCCATAGTGGTCGTCTGAAAATTTATTTTGAAGCTATAAAATTACCGGCTCAACTTGGATACGGTGCCTTGCCCAAATTTGATTTTTCCCGCTAGATGGCAGCATAAGTTTTTGTAACTGTGTTTGGACTATTCCAGCGGTTCTGAAACGATGGTTTTCATATATATTTTTGGTACAAACTCTGATTACAACAAACTCGCTGTTAGGTTAAGTTAGGTTAGGTTAGATTAAAAACGTCAAAACACGAGTTTGTTGTTTAATCAGAGTTTGTATCAAAAATATATATGAAAACCATCGTTTCAGAACCGCTGGAATAGTCCAAACACGGTGTTACAAACTGTCATCTAGCGGGAAAAAATCAATTTTGGGCAAGGCACCGTATCCCATTTTTACCAAATAACCTTATTCTGAACGACACTTATTTCTTAAATTTTCGAATCTTAAACTGCAATAAGCTCAAAAAGCATTAAATTGTCCTCACTTAATTTAAGTGTGAACATGAAAATGTTGATTTGTCTGAAAAATTTTTAAAATTCAATGTTCACAACATAAAATTTTATATAAATTACATATTTTTAATAAATAGTTAGTATGATGGCCAAAAAATAGAATACCTACATTATGCGTGCGGAAGGTAATTTTACAACGCTTGGTTTTATTAAAGCACTCCGCTTCGCGTCGTAATTTAATGTAAGTAGAACCCCGCGTTGTAAAATTGAACCTACCGCACATATAATGTAAATTACTATTATTTAACCCGTTTCCTTTAAGGTTAAATGAAAAAAATCAAAGGACCAATTTGTAGAGCGGAAAATTCTCTTTAAATAGGTCGAGAAAACCATGAAAATATATTTTGAAAATCGCATGACACAAATAACAGCCAATGGAAGAATTGATAACAATAATAGTTCCCTTGTTATATAAAAATTTAGTGCAAAATTTTTACTGAAGCTTGAGGAACTTAACTGAAATTAATAAGCGGAAACTATTTTGTATATAAATAAGTAATTAATAAGGTAAATAATACTAATTTATTAATGTTAAAAGTACAAATTTAGTAAATATATCTAGTTTCATTTGTAACATAAAATGAATTCAAAAATAGAGCGGCGGTGTCATTGCGATTTTCTTACCGAATATGCACTCGTGCATTAATTCATGCCCAGGATATTTTTTATCGTGCATTCCAACAACGTAATTCGTTTTCGTATACCACTCGAGCTAATAAAGACGGTGGAAAGCACTCAAAAACATTTCCGGAAAAAATTAATGCACATGTGATATTATAAGTGACATTTTATAATTGTTCATTTAAATATAGTGAAATTTTGTTTATTTTAGATGAAATTAAATATGAACTTGTTGATGAAATTGTGAAAGAAGAAACAGAAGTCAACATTGATATTATTGATGTAAAGACAGAATAATTATATAATGATGCATTCTTAGATGGAACAGAAAAAAATGAAGGTATGTTTTTGTTTTAAGGGAGTGAAATGTATAAACAATAGCATTTTCTCCTAAGGTATTTATTTAATTTAACCTATACTCTGTTTGAAATAACAAAAGAATTTTGACAGATAGATTCTTGTGATTCTATTGGTTGCTATGCTTTGGTGTGAAGAACGGTTTACACAAACACAATTCAAATGTTTTTTCAATAAGAGTATTGTCAATAGGGTGGTTGCACGTTTTTTTTATTACTTTAGATTGAAGATTTTGCTTCATTATTAATAAAAATATATATATTTTTTTTAAGTAGGTACTTTTTGAAATATTGTGCTATAAAGATTCGCGCTAAAAAGTCTTCAATAAAACTACCTCCCACTCTTGTGACGTCAAGCGCTCTTAGCTCACCTATCAGCCAATAGGATGCTCGCACCACCACGTGTACACAAAGCATATGTATACCATTTCGTCTGTAGAAGGTTATGTGTGGTTAGCTGTCATTTTTATTTTATATTATAATATCTTTATTTAAATATTACTTCTTGCATATTACGTGTAAATCAAGATAAATATCTCAGTTGAATGATGTTTTTGTCAAAAATATTTACAATTATGAACGAAAATGGCATCTGTCACTTTGACGTTTGTTCAAACTCAAAAATAGTACAAATTTCAGTCGCTAGGGGCGGCGCTGGTTTAGAGCACTTTGACGTCACAGTTTGTTTTAAGTCACGTGGTTTATTTGAAAATATGTGCATTTTTTAACAATCAATAATTCTTTATTTATAGGTGTTAGTACGATTTTATTTTAACAAATATTGTTTAAATATGGATTATTACTTATATATACAGGGTGTCTATTTAACTCGGGCCACTATTATTAATTCCTAAACTAGAACAGATACGACTTCGGTTAAATTAGACAAAAGTTACCTTATCAGAAGGCCATTCCAGTGATGTTTTTGTTTATCCAAAAATATGCACAGGTAACTAGATAGAGCAAAAACTTTTATTTTTTTAAATGGCAATCACAGTTAGCTATGGCATCATTAAAAGGAGTATTTGTTTCTCTTTTCAACTGTATGTAAATTTTCATCATTTATTTTTTAAATAAATGTTTTATTTACACAAAACATAATATACTTAATTCTAATGGCACTTATTAAAGTAGGCTTTGATAAAAACAATTTAAAACGATTTATATTGTATTAAACATTTTTCTCGTATTGCTGTCAGTTTTTATATTGTTAAAAGTAGTTTTTAGTACTGTTGTCATATTAAATTGTTTTTATCAAGGCCTACTTTAATAAGTGCCATTAGAATTAAGTGTATTTGGTTTTGTGTAAATAAAACATTAATTTAACAAATAAATGATGAAAATTACATACAGTTTTGCAAAGAGAAAAAAATACTCCTTTTAATGATGCCATAGCTAACTGTGATTGCCATTTAAAAAAATAAAAGTTTTTGCTCTATCTAGTTACCTGTGCATATTTTTGGATAAACAAAAACATCACTGGAATGGCCTTCTGATAAGGTAACTTTTGTCTAATTTAACCGAAGTCGTATCTGTTCTAGTTTAGGAATTAATAATAGTGGCCCGAGTTAAATAGACACCCTGTATATATATATATATATATATATATATATATATATATATATACCGGGCGTTTCCTGAAACAGGCGCACCCCCCAAAAAAGTTGTATTTTTAAGTCAATTACATTAATATTATAGATTTATAAACTACATTCAAAGGCGCATTAAACTACATAATTAATAAATTTTTATAACTTCCTGTTTAGCCGGAAGTGAGATCAACTTGCTTATTTTAAATGGAACACCGCGTATATTTTTAAGATTTTAATTCTACATAAAATTCTGAATACAACCATGTATAATAAGCTACTTTTTCGTTGTAGATTTCTAAGTAAAATAATAATTAAAATATTACAGAAACATATCGATTCATTCCAAGTTAACTATGAAATAAATGATAAAAACAGAAATTATACGAAGAGTTTTACTATGTATTTTGAAAATTTACTACAAATAATATAATTGAATTGCAATTCCTTATTAAATTAGTTATTTTTTTAATAAACTGACATTTTTACTGTCATAAAATTTGTATCTTATCATTTATTTCATAGCTAACTTGGAATGAATCGATATGTTTCTGTAATATTTTAATTATTATTTTACTTAGAAATCTACAACGAAAAAGTAGCTTATTATACATGGTTGTATTCAGAATTTTATGTAGAATCAAAATCTTAAAAAATATACGGGTGTTCCATTTAAAATAAGGAAGTTGATCTCACTTCCGGCTAAACAGGAAGTAATAAAAATTCATTAATTATGTAGTTGAATGCGCCTTTGAATGTAGTTTATAAATCTATAATATAAATGTAATTGACTTAAAAATACAACTTTTTTGGGGGGTGCGCCTGTTTCAGGGAACGCCCGGTATATAGGTAAAGTTAAAAATCTCGGGAATCGGTCAGGGCTCAAATACAAGTTGTTTACGTACTTAAATTTATTTCAAAAATTCCAAATATTCCAGGGATTTTTGAAATAAATTTAAGTACGTAAACAACTTGTATTTGAGCCCTGGAGGTTGATTCTATAACTTTACAAGACTGTTGTACGAACGCAGCTATTGTAAATAATGACGTCATACTGTCTAGTAATTTTTAACCATCGTGTTGGCAAGACCCCGTTACTTACTAGATTTATGTTGGCTATACTACTAGCATGCACATCTGACAGCCAATTTAAATTTTAAATGATGTATATACAAAAAAATATTATTGTATGAAGATAAAAATTCATTACAATTAACACAAGAAAACGTTTTGATATTTAAATAATAATACAAATACACGAAGAGGTTAACTCTCAACAAACAATGACCAATGACAGCCAAACTTTCAAAGAGAGAGACAGATACAGTTTATTTTTTTGTGGTAGGCTTCACGTCATCATTCACATTCGTACGAATCAAATCAACAGTAGTGGGAGAAAATTTGGGCGTCACGTTTCTGTTCGGCCATACAGATGAAGCGATGTTGTTCTATCGCATTTTATGTCTTTAGTGAGAAAGAGATGCAGTCATTAGACAAACGTTGAATTTTAAGATAAGTGGGGTAGGCACGTGTAGGACGAAGACAGGAGATATGATGTTCGTTAATTCTTAGTTCGGAAAGTAATGACGTGAAGCCTACCACAAGAAAAATAAACTGTATCTTGCAGCGTACGTACAACACCTACCGAGCTGTTGTAACTTATTTACAAGATATCGCAAGTCATGACGTCATTATATAGGTTCTACAAAAATCCGCTAGGCGCTCCAGCATCGCCGGTCTTGTAAATATGACAGTTATGGTCTTGTAAAGTTATAGAATCAACTCCCTGACCGATTCCCGAGATTTTAACTTTACCTATACTACAAACGGTCGATAACTTATTTCCTCTATATATATATATATATATATATATATATATATATATATATATATATATATATATATATATATATATATATATATATATATATATATATATATATATATATATATATATTACAAAGTTGTAGAGAATAAAATTTACTACAACTTTGATACAAAACAATTTTTTCCCAGGTCTATGGTTCGCAAGACAAGCGTTTTGTTTGCTATTTGCAAAAATGTTGAATTTTTCCTAATGCAACTGTAACTTTCAAACAGATGAACATATCGACTTCCGGTTTTAAATATTCAATTTAACAGACATTTAACAACACACAAGAAATTTTTAAAATGCCAAAATTTTACCATTTTCTCTTCGAAAAAAACTTTAAATTTTAGCTTAACCAAAGCCTATAAAAAATTTAATATATATTATAGGAAATTGTCTTAAGAAATTCAATTCCGGAAACCGGATGTCGATATCTCAATTAGTTCAGAAATTATAGTAACAAAATCACCAAAATTTAAAAAAATAAGTAAAAATTATTTATATTCTTTAAAAAAAAATTTGCTATACAAGGGTGACGAAATTTTTTTTTTTAATTTGGATAGAAAAATGTCTTTTAAATTGAATATTTAAAACCAGAAGTCGATATGTTCATCTGTTTGAAAGTTACAGTTGCATTAGTTGGTATCAACTTAAATAGTTTGGGAAGAAAGATAAATTTATTTAAATTTTGCTGAATAAAGCATAAAATTAAAGGAGTTACGAAATATGTTATTAAAACTTATAGTCGGGGAAGTACTGTGGTGGACACAGCAGATTTTTTGTTCTGAAATGGGTAAACAACTTAATATTGAGAACTGACATGGCTGGTGGCGGCAGCATTATCGTTCTGCTGATCATGAATTTAAAATAAGATCAATTTTATTTATCTTTTATGAAATTAACATTGTATTATTTAACCAGCACATAATGTAGACTATAACTCAAGAGGATGAAAGTTTATACACGAGCTGAGGGCGAGTATCTAATCATCCGAGATAATTATAGCTATTATGTGCGAGTCAAATACGATTATCTACGATTTTTTAAATAAAACATAACTTTACATATTTTTATTATTACAAATAATAATCTAACCTCACATTTTGGTGTGATGACCGTTCATCATTATACCAGTGTTGAATATTGAACTCATACAATAGTGTTGAATTATGAATTCATAATACAATAGTGTGTATTATAGAGGGGTTTATCTTACTACAGTTATCTAATGAATGTATTAGTCAATGGTCGTAGATAAAAACAAACGAAAAAGAGAAAAATATTATAATGGGTACTAGTGTATATTTTTACATTTAAATCAGTGTCAATATAGTATCACCTGATACAGCCAGAGACACCTAGCGCTAAATTACCTGACTGACTGACTCAAAAATAAGCAATCTGATTGGTCAGCAGAACGCGGCAAATTTAATAAGTTCCGCCGCATTTTCAGACAAAGTATAGACTTCTATTCATTATTACAGATAAATTTTCATAAACCTTTTTAATGATTGTCATGAAAACAGCTCAAATTTTTTAAAAATCAGTCTCATGTTTCTCTTAATAACAAAATAAAATTTAAAAATGTATTCCAAAAAATTAGTACACAAAAAAATCCCATCATTATAATTGTATACCTAATAACTGTAAATTTAAATAATTAATAAAATTATTGCACTGGGTTTATAGTATACACTAAATGTTTTGTCTTGGTTTTTCCCCGGTGTGACAACGTTTATGCCTCACTAAATTGCCACTTTCACTGAATGTTTTGTCACATAAGTCACACTTATAAGGTTTTTCCCTGGTGTGACAACGTTTATGCCTCACTAAATTGTTACTTTCACTGAATGTTTTGTCACATATGTCACACTTATAAGGTTTTTCACTGGTGTGACAACGTTTGTGCCTCACTAAATTGCCACTATAACTAAATGTTTTGTCACATATATCACACTTATAAGTTTTTTCACCTTTGTGACAACGTTTGTGCGTCACTAAATTGGCAGTTTGACTAAATGTTTTGTCACATACATCACACTTATAACGTTTTTCCCCGGTGTGACAATGTTTGTGTGTCACTAAATTGCCACTATGATTAAATGTTTTGTCACATATATCACACTTATAAGGTTTTTCACCGGTGTGACAGCGTTTGTGTTTCACTAAATTGCAAGTTTGACTAAATGTTTTGTCACATATGTCACACTTATAAGGTTTTTCACCGGTGTGACAGCGTTTGTGTGTCTTTAAATCGTAGCTCCTGCTGAATGTTTTGTCACATATGTCACACTTATAAGGTTTTTCACCGGTGTGCAAGCGTTTGTGTTTCGCTAAATTGTTATTTCGACTAAAAGTTTTGTCACATGTGTCACACTTATAAGGTTTTTCACCGGTGTGACAGCGTTTGTGTATCTTTAAATCGTAGCTCCTGCTGAATGTTTTGTCACATATGTCACACTTATAAGGTTTTTCACCGGTGTGCAAGCGTTTGTGTTTCGCTAAATTGTTATTTCGACTAAAAGTTTTGTCACATGTGTCACACTTATAAGGTTTTTCACCGGTGTGACAGCGTTTGTGTATCTTTAAATCGTATCTCATGCTGAATGTTTTGTCACATATGTCACACTTGTAAGGTTTTTCACCGGTGTGACAGCGTTTGTGTTTCGCTAAATTGCAAGTTTGACTAAATGTTTTGTCACATATGTCACACTTATAAGGTTTTTCACCGGTGTGACAGCGTTTATGTATCTTTAAATTGTAGCTCATGCTGAATGTTATATCACATATGTCACACTTATAAGGTTTTTCACTGGTGTGACAGCGTTTGTGGTTCTTTAAATCGTATCTCATGCTGAATGTTTTGTCACACACGTCGCACTTAAAATGTCTGGTATCACTGGATGTTGACTTTGGAAAATTAGTAAAGTAAAATATTTGTTGCAATACACCAAAATACTACAGATTTTTCAGACAAGTTTTTCATGTTCACACATAAATTAACTGAGGACAAATTTATGCTTTTTAAGCCTTTTGCAGTTTAAGATTCGAAAATTTAAGAAATAAGAGTCGTTCAGAATAAGTCTTTTTATAGCTTGAAATTAATTACAATTTTTATTACTTCCCCGACCTATGTAATAGAGGGAAGTATTGTAAGTATTGTGTGATTTTTTGACAGTTCGAGATTTTAATGCCTAGTGCACACGGAGAAACTTTTTGACATGTTTCCTGGAAAAAGTTTCCGGAAATTTTAAAGTTTTAACGGCGCCTATAAAAATGAGGCGTTTTCAGGAAACATTGTGAAGTGCAACTAACTTCGTATTTGTCAAACCGTCAAATGTGACATGTGATCATAAACATATTTATTGTTTTAAAAAAAAATCTCCATTTTCTTGAAACTTATTTCAGGAAACTTTGTGAAAAGTTTCCCCGTGTGCACTAAGCATAATGAATCTTCACGTGTTAGACCCTACTGAGCCCAAAAAACATAATTTAAAAAAATCGATCTGTTAGCCTGTCTGGATGTTGCATACCTTAAAAACGCGTTGGAATTTTTGACTAAAATTTTATATTTAAGATCTTGAGCCAAAATCTGACTTCAAGTTCGTTAATGAGCTTTATTCAACCAGTAGTAGGTACCAACTTTATAAACATAACTTTTTTATTTTTATCAAAATACTATCGTGTGTGGTATCAAATTAAAGCACTCGTTAATAGAATCCTAATAGAAAAACAAAAATAACATTTAAACAATCGTCAATTGTTTTATTTTTATCAATTATTTAAATTATACCGACTTTGGTGTCAATGTAAAGCGCTCGGGGAGATAAGTTAAGTAAAAATGTAAAAAGTGACATTTATGCGATTTTCAATTGTTTCTCAAAACATTATTCAAATTTTTTATTATTATATTATATTAGATTATATTTTTGTCATCTACAATTCGTATTTTAAATTTTTATCTGTACCTGATACTATTTAGGAAATAAATTATTGTTAATAATTCAAAGTATGAAACTTCAGTATTCAGTATCTTTTGGTCCAAGTTACTACGTAAATTTAAATTGATTATGACAGTGACAGTGTCAAAATAGTGACAAAATGAAAAAATATATTTGTAAATAAGTACTTATAGTAGGCATAGTCCAGTCAAAATAGGAAAAATGACGGTTCAAAATCCGAAAGTTTTGAAACTTTTTGGATGGTTCGGGCAGGTCTATACTATGTCCATCGAACACATAGAGTAATAAAACTAGTGGGCAGAGCCAAAACTGCGCAGCACAATGTGCGCAGAAGTAGGCTTTACAAGCAACAAATTTTAAAAAGCAGAAAAATTAAATAGTTTTATTTGAAATAAATATGGAAGAATTATATATTTTATCATTTATGTATAACATAATTTTAAAAGAAATATGAAGCACAATTTTTATTTACGACCGATTTTTTTGATGACCGATCTCAGCAGTTGAGTTTGGCTAGCAGTGTAAAACTGGCTTATCAATAGCAATACCGTATTTCAATTTCGCGCACATTTGTGGGAGGAGCATCTACTCTATCTGTTCGGTGGACATAGTATAGTAATGAACATTTCAAAAGTCCTGACCCGTAGGTGGCGAGCGGGGGCGGGGAACCACAAAATAGCTGCCAAAATCTGGGTTTTCTATAATATCTTTTTATCGCTGCATTGTAGCGTATAAGTGCTTTTTACAAAGTTGTAGAGAATAAAATTTACTACAACTTTGATTAAAAAAACGATTTTACCCCAGATCAATAGTTTGCAAGTTATGATAAAGGCAAGCGGAGCGTTTTTCCTAATGCAACTGTAACTTTCAAACAGATGAACATATCGACTTCTGGTTTTAAATATTCAATTTAAAAGACATTTTTCTATCCAAATTAAAAAAAAAAATTTCGTCACCCTTGTATAGCAAATTTTTTTTTAAAGAATATAAATAATTTTTACTTATTTTTTTAAATTTTGGTGATTTTGTTACTATAATTTCTGAACTAATTGAGATATCGACATCCGGTTTCCGGAATTGAATTTCTTAAGACAATTTCCTATAATATATATTAAATTTTTTATAGGCTTTGGTTAAGCTAAAATTTAAAGTTTTTTTCGAAGAGAAAATGGTAAAATTTTGGCATTTTAAAAATTTCTTGTGTGTTGTTAAATGTCTGTTAAATTGAATATTTAAAACCGGAAGTCGATATGTTCATCTGTTTGAAAGTTACAGTTGCATTAGGAAAAATTCAACATTTTTGCAAATAGCAAACAAAACGCTTGTCTTTATCATAACTTGCGAACCATAGACCTGGGAAAAAATTGTTTTGTATCAAAGTTGTAGTAAATTTTATTCTCTACAACTTTGTAATATATATATATATATATATATATATATATATATATATATATATATATATATATATATATATATATATATATATATATATATATATATATATATATATATATATATTACAAAGTTGTAGAGAATAAAATTTACTACAACTTTGATACAAAACAATTTTTTCCCAGGTCTATGGTTATATATATATATATATATATATATATATATATATATATATATATATATATATATATATATATATATATATATATATATATTACAAAGTTGTAGAGAATAAAATTTACTACAACTTTGATACAAAACAATTTTTTCCCAGGTCTATGGTTCGCAAGTTATGATAAAGACAAGCGTTTTGTTTGCTATTTGCAAAAATGTTGAATTTTTCCTAATGCAACTGTAACTTTCAAACAGATGAACATATCGACTTCCGGTTTTAAATATTCAATTTAACAGACATTTAACAACACACAAGAAATTTTTAAAATGCCAAAATTTTACCATTTTCTCTTCGAAAAAAACTTTAAATTTTAGCTTAACCAAAGCCTATAAAAAATTTAATATATATTATAGGAAATTGTCTTAAGAAATTCAATTCCGGAAACCGGATGTCGATATCTCAATTAGTTCAGAAATTATAGTAACAAAATCACCAAAATTTAAAAAAATAAGTAAAAATTATTTATATTCTTTAAAAAAAAATTTGCTATACAAGGGTGACGAAATTTTTTTTTTTAATTTGGATAGAAAAATGTCTTTTAAATTGAATATTTAAAACCAGAAGTCGATATGTTCATCTGTTTGAAAGTTACAGTTGCATTAGGAAAAACGCTCCGCTTGCCTTTATCATAACTTGCAAACTATTGATCTGGGGTAAAATCGTTTTTTTAATCAAAGTTGTAGTAAATTTTATTCTCTACAACTTTGTAAAAAGCACTTATACGCTACAATGCAGCGATAAAAAGATATTATAGAAAACCCAGATTTTGGCAGCTATTTTGTGGTTCCCCGCCCCCGCTCGCCACCTACGGGTCAGGACTTTTGAAATGTTCATTACTATACTATGTCCACCGAACAGATAGAGTAGATGCTCCTCCCACAAATGTGCGCGAAATTGAAATACGGTATTGCTATTGATAAGCCAGTTTTACACTGCTAGCCAAACTCAACTGCTGAGATCGGTCATCAAAAAAATCGGTCGTAAATAAAAATTGTGCTTCATATTTCTTTTAAAATTATGTTATACATAAATGATAAAATATATAATTCTTCCATATTTATTTCAAATAAAACTATTTAATTTTTCTGCTTTTTAAAATTTGTTGCTTGTAAAGCCTACTTCTGCGCACATTGTGCTGCGCAGTTTTGGCTCTGCCCACTAGTTTTATTACTCTATGTGTTCGATGGACATAGTATAGACCTGCCCGAACCATCCAAAAAGTTTCAAAACTTTCGGATTTTGAACCGTCATTTTTCCTATTTTGACTGGACTATGCCTACTATAAGTACTTATTTACAAATATATTTTTTCATTTTGTCACTATTTTGACACTGTCACTGTCATAATCAATTTAAATTTACGTAGTAACTTGGACCAAAAGATACTGAATACTGAAGTTTCATACTTTGAATTATTAACAATAATTTATTTCCTAAATAGTATCAGGTACAGATAAAAATTTAAAATACGAATTGTAGATGACAAAAATATAATCTAATATAATATAATAATAAAAAATTTGAATAATGTTTTGAGAAACAATTGAAAATCGCATAAATGTCACTTTTTACATTTTTACTTAACTTATCTCCCCGAGCGCTTTACATTGACACCAAAGTCGGTATAATTTAAATAATTGATAAAAATAAAACAATTGACGATTGTTTAAATGTTATTTTTGTTTTTCTATTAGGATTCTATTAACGAGTGCTTTAATTTGATACCACACACGATAGTATTTTGATAAAAATAAAAAAGTTATGTTTATAAAGTTGGTACCTACTACTGGTTGAATAAAGCTCATTAACGAACTTGAAGTCAGATTTTGGCTCAAGATCTTAAATATAAAATTTTAGTCAAAAATTCCAACGCGTTTTTAAGGTATGCAACATCCAGACAGGCTAACAGATCGATTTTTTTAAATTATGTTTTTTGGGCTCAGTAGGGTCTAACACGTGAAGATTCATTATGCTTAGTGCACACGGGGAAACTTTTCACAAAGTTTCCTGAAATAAGTTTCAAGAAAATGGAGATTTTTTTTTAAAACAATAAATATGTTTATGATCACATGTCACATTTGACGGTTTGACAAATACGAAGTTAGTTGCACTTCACAATGTTTCCTGAAAACGCCTCATTTTTATAGGCGCCGTTAAAACTTTAAAATTTCCGGAAACTTTTTCCAGGAAACATGTCAAAAAGTTTCTCCGTGTGCACTAGGCATTAAAATCTCGAACTGTCAAAAAATCACACAATACTTACAATACTTCCCTCTATTACATAGGTCGGGGAAGTAATAAAAATTGTAATTAATTTCAAGCTATAAAAAGACTTATTCTGAACGACTCTTATTTCTTAAATTTTCGAATCTTAAACTGCAAAAGGCTTAAAAAGCATAAATTTGTCCTCAGTTAATTTATGTGTGAACATGAAAAACTTGTCTGAAAAATCTGTAGTATTTTGGTGTATTGCAACAAATATTTTACTTTACTAATTTTCCAAAGTCAACATCCAGTGATACCAGACATTTTAAGTGCGACGTGTGTGACAAAACATTCAGCATGAGATACGATTTAAAGAACCACAAACGCTGTCACACCAGTGAAAAACCTTATAAGTGTGACATATGTGATATAACATTCAGCATGAGCTACAATTTAAAGATACATAAACGCTGTCACACCGGTGAAAAACCTTATAAGTGTGACATATGTGACAAAACATTTAGTCAAACTTGCAATTTAGCGAAACACAAACGCTGTCACACCGGTGAAAAACCTTACAAGTGTGACATATGTGACAAAACATTCAGCATGAGATACGATTTAAAGATACACAAACGCTGTCACACCGGTGAAAAACCTTATAAGTGTGACACATGTGACAAAACTTTTAGTCGAAATAACAATTTAGCGAAACACAAACGCTTGCACACCGGTGAAAAACCTTATAAGTGTGACATATGTGACAAAACATTCAGCAGGAGCTACGATTTAAAGATACACAAACGCTGTCACACCGGTGAAAAACCTTATAAGTGTGACACATGTGACAAAACTTTTAGTCGAAATAACAATTTAGCGAAACACAAACGCTTGCACACCGGTGAAAAACCTTATAAGTGTGACATATGTGACAAAACATTCAGCAGGAGCTACGATTTAAAGACACACAAACGCTGTCACACCGGTGAAAAACCTTATAAGTGTGACATATGTGACAAAACATTTAGTCAAACTTGCAATTTAGTGAAACACAAACGCTGTCACACCGGTGAAAAACCTTATAAGTGTGATATATGTGACAAAACATTTAATCATAGTGGCAATTTAGTGACACACAAACATTGTCACACCGGGGAAAAACGTTATAAGTGTGATGTATGTGACAAAACATTTAGTCAAACTGCCAATTTAGTGACGCACAAACGTTGTCACAAAGGTGAAAAAACTTATAAGTGTGATATATGTGACAAAACATTTAGTTATAGTGGCAATTTAGTGAGGCACAAACGTTGTCACACCAGTGAAAAACCTTATAAGTGTGACATATGTGACAAAACATTCAGTGAAAGTAACAATTTAGTGAGGCATAAACGTTGTCACACCAGGGAAAAACCTTATAAGTGTGACTTATGTGACAAAACATTCAGTGAAAGTGGCAATTTAGTGAGGCATAAACGTTGTCACACCGGGGAAAAACCAAGACAAAACATTTAGTGTATACTATAAACCCAGTGCAATAATTTTATTAATTATTTAAATTTACAGTTATTAGGTATACAATTATAATGATGGGATTTTTTTGTGTACTAATTTTTTGGAATACATTTTTAAATTTTATTTTGTTATTAAGAGAAACATGAGACTGATTTTTAAAAAATTTGAGCTGTTTTCATGACAATCATTAAAAAGGTTTATGAAAATTTATCTGTAATAATGAATAGAAGTCTATACTTTGTCTGAAAATGCGGCGGAACTTATTAAATTTGCCGCGTTCTGCTGACCAATCAGATTGCTTATTTTTGAGTCAGTCAGTCAGGTAATTTAGCGCTAGGTGTCTCTGGCTGTATCAGGTGATACTATATTGACACTGATTTAAATGTAAAAATATACACTAGTACCCATTATAATATTTTTCTCTTTTTCGTTTGTTTTTATCTACGACCATTGACTAATACATTCATTAGATAACTGTAGTAAGATAAACCCCTCTATAATACACACTATTGTATTATGAATTCATAATTCAACACTATTGTATGAGTTCAATATTCAACACTGGTATAATGATGAACGGTCATCACACCAAAATGTGAGGTTAGATTATTATTTGTAATAATAAAAATATGTAAAGTTATGTTTTATTTAAAAAATCGTAGATAATCGTATTTGACTCGCACATAATAGCTATAATTATCTCGGATGATTAGATACTCGCCCTCAGCTCGTGTATAAACTTTCATCCTCTTGAGTTATAGTCTACATTATGTGCTGGTTAAATAATACAATGTTAATTTCATAAAAGATAAATAAAATTGATCTTATTTTAAATTCATGATCAGCAGAACGATAATGCTGCCGCCACCAGCCATGTCAGTTCTCAATATTAAGTTGTTTACCCATTTCAGAACAAAAAATCTGCTGTGTCCACCACAGTACTTCCCCGACTATAAGTTTTAATAACATATTTCGTAACTCCTTTAATTTTATGCTTTATTCAGCAAAATTTAAATAAATTTATCTTTCTTCCCAAACTATTTAAGTTGATACCAACTTGATTAAATGTAGCATAAATGTCATTTTTTACATTCTACTAAACTCGTCTCCCCGAGAGCTTTAAACTGACACCAAACTCGGTATAATATGAATAATGTAGGTATTAAAAAAAATTGACGATCGGTTAAATGTTATTTTTATCTTTCTACTAGAATTATTTTCCCGAAAGCTTTAATTTGATACCACACACGATAGTATTTTAATAAAAATAAAATAAGTTATATTTATAAAGTTGGTAGCACTGGTTGAATAAAAAAATTAGAATAATTTTTTTAGAAACAATTGACAATCGCGTAAATGTCATTTTTTACATTTTTACTAAACTTATCTCCCCAAGCGCTTTAAGGTGATTCGAGCGGTTCAGGCTAGTCAAATCATGGTTTAAATGTAACTGTGTATTGTAACCACTGAACTATATAAAATAACGGGAAGGACGATCTCCATAAGACATGTATATTAAAAGTACTTCCACCATGGAGCCCTCCATTTTGGATGTATTGGCAGCACTGCTAACCCCATAATTAGTGTCTTTTATTTTTATGTTGCCTAAAGTTAGTGACTTCTGTAACGTTACGTCACGTCGGGTCGTCGACAACCGTTTTTATTTTGTATTTTTGTCGTTCGGTTTGTTCGTCTTTTTCAGTGTTTTTGTTTGATCCTTTTTTGGTTTACTATGTTCTATTTTAGTATATTTTATTTAAAATGCCCGCCATTATATCAGCAATACAGGCAACCGCTAAAATGAAAGACACTAGATTTAAATAAAAGACACTAGATATGGGGTTAGCAGTGCAGCCAATTTATCCAAAATGGAGGGCTCCATGCTGGAAGTACATCTCTGTGGTGATCGTCCTTCCCGTTATTTTATATAGTTCAGTGATTGTAACTTTTAAAAATTACAATTATATGTTTCAAACATACGGTATGCAGGATTATGACAACATACAGTACTATTTTATATAATATTTATTTGTAAATAAAGTAAATAATTTATATGTCAATTAAAAGTTGCTGATTTGACTGTCATACCAACTTTGAAACATAAAATATATAAGCAAAGCGATTCTATTATAAAGATCATTTAAGCTTTAATAATATTGCAAACATTATAAATAGATAAGTAATTATGATCTAATATAAAATTTAAAACAACATTCTACGTCTGACAACTGACAACATAGCACCAAATGTTAGCTGTCACTTTGCAGTAGAAAGTGTCAAAATCTTTAAATTAGCACAAAATTTACAATTATACTGGACGGTTTACTGCAAATTATTATTATTATATTATTTAATAAGAAATAAAATACGAACGCAACCACATTAAAACCTAATTTGTCAAAAATCTTGTATTTCAAATTTATCGCAGAGTGCAACGGTGCAAGATCTA
This sequence comes from Agonum fuliginosum, assembly GCA_947534325.1. Lineage (NCBI taxonomy): Eukaryota > Metazoa > Arthropoda > Insecta > Coleoptera > Carabidae > Agonum > Agonum fuliginosum. The sequence goes on from OX384044.1 coordinate 20,835,705, forward strand.
CATTTAACTCCGTTATTTTTTTTAAATTCGTTACATAAAATATTTATTTCTGAGTTAACTAGGCGGTCAATTTTGATAATACTTCGCATACGTATACATCTATAACCACACATTAAATTAAATAGTGTTTTAAACAAAGTTTATGGGTTTGAGTCAAGAATTTTAATGTAATATATTCAGCAAAGTATCATTTTTCCTATACCCACCATGTTAAAAATGTCATTTTTATTTGTGAATATCTCTGGATAGAGACGGTCAAATCGATTGAAATTTGAAATGTACATGGAAAACAGTGTCAACAACTGATTTTTTCATGTTTCATTAAAAGTTTATGGATTTGTTACAACGCTCGAATCACCTTAAATTGATACAAAACTCGATATAATTTGAAAAATTTATAATAAAAAAAACAATTGACGATCGTTTAATGTTATTTTTGTTTTTCTACTAGAATTCTTTTCCCTAGAGCTTTAATTTGATACCACACACGATAGTAATTTTGATAAAAATAAAAAAGTTATGTTTATAAAGTTGGTACCACTGGTTGAATAAAGCTCATTAACGAACTTGAAGTCAGATTTTGGCTCAAGATCTTAAATATAAAATTTCAGTCCAAAATTTCAACGCATTTTTAAGTTATGCAACATCCAGACAGACCGACTTTTTTTAAAATTATGTTTTTTTGGGTTCAGTAGGGTCTAAAACGTGAAGATTCACCAAAATCTCGAACTGTCAAAAAATCACGATTACAATCCCTCTATTACATAGGTCGGGGAAGTAGCAACATCAACATCCAGCTCGTGATCCAGTGCCCGTCCTCGTGGCCCTCGTACCAGCGCTGTTGCCAGGTCAGCTTCGCGGTGCCGGTGGTGGAGGTGAACGCCACGCGGTACGAGCAGCGCATGTGGCAGGACTTCGCCCCCGGGTTCCTCGGTGGGGCTGGACGGTGCACGACGTGCCGGACAACGGCTACGACTTGCTGCTGTGGCTGCTTGTCAGCATGCTGGTGCTGGCCTTCATCTTCGGGTCCTTGTTCTTTGTTCGCTGTGCGCTTCGGCGGGAGGATGTAAGTTGAGAACCACTGGTTTAAATAGTTATTTACATTATATGTGCTAACTGACAGAAGGCAATTTTAGCGTAAATGTAAAATGCATCTCACAGACTTAAGGTCCATTCAAACTTCCGAAATCACAAGCTTGAAACTATAACTCCAATCTTGTGCAATGCCTTCGTGCAACAAAATCAATCCGTGCGTTCACAGTTCCGAAATCACAACCGTAAAAATTTAGTTTGTGCTTCTGTCAAACCTGTCAAATATTTTTACCTGTAATTGATTCTGTAATAGTAATTGCATTTTATTTTTAATAGATGAGTGAAGAAAATGTGTTAAATTTACCGCAATGTTAGGGTTAATCTAGCTCCTTCAAATGTTGTCTCCTGTGAACATGACCATGCAACTGTCCATTGATTATTACTAATTAATTATTGTTATTTCTTATGATAGGGTGTTACGTATATGGAATGTGTTGTTTGGAATATTTATGAATGTAAATCAAGGTATTAATGTAACGTTTTAGTTGGGAATTGAACGTTGTGTGAGTCGCACGTGTTTCTTAGAGAAATAAAATATATTAAATGTAAAATACTTTTCATTTAGAATTCAGTGTTCGGTTCATGGTGTTCATTTAATGTCAGTTAATAAATACAAATATACAATGACACATTAATGTATTGAACTGCCAGAAAATGTTGCACAGAATTGAAGATTGAAATGTTTAGCGTTTGTATACCTTTTGTTTGAAACAAATTCGTTGCACGAAACCACTACACACGCATTCTTATTGGTCGAACGACTGCATAAGATTGGATTTATAATTTCAAGCTTGTGATTTCGGAAGTCTGAAATACATACACGAGGAGTTTTCACTAAAAAGTTTCTTGAAATAAAACAAATGGTAGGAGCTGTAATTATTTTTATTAAATATATTTAAGATCGCAATTTTTAATATATTTTTATAGAAATAATTAGTTTCCTCCACAGTTTTCCAGTATGACCGCTATTGACAGATTATTATATGACTGCTCCTAGCACTTGTTTTACTTTCAAGAAACTTTTTAGTAAAAACTTTCCCAGCGTGAATAGGGCATAATGAGTAATGAGTGCGTTAGGTTAGATTAGGTTAGGTACGCACTTACATACAATGTAAATATTTTACTATTTCCTACGTGTATGAAATTATTTGACATACTTTATCGTTTTTCTGCTTATCTTCAATTTACCAAAATAAATTTAATATATTAGAATGCGAAATACTTCTTTGTATTTAAGTTCTATTTCGGAAATTTTGAATTCATCTTGAATCTAAGAACATTGGCAACCTTGTCCATCTGTTAATATTACGATTAAAGAATAATTAGGTTTGCCAACATGATATTTTCTAGCCGTCAGAATATGTAATAGATTTAGGTGTCTCTGGCTGTATCAGGTCATACTATATAGACACTGATGTAAAAACTTTAATACTATAAATAGTATCTTAAATTGTAATTTCGATATATCTAAACGGGAAAACGGCCATGTTCTATAATTTACCTTTAGATCGACAATATTATGACAAAACATGTTTGAAAATCCTCCATTTTCTACGAGACAGATCGTCGTAATAAATAAACAATTTCACAATATATGAACACAGCCACGTAGTGCATCTATTCATCTTTATTAGTCAGTTTATAAAACATATCGATTTTTACTCAGTTCTCCTAAAATTAAAATGACCTATATCTACATTGACAGTTTTTCTGAAACACTTAATATATTCACAACAATATTTACCTGTTACTTTATAATGTAATAATATTTATTAAAGAGTGAAAGGGATGGATAAATAAAATATCCTTATGTCTTAATCACACAGTTCTTTAATAAAATAAAATTACCGACCGGTTTTATATAGTCACTAATATAAAATGATTTTATATTTTTTCATTTACATTCAACGTCTCCTGTAGTATTTCGTGTAAGATATTTTTTTAAGTTTTTGTAAATTTGAATATAATGTTGCGCTTTTCTAATTATATTTTTTCTGTCTCCCCGGTTTTTACCTTGATAATGATCATTTAAATGACCGAAACCGGTCGGTAATTTTATTTTATTAAAGAACTGTGTGATGAAGACATAAGGATATTTTATTTATCCATTCCTTTCACTCCTTGATTAATATTATCACACTTGAGTATACCTACTTTTGAAATGTAATAATAAGCTTACGTGTTCTTTATATTTTATATATATATATATATATATATATCTATATAACGCACAAATTATTACATTTCAAAAATACTATTCAGTGACAGAATGAATTTTTTGTACAATTAGTCAAGCAACTAGTGACCATCAGAGACACCTAGGAACACCTATGAACTAATTACAACTTCTAACCGGGGTTGGCATTAAAAAACGTGGCCAGTCGGTACAACTAATTATTCTTTGACCGTGGTTAGTACTGACATGATATTTGTGTTTGTTTAGTAAGCCAGTGACACAGAGCAGATCACAGAGCAGATAATCGCGACGCCTCCCTGTGGCCGACGGCGACGCAGAGCATCCCGCCGCTGTTCGACAACGAGAACGCCTACATCTACTTCGAGGCCGACACCTCCGTCCAGCCCAATCACCAGCACCACCAAGTCACCAGGAGTACGTTGACTTTGGTAGATACAGTCGGTCTGTATCACGGCCGAAATAATACGTCAGGTCGACGTCTGTAAACTTGCCGCCACCCATGTTGAAACAAACAATTTTTGTTACATAAATTAGTTCATTTAGATGCGTTTTCAAATGTTTGCATTATTATAGTTGTTTGTTTGCCTTTCGTTCCCTTCATTTTTTAAAATTATAGTTGGGTGGCGCCATCTTCACAATAACCCACCATTGTACAATAACGTTTGTTTAAATAGATAATGTATTGATTATCTTTTGTTTGTCAATGTTTTAAAATAATTTTGTTTTCCTACAACTGTTCGATTTCTTTGTTATTACCTAACAATTATTGCCTTGGTTATGGGTGGAAAGAAGACAAATGCAGAACAAGTGTTTTTCTGTAAACGTGAAACATAAGATTGAAGAAAGAAAATTATATCGAAAAAGTGATTTTCTAAATTATTAGTTGTAGAAAAAATGTTGTTTACAACACGTGTCGAAAAAGATTACGTGCACGTGCAGATTTCTGCACTCGGCAAGCCTCGCGCGGTAAACTCTGCACTTTCACGTAACGAGTCTTTTTCGGCACTAGAAATAAAAATAACGTCTGATTCTATATTCCATGTACCATGCACAAATTAACAATCTGTCAATATTTCGCTCTTGCTGATTTGAGATCATATACGATTAATACAAAATTTCTAATTCCAAGTAAAAATGATGATATATTGAAAGCACAAATTTATTTTTGTCATACCTGCACAAAAAGTAACCTTTTTCGTGTCTGTTTTACGTGCGCAAAGTGGCTTATTTTTTAACTAGACAAAAATGCGTGCGCAAAGTACAAGCGTGTGGGAATAGCGTGCGCAAAATTTCACTTTGCGCACGCAAATTTAACATTCACACAGTTTTCTGTAGTTACCGACACGAAATGTGCACGTAGCACTAGCGCCACACACGTGATAATCTAATACTACAAGCACGTGAACAGCTGTAGTACCTACTTCTCTATGCATAGTTTCTACTGTCGACTATTGTACAGATTGTGCATTGGATATTGGATCTAATAGACACTAATATTTTATTCTTATATTTTAATGTTCTTTTCTTTACTGTTAATAATTAGTTTCTTATTCTTTTACATGTAGGTAAATATTAGTTACTACTTTTTTATTTTATACATATTAATTTTAAAAGTATTCATTTTATCTTTTGATAAGTAATGTATTGAATTATGCTTGCAGTGGACTGTAGTTTAGGTTTTTGAATAAATGCACTTTGTTGCTTTTAATTGCTATACTTTTACTTCTAATCTTCAACACAACAGCACACATGTGCATACAACTTTGACATTCTATGCTACACTACATACATACATACTGCGCATGCGTTACATTGGTATAAAGGTTTGTTCACACTAATTAAATAACTTATTACAAATACAAATAAATTCGTATTAATCATTAACATATCCCGCCCTCCTTGAAGGACTATGAACTTCAATTTGAACTGAATATTTCTAACTTAGATTTATGTTAGACAGTCTCTAGCTTATTTATTCACTAGCACTGGTAACTGGTAACAAACATATTTTTGTGATTGCACGTTTGTACAATCCACTTGCCGTTTTCACGCTTACTACGCGCACTTGACCGTCCCTTCCAGGGTGTAACTCTTCTATTTTTCCTAGACGCCAAGTGGTTGGTGGTGTTGGCTCCTTTAGGATGACTATGTCGCCAACCTTGGGTCCTTCCCTTTTAGTGTGCCATTTGGTGCGCACCTGCAGTGTGGTCAAATATTCATCTGACCATCTTTTCCAAAAATGTTGGGTGATGGCTTGCGTTCGTTGCCAGTGTGACAAACGATTTTCTTGAATATGAGTCAAGTCAGTTTCAGGAAGATTATGAAAGGAATCTCCAATTAAGAAATGACCTGGGGTTAATGGTATGGGATCATTTGGATCGGGTGAAATTTCTGTAATTGGGCGTGAATTAAGGCACGCTTCTACTTGTGCTAGCAATGTCAACAACTCTTCAAAAGTGAGATTTGCATTCATACAACAGCGTTTTAGATGGTGCTTCGCTGACTTCACAGCTGCCTCCCAGAGGCCGCCGAAATGTGGTGACCGTGGTGGTATGAAGTGAAACTGTATTCCTTCTTGTGAAAATTTATCTTGAATTTGTTCTTGTGTGTCTTTAATATTAAGAAAATTTCTAATTTCATCTAGTTCGGTTTTAGCTCCAACGAAATTGGTGCCGTTATCGCAGTAAATATCTGAACATTTACCTCTTCTTGCAACAAATCTTCGCAATGCTGCAATGAACGCTTCTGAAGATAAATTTGAAACTACTTCTAGGTGCACTGCCTTTACAGCTAAGCATATAAAAACTGCGACATACGCTTTTCTGGTAGTTTTTCCTCTTCCTCTAAAGTCCTTTATATGGAAAGGTCCGCAAAAATCTACTCCACATCTTGAGAACGGTCTCGACTGAGTAATTCTTGCTTCTGGTAAGTCTCCCATAATTTGGTTTAGATCCTTTGGTTTTGCTCTTGTACAAATTATACAGTTGTGTATAATTTTCCTTATTAATCCCTTTGCGCCGATGGGCCAAAATTTATGTCTAATGCTAGCTAGTACTGCTTGTGGGCCAGCATGTAATAAATTTAAATGTTCATGCCTGATTACTAAGTTTGTTAACTTGTGATTTTTTGGTAAAAGCATTGGAAACCTTTGTGAATAAGTTATGTTTGCATGGCGTAATCGTCCTCCTACGCGCATGATATCTTTACTATCCATAAATGGATTAAGCGATTTTAATTTGCTGTTAGACGACAACTGTTTTGATTTTTTCAAATTTTCAATGTCTTCTGAGAATTTTTCTTTCTGTACAATTCTTACTAGAATTTCTAATGAATATTGTAACTCATTGCTTGTTAATGGTCCTGTTCTTCTACCTTCTTTATTTTTTAGATTTTCTACAAATCGAATGCAATAGGCTGTTATTCTTTGTAGTTTAACTAATGACGAGTATCTGTCAAAAACGTCCCATTGCTCTGTCACTAGATTGCAAATACTTGTTTTCATATCTAGCAATTCATGGTTTGATGAGAATACTATTTTTGTTTCAGGCCACTCTTCTTCATCCTTTCTTAACCATAGTGGTCCTTCCCACCACAATAGTTCTTCCTTTAATTGGTGTGGCATTCGTCCTCTAGATAGAATATCTGAAGGATTGTCTGTCGAGTTCACATGTCTCCACTGTGAAATCTCTGTAATTGCTCGTATTTCTGCTACTCTATTAGCCACAAATGTTTTTAACTTATTTGGTTCGGTGTTGATCCAGAATAAAGTTATTGTTGAGTCAGACCATAAGTAAGCTTCATTAATATTTAGCGATAAAGATCTACTTACGGCATCGTAAAGTCTTGCTAGCAACTGTGCTGCACACAGTTCTAATCGTGGGAGTGACAGTTTTTTAAGAGGTGCTACTCTTGATTTTGAGCACATTAATCTTGATAGATGATTGCCCTTTGTATCTGTAGACCTAATATACAAAGCTGCTCCATACGCTTTTTCGGAAGCATCTGCGTAGCCATGTATTTGTATACGTTTGTAGTTCACGCTAACTATGTGTCTTGGTATTTTGATACAATTTAATTCTGACATGGTTTGACAAAATGTTTGCCATTCTGTAGTTATGTGTTCTGGTACAATTTGGTCCCAGTCGGTTTTTAACTCCCAAATATCTTGCATGATCATTTTTGCTTTGACAATGATTGGACTGATTAATCCCAACGGATCAAAGAGCTGTGCAATTTGAGATAGAATTTGTCTCTTAGTTATTCCAATGTTATCAGCAAAATTGGGTACCACAAAATGTATGGTGTCGTTTTGTGCATTCCACATAATTCCTAATGTTTTTGTTGTTTTGGAAGAGTCTAATGATATGAGGTGATCATTATTGTTTTCATCTCTAAAAGTTAAACTTGAGTTATTTGACAACCATTTTCTTAGATGAAATCCATATTGTTTCAACAAATCTGTTAATTCTTGTTTTAATTTGTTTGCTTCATCAACACTCTTAACTCCTGTTAAAAGGTCATCAACATAGAAATTTTTCGTTATGACTTCTGATGCCTTTGGATGTTTTTCTCTTGATTCAACTGCAATTTGTTGTAAACTTCTTATGGCAAGGTATGGTGCACATGCTGTACCATATGTTACGGTTTTTAATTTAAATGTTTGAATTGGTTCTTGTTCATTTGTACGCCATAATATTTTTTGGTACTTGCAGTCGGTTTCGTCAACTTGTATCTGTCGATACATCTTTTCGATGTCTGCCGTCATAACTATGTTGTGCATCCTGAAGTTGATTAGTATCGAAAACAGATTTTCTTGTATAGTCGGACCAACCATGAGCTGGTCATTCAATGAGTTGCCATTTGATGTTTTCGCCGAGCCATCGAATACTACTCGTATTTTCGTTGATAAACTCGATGACTTAAATATTGCATGGTGCGGTAGATAATATCCTTCTGAGGTGTTATCATTTGGATCTTCTTCCATGTGTCCAAGTTCTTGGTATTCTTGCATGAATGCATCATATTGTAATTTCAATGATGGGTTTAATTTTAATCTTCTTTCTAGCTGAATAAAACGCTTGTGTGCTCCTGTATATGAATCTCCTAATTCTGGTTCACCATGTTTGAATGGTAATTTAATTACGAAATTTCCATGCTCAGAGCGTGTGTGTGTCTTGTCAAATACTTCTTCACACAACATTTCCTCTGTTGATAAATGTTGCTTTACTGGTAATTCTTCGACTTTCCAGAAACACTCTACAGTATCTTCTAGAGACTTTCTTATTATCGTGTGATATGATTGTGTTTGCAACACACTTTCTTTATTTGACACTGGTCCTGATACGATCCATCCTAATGTTGTCTTGAGTAATATTGGTAGATTTTTTCCTAGATTGATTCTCTCTTGTTCCAATATCTCAAAATATATCTCTGCTCCTATAAGCATATCTATCTCTCTTGGTTCGTCAAATTCTTCATCTGCTAATTGTACTTGTGGTAAGTTTAATTTGATACGTTCTATTTTTGTTGTAGGTAGCCATGACGTAATTGTTGGCATTATTAAGAATTGTAGTGTTTTTTTGTATTGTTCATTCTTTGCAAATAGTGTGAGATTCAATGTTTGATTGATTTCTGTCTCAGTCTTATTGATTCCATTGACTGATACCTTTGAATTCTTCGGTGTGTATTTTAATCTCTCGGCAAATGATGTTGTCATAAAGTTGGATTGGGATCCACTGTCTAAGAGTGCTCTTCCAAGCTGCCACTTTCCATTTTTGTCTTTTATTTTGACTACTGCTGTAGCTAAAAGTATTTGTGAATGTATCTTAGTTGAATTTGCTGTTGCTGTCTTGATTGTCTCATTTTCTTGACTTATTTCTTGCTTTGTTTCTTGTTCTTTATGCAACAAAGTATTATGTGCTTTGTTACATTTTGTACAATGCCGTGCTTTGCATTTTACTACTCCGTGTCCTTCGCGTAGACAATTGTAACATAATTTGTTATTTTTTACAAATTCTGTTCTATCTTCAATGTTTTTCTTCAGAAACTCTTGGCAATAGAATAGTGGATGATGTGAATTGCAACATTTACAATTGGCTGGCTTGTTTGATTCGGAAGAAAAATGTACCGCATGTTTGTTGTTAGTACTTATTTTCTTGAATCCTGTACTTGGTGCTTGACTAGATGGATTGATTTGCTTGTTAACCCTTTCCAGCAGATTGCATCTTATTTCTAAAAATTCTGTTAATGCGGAAATCTTTGGCATGTTTTCTGATTTAATTACTTCTTTTTCCCACTCTTTGGCTGTATTGTTGTCAAACTTTTCTGTGATAACATAAATTAATAAGCTATCCCAACTGTCAACAGGTTCTCCTAAGCATTTTAAAGCTCTTGTGTGAGTTTGAATGGTGTCTAACAATTTTCTCAAAGAACTATATGATTCCTTTGTCATTTTCTCAAACTCGGTTATCGCCTTGATGTGGTTATGGATCATGAGTTTCTTGTTATGGTAACGTTTTTGTAGTAACGACCATGCTGCTTCGTAGTTTATAGCTGATAATTCTAAACCCTGTATTACTTGTAATGCTTCTCCTTGAAGACTACTGCGCAAGTAATGAAATTTCCTTATGTTCGGTAATGTGTCATTTGTGTGTATTAATGACTTAAATGTGTCAAAGAAAGGCGTCCATTCTTCATATGCTCCGCTAAATTGTGGTAATTTAATGACCGGTAAATTTACTTGTGGGGAGTTTACATTGTTTCTACTATCAAGGACATGTGTCGGTTGTGCAACATTGTTTACGTTCGCATTTGTAATTTCATGTGTATTAATAATCTCCTCAGCTTCTGCATACAACGCGTAATATGTTTTGTCGAAAGCTGTTCTTTCTGCATGTTGCTCATCAAGATCCTTACGTTTGACTGACATTTCAATTTCTTCTTGTATTTTGTCGAATTCTGAAGCCAGTAATTCGATTTTCAGCATTCGTTGTTTTAACTCTAAACTATCTCGACTTGTTAGTTTATGTTGTACTACGATTTTCTCTTGAACTTCTTGTAAATAATTTGAGAAGCTGCTTAAACGCAAATTGTATGATTCTCTTTGACGGAAGAGATGCGTTAACTTGCTAGCCATTTTTAGTATGTATGACAATACTAACAAAGGGTAAATATTCAATTGAAGATTGACTTTAAAAGTTATTTGTTTTGGAATGGGAAAACATGCATCTGACCTGACAAATAAAATGCTGTGCCGCCTCGCTGTATCGTTCGTGTCACCCTGCAACTCACTGTTGTGATGTCGAAAAGTGCCCGCTGCTGCCCTCTGTTGTCGGTCTGCTGAGCCCTGTCTCGGTTCACGTGTGCCGCTCTGTTGGTAATCTCTGAGTTGCTGCTTGCTGATTGGTTGCTTCAAGGCTGTTTCCGTCTGCTTCTTGGTTATGTACTAAGTTTTCACTGATTTTACTGTAATCCGGTCGAATTGACCAACATTTATGTAATGAATTATGCTTGCAGTGGACTGTAGTTTAGGTTTTTGAATAAATGCACTTTGTTGCTTTTAATTGCTATACTTTTACTTCTAATCTTCAACACAACAGCACACATGTGCATACAACTTTGACATTCTATGCTACACTACATACATACATACTGCGCATGCGTTACATTGGTATAAAGGTTTGTTCACACTAATTAAATAACTTATTACAAATACAAATAAATTCGTATTAATCATTAACAAGTAAGGTCACTCAAAAGGTTACTTTTTGTGCAGTAATGACAAAAAATATCGTGTGCATCTCGTGAGCAAAGGCGCAATTGCGCTTGGCTTCGTTGCAGCCCTCGCCGTAGCGACCCTCGGCCTCCTCGGCTCGCCTCGGTAGGCCTCGAGCCGCTACTGCTCGGGCTGCAACTCGCCTCGCGCAATTGCTTACTTTGCGCACTAGATACACAATATACTATTTCATGATTTGTACTTATCTATTTATTTTCAAGAGTAATCGAAGCCTATTTAAGGTGATCCTCTACCCATGGCAGAGAATAATCAAAAACATTGATTCCGCACGCTATTCTATGGCGTTTATTGTTTTGTTGAACATAAAAATAATAAATAATTTATGTTTGAGGGGCAAAAATAATTTTGGCACCCATATTTGTAAGAAAACTGCAATATTTATAAAAAAGACGGTTTTCGCGAGCCACTGTACAGCTTTTATTTATAAGTGAATTAACTATAAATTTTAATATGTTGTCAACAAAGCTTGGATCTGCGAAATAACCGATCGAATTTTTGAAATTCGTTTTAAAATAGAAGATATTTGTGTTAAAAAAATAACAAAAATTGTCAAAATTCAAATTAACATAATTCGATTTTAAAGCAATATTTTAAAATTCTGCATTGACCATTTTGTAGACTGTACTTTCATCTTCAACAATATCTTTAAATTATTATATTTAAGAAAACAATAAACGCTGTGGAGTGGCGCGCGAAATCTATGTTTTCGGCTGTTTTCTGGTGCGGTAGAGGATCGTCTTAAGCCCTATAATTATAAAATATGTATATAATTATTAACTTTGATTTTAAAATATCATTACTATAAGTAAATTATTATGCATATGCTTCATACCTAGTTCATACTTTTCCCCAAAAAACTAATGAATTACCAATGAACGTTTGACATTATTTGTAAAATAAATGTAAATAATTATGGCAGTAACAGTGAATAGTGACAATTGACATATATTTTTATATAATTTTATGCAATTTACATTAAATGACTGTATTATATGAATTTGTGAGTATAATATAACTATTAGTAAAAAAATGCAGAAAAAGGCGGAAGGTTGAGTGCTGGATACATCTGATTTATTCATAAAAACTTTTAGATATCAAATTTTCAACTAAACTGAACTTTGTTAAGGTATGACTAAATTCAATCCACGCAAAGAACTTAAAATATAAGAATTCCTTAGTTTTAAGTAATACTTAGTTAAGTTGAAAATTAAAGAAATGTGGTGCAACTGGACATTAATGTCTTAATTTAAAGTTCAAAGTTTGGATTCAGAGTTTTAAGTTTGAATTCTGAGTTTAAAGTCTGAATTCAGAGTATAGAGACCGTGCGCGAAACTAGCGTCAGCGCCAATTTATATAATGACGTCACGGAACCAGATAATGACATTATGGAATACTAGATTTACATGGTATACTAATTTAAATTTTGAAAATATAATGTGTTGCATTATTGAATTTACATGAGATGCTAATTTTTGCGATCAATTTAATTTATTTATTAGACGATTAATATTAAATATCATTGTAAAATTTAATATATTTCCAGTTACAACTCTATAGCGTTACAGACAAAATATGAATATATCATGTAAACGTACAACACAATTCTTAATTCAGTAATGCCAATGTGGTGAAAAAACAAACTACAATTATTTTAAATAAATTAGAAACATTATGTTCGGCTTTAAAATTATTGTAAATTTAATCTAAATGCACTATTTGTATAGTATGCAAAAAGTAGTATTTATTTTATTTATTTAACTCGCATTACTACAGTTATTTTTCATTTTGTAATGTTGTGTTGACAGACTCCTCTGCAAAAAATTTTAACTATAGAAAAAATCGTCAGCTTTTAATATTATTTTGTTTATAACAAAATTACATATATTATTAATATTTTATACAGAAAAATTATTGCTATATGTGTATCAGCTATGACTGTGCTTGCACAGAATAATAAACATTCAAGAAGAATAAATATATTATTATAATAGTGTTTCTTGTTCTTAAGTTTTTATATTAACAACAATTCATATTAATCACAGTCTTATACTAAGAATGAATTAAACAATATAATAATATTTTTACAACGCTGACTCTTTATTATGTGCATCGTGGTCCAAATGCAGAACACTTGGATTGTAACTTGTTCTTGTTGAATAACTGTTCACAGTTAATATTTCGTCATCGGAAGAAGAATCGTCCACATTCACTGTAAAAATTAGGAAATTATAAATAATTATGTATAATTTGCTATTTATCAGAGACAGTTTGTTTCGTCATATTACTAGGCAAACAAGTTTTTGTAAAAATAAATGTTTATCCGATAAAATATAAATCAACTTTTGTGTGTCGCATACTAAATGTTTTGTCTCCCGGTATGACAACGTTTGTGCTTCACTAAATTGTTATTTCGACTAAAAGTTTTGTCACATGTGTCACACTTATAAGGTTTTCCCCCAGTGTGGCAACGTTTGTGTTTCACTAAATTGCCACCATGACTGAATGTTTTGTCACATATGTCACACTTATAAGGTTTTTCACCGGTGTGACAGCGTTTATGTTCCATTAAACTGTATCTCAAGTTAAATATTTTGTTACATATGTCACATTTATGAAGTTTTTCACCGGTGTGACAACGTTTATGCTTCTGTAAACTGCTACCTTGACTGAATGTTTTCGTTTTGTCACATATGTCACAATTATAAGGTTTTTCACCGGTGTGACAACGTTTGTGCGTCACTAAATTACCACTACGACTAAATGTTTTGTCACATATATCACACTTATAAGGTTTTTCATCGGTGTGAGAACGTTTGTGTCTCACTAAAATGCTATTAGTGCTGAATGTTTTGTCACATACATCACACTTATAAGGTTTTTCCCCGGTGTGAGAAAGTATGTGTCGCCTTAAATTGTATATCTTAGTAAATGTTTTGTCACATACGTCGCACTTGAAGATTTTTTCACCGGTGTGACAGCGTTTGTTTTTCGCTAAATTGCCTGTTTGCCATATGTCACACTTATAAGATTTTTCACCGGTGTGGCAGCGTTTGTGTTTCGCTAAATTGCCTGTTTGACTAAATGTTTTGTCTCATATGTCACACTTATAAGGTTTTTCACCGGTGTGACAGCGTTTGTGCCTCACTAAACTGTTTTTATGACTGAATGTTTTGTCAGACACGTCGCACTTGAAAGGTCTGGTATCAGTGGCTGTTGACTCTGAAAAATTAGTAAAGTAAAATATTTGTTGCAATAGCATAAACAGACTTTTTTAAAAAATACTACAGATTTTCCAGACAAGTCTTACAAGTTTTTCATGTTCACACATAAATTAACTGAGGACAAATTCATGCTTTTTAATTTTTTTTACAATTTCATCAACAAGTTTATATTTAATATATATCTATAAAATAAATAAAATTTCACTCAATTTGAATAAATAATAAATACCTTAGTCCTAATTCACAATGAACGTAAATACAAGAATCACGTAAGAGAACATTTTTTAAATATTTAAATTACAATTACATATTTGAACTAGGTATATGATTTCGATTCTGCATAAATCTTACCTACTGATACGTGTGCACGTAATAAATATACAGTTCAACTTTACGTATCTGTTATGTTCTTTTTAAAAAAAACTGTTTATGCTTATGCTTACGTCCATTGTGAATTCAGCCTTAGAAGAAAATGCTATTGTTTATGCATTTCTCTCCCTTAAAACAAAAACATACCTTCATTATTGTCAGTTCCATCTAAAAATGCATCATTATATAGTTTAAACGTTATATCAATCAAATTATTAGCTTCACATTCTTCTAACATAACATATTCTACTAGCGCTTGATAGTTTTCAATATTATCAGAAGTATTTATATATTGCATTTCATTGATTGATTTCGAAGTTATGTGACGCAATTATGTAGACTATAAAAGAATCCACTAGAGGTCGCGGATATTTTTCCATAAAAAACAACATTCTGGTAACTGGCAACACTGATTCCAGTCTAAACACTAATCAGTTGGCAACACTGTTCCCACTTGTTAGCTTTTTTGGTTAAATCTGTTAAACGTCAAACTTTATTAAAATCATGTTTTCAATAATTGAAATAAATAATATTAAACACGAAACGTGTGAGAATGAACTCAACAGTGACTCTATAACAAGAACAACAGAAAATTGTATAGTAGACAATCAAAATGAAGATGAGACTAAACATAATCAGAACCCAGAAGTTGTTGGCGAAATATTAGCAAAAGAATGTAATGAAATGCAATATATAAATACTTCTGATAATATTGAAAACTACCAAGCGCAAGTAGAATATGTTATCCAAGAAGTTGATCAAAAAATCATAGTAAAAGAAGAAACAGAAGAAAATTATGATATTATTGATGTAAAACCAGAATTATACAATGATGAAATTGTAAAAGAAGAATGTGAAGCTAATAAATTGATTGATATAAAGTTAGAACTACATAATGATGAAATTGTAAAAGCAGAGTCGGAAGATAATAATGATGAGTTTATTGATGTAAAGTCAGAATTATACAATGATGAAATTGTAAAAGATGAATCAGAAGATAATTATAATTTGATGGAAATAAAGTCAGAACTATATAATGATGCATTTTTAGATGAAACAGACAATAATGAAGGTATGTTTTTGTTTTAAGGGAGAGAAATGCATACACAATTGCAGTTTCTTCTAAGGCTGAATTCACAATTAACGTAAGCATAAGCCTAAAGAGACTTTTTTTAAACGAACATAACAGATACGTAATTTATTATGTGCACACGTATCAGTAGGTAAGATTTATGCATAATCGAAATCATATGTATACCTAGTTCAAATATGTAATTGTAATTTAAACATTTAAAAAATGTTCTCTTGCGTGATTCTTGTGTTTACGTTCATTGTGAATTAGGACTAAGGTATTTATTATTTATTTAAATAGAGTGAAATTTTATTTACTTTATAGATGAAATTAAATATGAACTTGTTGATAAAATTGTTAAAAAAAATTAAAAAGCATGAATTTGTCCTCAGTTAATTTATATGTGAACATGAAAAACTTAAGGCTTGTCTGAAAAATCTGTAGTATTTTAGTCTCTTGCAACAAATATTTTACTTTACTAATTTTCCAGAGTCAAAATCCATTGATACCAGACCTTTCAAGTGCGACGTGTGTGACAAAACATTCAGTCGAAGTAGCTATTTAGTGAAGCACAAACCCTGTCACACCGGTGAAAAACCTTATAAGTGTGAAAAACTTCATAAGTGTGACATATGTGACAAAACATTCAGCACTAGTAGCATTTTAGTGAGGCACAAACGTTGTCACACCGGTGAAAAAATCTTCAAGTGTGACGTATGTGAAAAAACATTCACTGAGATATACAATTTAAGGCGACACATACGTTGTCACACCGGTGAAAAACCTTATAAATGTGATGTATGTGATAAAACATTTAGTCGTAGTGGCACTTTAGTGATGCACAAACGTTGTCATACCGGGGAAAAGCCTTATAAATGTGATGTATGTGAAAAAACATTTAGTCGTAGTGGCAATTTAGTGACGCACAAACGTTGTCATACCGGTGAAAAACCTTATAAGTGTGATGTATGTGACAAAACATTTAGTCAAAATAGCATTTTAGTGAGGCACAAACGTTATCACACCGGTGAAAAAATCTTGAAGTGCGACGTATGTGACAAAACATTCATTGAGATATACAAATTAAGACGACACATACGTTGTCACACCGGTGAAAAACCTTATAAGTGTGATGTATGTGACAAAACATTTAATCAAAATAGCAATTTAGTGCAACATAAACGCCGTCACACCGGAGAAAAGCCTTATAAGTATGACAAAACATTCAGTGATAGTACCAGTTTAGTGATGCACAAACGATGTCACACCGGTGAAAAACCTTATAAGTGTGATGTATGTGACAAAACATTCAGCACTAATAGCAGTTTAGTGAGGCACAAACGTTGTCACACCGGTGAAAAACTTCATAAATGTGACATATGTAACAAAACATTCAGCTTAAGATACTGTTTAATGGAACACAAACGCTGTCACACCGGTGAAAAACCTTATAAGTGTGACATATGTGACAAAACATTTGGTCATAGTGGCAATTTAGTGACGCACAAACGTTGCCACACTGGGGAAAAACCTTATAAGTGTGATGTATGTGACAAAACATTCAGCACTAATAGCATTTTAGTGAGGCACAAACGTTGTCACACCGGTGAAAAAATCTTGAAGTGCGACGTATGTGACAAAACATTCATTGAGATATACAAATTAAGACGACACATACGTTGTCACACCGGTGAAAAACCTTATAAGTGTGATGTATGTGACAAAACATTTAATCAAAATAGCAATTTAGTGCAACATAAACGCCGTCACACCGGAGAAAAGCCTTATAAGTATGACAAAACATTCAGTGATAGTACCAGTTTAGTGATGCACAAACGATGTCACACCGGTGAAAAACCTTATAAGTGTGATGTATGTGACAAAACATTCAGCACTAATAGAAGTTTAGTGAGGCACAAACGTTGTCACACCGGTGAAAAACTTCATAAATGTGACATATGTAACAAAACATTCAGCTTAAGATACTGTTTAATGGAACACAAACGCTGTCACACCGGTGAAAAACCTTATAAGTGTGACATATGTGACAAAACATTTGGTCATAGTGGCAATTTAGTGACGCACAAACGTTGCCACACTGGGGAAAAACCTTATAAGTGTGACATATGTGACAAAACATTTGGCCATAGTTGCAATTTAGTGACGCACAAACGTTGCCACACTGGGGAAAAACCTTATAAGTGTGACATATGTGACAAAACATTTAGTCAAAATAGCAATTTAGTGAAGCACAAACGTTGTCATACCGGGAGACAAAACATTTAGTTGTGCGACACACAAGAGTTGATTTATATTTTATTGGATAAACATTCATTTTTACAAAAACTTGGTTGCCTATTAATATGACGAAACAAACTGTCTCTGATAAATAGGAAATTATACATAATTATTTATAATTTCGTAATTTTTACAGTGAATATGGATGATTCTTCTTCCGATGACGAAATATTAACTGTGAACAGTTATTCAACAAGAACAAGTTACAATCCAAGTGTTCTGCATTTGGACCACGATGCACATAATAAAGATTCAGCGTTGTAAAAATATTATTATATTGTGTAATTCATTCTTAGTATAAGACTGTGAATAATATAAATTGTTGTTAATATAAAAACTTAAGAACAAGAAACACTATTATAATAATATATTTATTCTTCTTGAATGTTTATTATTTTGTGCAAGCACAGTCATTGCTGATACACATAGGAATAATTTTTCTGTATAAAATATTAATAATATATGTAATTTTGTTATAAACAATATAATATTAAAAGCTGACGATTTTTTCTATAGTTAAAATTTTTGCAGAGGAGTCTGTCATCACACTATTACAAAATGAAAAATAAATGTAGTAATGCGAGTGATGTTAAATAAATAAAATAAATACTACTTTTTGCATGCTATACAAATAGTGAATTTAGATTAAATTTACAATAATTTTAAAGCCTAACATAATGTTTCTAATTTATTTAAAATAATTGTAGTTTGTTTTTTTCACCACATTGGCATTACTGAATTAAGAATTGTGTTGTACGTTTACATGATATATTCATATTTTTTCTGTAACGCTATAGAGTTGTAACTGGAAATATATTAAATTTTACAATGATGTTTAATATTAATTGTCTAATAATTAAATTGATCGCAAAAATTAGCATCTCATGTAAATTCAATAATGCAACGCACATTATATTTTTAAAATTTAAATTAGTATACCATGTAAATCTAGTATTCCATATTGTCATTATCTGGTTCCGTGACGTCATTATCTAGTGACCAACATAGATGATGTGACTATTCTCAAAAAAAAATTACTACACCCAATCTCAAAATAACGTGTTTTCGACGCACATGTTACGCAATTATGTTGACGGTATGTAGACGACCGGCAGTATGGCAGAGATAGTGTTGTTAAATGTATCCCATAAGAGTAATGTGTTAGACAAAGATGGAGAATCCAGAGGCGGATTGTTTGTTTTTCGCTTACTTGTACTTTTAATAAATTATGCTGATTATTTCTTGATGTTTCTCAAAACCAATAAAATGTTTAATTCATTGAATACATTAATAAGTAATCAATTGATATGCATCCAATTTAAAATCTTTTACTTTGGTTCCTCTAAATTAAATTTGTAAGTCAAAAAATAATCAAATTAAATATAATAATTCGTGAATTCGATAAAATAGACAATAATTCTCCAGTGTTTCAATTTATTCTCAGCATCTTTACTAATAATTTCTCTCGTTTAATATGAAGGATACGTAATTAAGTAAAATATTAAATTAATATAAATATACAATTTTATTTTATTTTTTCGATAACAATAAAATAAACACAGCCAAAGACGGCCAAGTCAAAATCACAAATGGCGAGTAATACAAATATATACATGTTGTTTAAAAAACATAACAATTAATGAACAAATGTTGTCAATATATACTTAGCATAAAATAGAATTACAAACTAATAGAAAAATATCACATACTAAGTACATTGAAAATTTGAAGTAAGGTACTGGACCTGTTTACATTTAAAATTCGAGTCAGGTAGCTAAGCGTAGCAGCGGTACTAAAACATGCAACTCGTGCGTTACATCTTCATCGCTTTCAGTATCACTGTCGTCACTTGCGTCATTAAGATTAATAATAAAAGGTTCGATATCATCTTGCAATTGATCAGCTTCCCAAAATCTTTTTTCTTCATTTACAATGTGCCTATCATAATTTGTCCATTTTTCCTCGGAAATTTTTGAATATGCTTCACATATTATTTTTTTACATCATTTTCTTTAAAAGTCGTATTATTGGAAGCAATATATCTTTTTGTTTCACTCCAAACGAGTTCTATTGCGTTTAATTCGCAGTGATTACAATATTGTAATTTTCGGTCCGATAATTTTTAATACTACGTAAGTAGCCATGACTCCACCTAATTAAATCTTCTCGTTCCAGAAGAAGAGAACGTCTGCCTCTTTTTTCAAATACAAAACCAAATTCCCTTAGCAGTCTATAAAGTGTTGAATGTGAAAATTCAGGTAAATCTGTTGTATTTTTTATAGCTGCATGAATTTTCTTTACTGTTGGAGGTATATTACTTTTAAACAAATCATGAACTATGCGCCTAATTAAACCACGATCTGCTTCACTGTACGTCATTTCACGAGTATTTGAATAAGTTCTTTTGCGTTTCACAGATTCTGATGTGTTTTTAAATTCCTTTTTAATTCTATACAACTGACGTACACTGACACTTGTCATTTAAGGACATTGTTTTTAAATTAATATGATACATTATTATATTATTTATAATACGTTTTTCTCCCACAGAATACATTTTAGTTCACAAGATAAGAAACTCTTCTTGCCAAAGTAAAATTGATTACTAACTTTATATTATCAACAATACCACTATTTATACCTACCCTACGAGTTAACGGTAATTAGCAAAAATACACAGGTATCTTGAAAATATTGTTATTAGCTAACTCAGTGCAGATTTACTGCGTAAATTCAACAATTTAAATCGTATAATCCTATTATGGCACTGTTAGTTGGGATTATATTAGATGGTAGTTACAAATACATTACAAGAAATGTAGGTATAGTTATTATATCATTTCTTAAGTAATGTGAAATCAAGTTTATAATATTTTCAAACTGTTTCATAACTGCTGGCTTCTTTTCCCATCGGCACCACTCCACCGCTATAAGATTTACAACCCTATACTAACATTTCATTATGAAATTTAACACTGCAAACTAAATGTGTTAAAGCATGAAAACTGAATGGTGTACCATGAAACAATGTAAGTGTAAAACTGGCAACAAGGCCGAGTTTATCTCCATAAGAATAACATTGCCTATCTCTGCCATACTGCCAAAACTTGTGATTTTCACTATACATATTTTTTAGGCCTATTCGATAGAGTATCTTTTTCTTATTAGTATTAAATAAGAGGAAAAAATAAAATAATCGTACTTACCAGTAACAGTACAATTACTAATGCGACACTTGATATTACCGGAATGCATCGTAATTATAAGAATATAATTCATATGTCACGTGACCTGTTTTCAGCCAATCATCATCGAAATTTGCTTAGCTACATATCTATCACATCGAAGATAAAAAAAACAAAGAAATAATCACCTTGTTTTGGTCCGCTGCTAAGGACATTTTTTTCTGTATTGACAGTTAATTTCGTAGTTCTTGACTATTAATAAAAGGTGAGATAATCGTTGGAGTGATGCTATAATAACGATTAAATTAATCAGACGATTAAAAAATTAAGGTAACGCATCTTGCAAAATGCAAATATACTTGAATTATATTCATTATATTCTCTACTTAAATATAAGCTCGTGATATGATAAATAATCGAAAATATTGCTCGTGAAACCGAAGCAGCTCATTTCACTCGTCCTACGGAATCGTGATATCTGCAGCTCGGTTCTACTTGAGAATATCATCGATAAGAATCATATCACTTGTTATATTTATATTACGTATGAATATATAATACGATAGACTGTCAATAGACACAAACAGTAAAATAAGATAACAAAACACAATTTTCGAAGACAACTCGACCGAACAGTTTCAAATTTCTGTTATTGTGACAAGCACGTGACAAGTGTGGTGAAATGTGGAGACCTCTCTTAGGTGGACGGTATACTATTTAACGTAGTTCCCCATCTTCCATTTAACTTTCTGCTGCCTGATAACGATATTTTGTTTAAA
The DNA here is from genome assembly GCA_947534325.1 of Agonum fuliginosum. Classification (NCBI taxonomy): domain Eukaryota; kingdom Metazoa; phylum Arthropoda; class Insecta; order Coleoptera; family Carabidae; genus Agonum; species Agonum fuliginosum. The sequence goes on from OX384044.1 coordinate 20,857,713, forward strand.
TTTTAAAATTTGCCATTTTGTTAAATAAAGATTTTTCATTATAAAAAATAGTCCAGTCGGCAGGCACTTTTACCTGGAAAGTATTCCGAACTTAATGAAATTTTGACGTCATTTAGGGGTACTCTGGGATGTCGAATCTGAGTTTTCGACCTCGAGGGTCCTGTGCTAACTTGGGGAGACCACTCTCCCACGATTTTTATTACCTTTTTCGGTTTTTCGCCTGTAACTCAAAAACTATGGACCCTACGAACTTTTTTTCATTTTTGGTAAGAACATAAAATTTCATTCAAATTCCACTGGTCAAACGTATTTTTTGACCCAATATGTACCTACCTACCGAGAGACAGGCGTTCAAAATTAGGAAATGTTTCTCAAAATGACATTTTCAGCCATACGTTGACATTTAGCAGGATATTGTAAGTTTTTGGCCCATAACTTTAGTTTTTCAACATATATCTATATACAGGTTGGTGGAGGTGAAATGCGAACATAGGGAACGTACATGACAATCGAACTTTCATGCCAGGTATCTTGATATATTTTGTAGTAGTGTCAGAAAACGAAGTAATGTGAATTTGTGTGGCAAAAAGATTAATCAATAACAGAAATAATAATAAAATCTAAAAGTGCATGTAAACTTTCTCGTTCTGCTCGTACACATACATTATTATGCAAAGAAAATATTTTAATGAAAATAAAAATTTCAATAATAAGACAGCTACTTTGACATTGACAGTACTTATTCCACGTATATCAAGATGCCTAGCATGATAACTCTATTGTCATTATATTTCCCTATGTTCGCATTTCACCTCCACCAACCTGTATAATCTACATACTATGTACACCTCTTATATTTTCACACCCTTTTCTCGCCGATCCTCCGAAAACGAGTTTGATAAATACTTACGTAAAAAACTCTCTTAATTTTTTTAAAGAAGTTTTCAAATATTTTGTTTTTATTGTGTTTAATGAGCTGTAACTTCTGAACGGATAAAGTTATTATTATTATTATTTTAATTTTAATAGTTTTAGGTTAAGTTTTTTAATTCAATTAAATTTGTAGTCGTAGAGAAAGTATAGTCTGCAACACGTTTGGAATGGCTATTCCGCTCACGTGGAACCGTGAAACTCGCCTACGGCTCGACTCACAAACTTTCCACTCGAGCTGTATATGCTTCATTCCGCACTTGTTGCAGAATATACTATTCTATGAGGTCAAGTGAGATGCATTTGACATTTGCAACAAAATTTGCAACTGTCAAGTAGCCTACAAAACAAATGCTCAGAGACATCGCCAGCAAATGTCACATTTAAAATGAATCAGTTTTATATTTGAAGTTGAAACCCAAGTGGAAAAGAGGAAATTATGAAATAAAACTCTCCTGTTTAGTAGTTCACTTACTTTAATTACAAGAAACTATCGAAATTATACTATATTTTGAAAACGAACGATCAACAACATAATAAGATGTTAGACGAAATATTTCGTCTGAATATGTGTACTTCTCGAACATTTGGATGTTGACTCTGGAAAATTAATAAAGTAAAATATTGTTAAATAATTCTTAGATATAAATATTACATAGACGACAATCAAAAATGTCTGTTCACATATAAATTAACCTCATTTTCATGCTTTTGAAACCTATTGAAGTATAAGTTACTGGAAATGTTAAATTTTAAGAAATACGAGTCGTTCAGAATAAAACTTGTTTATGTCTTGATTATTTCACTCATTATAAATTTGACCAATCAGATTGTTTTATTTTTCATTGTTTTCCAATTTAAATAAGTTATTAAATAGCATCATGCTATTTAATCGCGATTAAATTGAAGCTAGCTTTTTTTAAACAAATTTTGAGTTTTGTATTGAAAGTTTTTACTATGAATTCATGAAATAATAATATACCCCTCGTGCTAAAGAATTGAATCGATAAATTTGACGTCTGACTTATTCAAAAAATTATTTTGCTTTTAAAAAAGTGTTATCGTACATAATAATTTGGGATTTTTTCAAATTATTATATACCCAAACACTTTTTAATTATTATTACTAATTTTTAAATAAAATATCTATAAAACAATTTGTCATCAGCGCTACGAATGATTAAGTAAAATACCGTTTAGCAAAACTTACGATTAGGAATACCTAACTGCAGTTTCAAATGTAAATTTTTGGTGTAACTATGATTAGGAAGAATAACGTTTCGTAGATAAAAGTATGAAGAACTTTTAAAAAACATACCTTCATTTAAAAATGCATCATAACTTCATAACATAACTCATAACTCTGACACTTTACATCAATAATATCATAGTTGTCTTCTGTTTCTTCTTTTACAAATTCATCAACAATTTCATATTTAATTTCATTTAAAATCAAATGATGTAGCTACATAAATTTTTAAACAAACATTCCGTCTTACCATTAAAATGTTTTGGCACAACTTCTTCCTTGACAACATTTTCTTCTTGTGTTTTATTGTCTTTAATATTATCAGAAATATTTATTTCATTACTTTCTTCTGGTTTCTTCCAACAACTTCTGGTTTCAGTCTATGTTTAGTCTCATCTTCATTTGGATTGTTTACCTTACCATTTTCTGTTGTTATAGATTTACGGTTGAACTCCTTACCACAAGTTTCTTTTACGATTTCATCAACAAATTCATATTTAATTTCATCTAAAATCAAATGATATAGGTACCTATAAAAAAAATGTAAACAAAATAAGTAGGTCTTCTTACCATTTAAAATTTTTTGGCACAACTTCTTTTATAATATTTTCTTCTTAGGTTGACATATTATCAAATAGATTAATTTTTATCTTAAATTAAATTATATGAACTACCTGTATGACAATTTATGGTTATGTTTACTTACGTGTTTAGATAGGAAACATTTTAATTTATCTTCATCTCTGTCTTTTGATAAAATATTTTTGAGATTTGTATTATTTGTAAGACAAAAGTCAATTGTTGCAAACATGATGAAAATCGTAAAAATGCAACTTAAAGATGAGATATTGACGTTTTACAATAAGCATAGCTAGCATAAGCACAAACAACAATCAATAATCACAGTGGACAGTGTTGCCAACTGTATTTAACTAAGGTTTACATAATAATAATAATAATAATAATATACTTTATTTCCTATAGAAACATTACATGTTTATGAGGAGGTGTCAAAAATTACAATAAAATAACATGTTAAAAAAAATTGTGAATACAATACATTATTGATACATGGTCGATAGCTGTGTGACGAGAGGAATGGAACGAGTTCAACTATGAGTTGAAAAATTCATCCAGATTATAAAACACTTTTCCGATTAAGTATAACTTTAAATCGGTCTTAAATTTGTTGAAGTTTTTTACTTTAGTTAGCTCGGTGGGTAGTTTATTATAAATCTTCAGTCCGAGGACATTTGGTGCTCGTTTACTTGTAATGCTTTTGACGAATGGTATACAAAATTGATCCCTCTGTCTTGTGTTAAATTCGTGTACATCACGGTTTAGATTGAAGTTATTTTTATTTTTAAATATATATTTGGATATTTCAAATATAAAAAGCCCAGTGAGGGTTAATACGTTAAATTTGACGAAGTACTCTCTACATGACGTTGTTTTTGAAATTTTAGAAGAAACATAGAAGGCAGTATGATTTGGATTTCCGTGGACCCTGTACTTGGGAGAATCAACTATTGCATGACTTTATTTTATTAAATATTTTTAAAGAAGAGATTAAAACTTACAAATGAAATAATCGAATGAGTAGTGTAATGAAGGATGTAATTATTCGGGAATGCAGTAAAAAGATATTTATTTTTATTAATAAATATCTTTTGACTGCATTCTCGAATAATTATATCCTTCAATAAAACTTAGGACCCGTATTTTTTTATTTTGACAAAATTTATCTGGTATAAATAGAGCCCCAAAAAAATAATGTAAATGGAATATTAATAGTGACGTAGAGACGGCTGAAACCAATGATTATCCGTAAGCCATATAGTTCATAGTACCGAGACAAACTAGTGAACGTGCGGGAAGCTAAATCTGCCAACCACAGAGGGAGTCTATTCTGTTTTACGGGCTAAGAGCTAGCTTTACGCTCTATATTGAGTGCTGGTCTGCTGATTCCTTGCGATAGTTACTCGAAACACAGCATAATGAGTCATATCGTGTTTCTACCGCAGAGCCATCCCCAGTGATGTTTCCATGTCGAAGAGCTCTATCTGATCTGTTTTGACATTTGTATGTTTTTAATATTTTCATAGTTCACCTTTAGTATTATCAGTGTTTTGGTTTTATTCTTTTTACTTGTTTATTTGAAGTCATTTTTATATGTTATATTGTATGATTTTTAGTATTTTTAATTCGGTTTAAAATTTTAGTTTTTACGGAACAGTTTATATTACTTGTATAATTTTGTTTACCTCAGTTTTAATATCTAATTTACCTTATTTTGTGTATTTATCCGTGACTTATTCAGATAGACACAGCCAGTTACTGTGACCTTGGTCGTGACGTCATCGATAAGACTAGCTTTTGGCTCTATGTTACAGAATAGATAATCAGGTTACATTTTTAATATGCTTCCCTCTTCTCAAGATAATGACGTCTTGACGTCACAGAAAATTTACTTAAAAAAACATAATAATGTACAGTAAAATTTTTATTTTTACATAAATTGATACAGCCAGAGATATCTAGATCATTCTAGATCCCATTATACATTCTGGCCGCTAGAAAAGATCATGTGCCAGCAAACCTAATTATTCTTTAACCGTGAATAAAATGTCAAATTGTAAAAAATCTATATATAATCGTTTTCTTTGGTTTTATTAAAAATATTTTATTTTCTAAATTTCGTATTTAATTTTTTCATTGGACTTTACTTATTTCTTGTAAATTTGTTATCATTTTATCTAAATGTATTTACAAGAAACTAGAATATACAAGCAACATACATAAATTATTAAAAATATTCAACAATGCACCTTTGCTCAGTATTTTTTATTAATACTTAATTTAAATATTTAAAACCTCACATTTTCAAACCGCCACAACAAACGTCAACGAATAATTTCAATTTGATACGACGATAGCGAGACAGAGAGCTCTCTCGCTATGGATAGTGACACTTGTACGTCATTAATGACGTCACATGATAGCATGATCCTTCCTAACAAAATCCAAAACAAAATCAAGTTGATATGTGAATTAAGACACACACACAACAGTAAGAAATATTTTGTGGCTTCTATGTAAGTAAAGTTGTGAAAGCTTAAAGTTTTGTAATTTTGTAGTCTCATTTTACCATCAAAAGTATCTGGCAACACTGACTCCAGCCCGAACACGACACGAACACTGCACTTTAATCAGTTGGCAACACTGTGCACTACTTGTTTTATTAAACTTAGACGTCAAAATCTTTTATCATAACATGTTTACAATAATTGATATAAATAAAATAAAACAAGAAACTTATGATCATGAGTTCAACAGTGACTCTATTACCACAGGAAATTATAAGTTAGACAATCTAAATGAAGCTGAGACTAAACACAGCCAGAAACCAGAAGTTGTTGGAGAAATATTAACAAAAGAAATTAATGAAAATCGATATGTAAATATTTCTGATAATATTAAAAATAATAAGGCACAAGAAGAAATTCTTATCAAACAAGAAGTTGTGCCAAAAATTTTAGATGGTAAGAAGGAATTTTTTGTTTAAAAGTTTATGTACCTACCTACATCATTTTGTTTTAGATGAAATTAATTATGAATTTGGTGATGCTATTGTAAAAGAGGAATCACAAGATAATAATTATGAGTTTGTTAATGTAAAGTCAGAATTATACAATGATGCATCGTTAAATGGAACAGATAATGTTGAAGGTATGTTTGCATGAAAAATAGCAATTTCTCCTTAAATATTTATACAATTTTTACCTAATTTAGCTTGAAATTTCGATTAAAATTAATGTTATAGTGTGTGTTTTAAACTTTAAAAAGTAAAAACAAAAATGCTATTTTTATACTTGTGATTGGCTGGAACACTGCCGGTTTTGCACCCAACACATCTTAAATTTAGATATTGTTGTGTTTTGTTTGTTTTCTGTCAAAATGACATTTAAAAAAAAAATTCATTCTACAAGGTGAATATAATTTGAAATTCGTTCTAATTTGATACCAGTATAATTGTGAATTAGACGGAATAGAAAATTCTAGTGATATTTAAGAGTAAATCTGATTTGTTGTTCCTCATCCTAGTTTAAAAACAGACTGTAGTAGTTTTTGCCATTAAAAAACTTTGTATTACCAGTGACTGTCGTGGCAACAAACAATAAACGTCATTAAGTAAATATGTACCTACATTATTCCCGTAGAGAGAAAGTTCAATCAAAATCGCTTCCTGTAAATCAGAAGTTGCAGCTTGAACTCTCGATAAACACAATCATAATCTATGAATGACATTAGATAAAACATTATATCCTTCTTTGTAATAATTTTAATTTAAAATATTCAGTTTACTAAAATTCAAAGAAAACAAATTATGTTTTATCATAAACTGTAATTTTTATAAAAAAAGATACAAATTAAATAAGAAAAATAATAATTATTTACTTGTTAAATCAAGTCGAGTAGTTTTATTTATATTATAAATAATAATACAAGTTTGTATTTTTATTTGGAATACGCTTGAATCAGGTTACTTTAAACTCAGCCTGGGATGTACCAAAAATCAACAAATTATAAATTTGTATGTTGGTACCAAATTAATAGTAAAAAATATATTGTTGCAAGTGATTGCATCATGAAATACAGCTCAAAAAATGCCGCAAGATTTATTGCATTATTGCGTAATAAAAATTACACTATTTAAAAAGGGTGTATAGTGTTTTGTTCTATTGTAACAGATATTTTACTTTATTTATTTTCCAGAGTCATCATCTAAAATTAGTCCGGAAAGTACAGATAAACATTCACATGAGTGTAATGAGTGTCATAAATCATTTAAATGCAACACCCATCTAACACTCTGCCACATCGGGGAAAAACTATTCAAGTGCGACGTATGTGACAAAGCGTACGGTTTGAAATATGATTTAGTGGAACCCAAATACAGTGACACCGGGAAAAAATCTTTTAAGTGTGACATATGTGGCAAATCGTTCAAATATTTTAGCATTTTAGTGACACATAAACGCTGTCACACTGGGGAAAAACCCTTCAAGTGCGACGAATGCGACAAAGCGTTCAGTCTGACATCCAGTTTAGTGAAACATAAACGCTCACACACCGGTGAGAAACCTTATAAGTGTGACATATGTGACAAAACATTCACTCAAAGTTCAAGTTTAGTGACACACATACGCTCTCACACCGGTGAGAAACCTTATAAGTGTGACATATGTGACAGAACGTTCAGTCAGAATAGCAGTTTAGTGGAACACAAACGCTGCCACACCGGGGAAAGACCCTTCAAGTGCGACGTATGTGACAAAACATTCAATAAGACATCCACTTTAGTGAAACATAAACGCTGTCACACCGGGGAAAAACCATTCAAATGCGATGTATGTGACAGAACATTCAGTCAAAGAACAAGTGTAGTGGCACACAAACGCTGCCACACCGGTGAGAAACCTTATAAGTGTGATATATGTAACAAAACATTCACTCATAGTAGCAATTTTGTGGCGCACAAACGCCGTCACACCGGTGATAAACCGAGACAAAACATTTAGTGTAAGATGCAGTTTTATGACACAAAAATAGTCTGGGAAAATGTGATGTGTGTGACTATAATAGATTAACTAATTTTTTACTTGAAAAATTGTGAATTTCGTAATAAAAATAATAATTTAATAAATTTTTCATAAATTTTTTGAAAGGCCTGATCACATTACACTAATTTACAACGTTTTTATTATGACCCATAACTATATAACTATTGATAGTTTCATACACAAATTATAATCTACAGATAAGACAAACAGAAATTTACAAGGAAGTAACACTAATTGATATCAAAAATATAAACATTAATATAGTAACTTGTGGAAAAGAACACAACAGTGACTACATAACAACAGAAACTAGTAAAATAGATAATGTAACTATTCACAAAAATCTAAACGAAGAAATGTGCATTTTTGTCAAATGTATCTTTAAAAATTCAAGTTATTGTATAATTTTAAAAGTATTTTATTTCGTATTCACAAGTTTTGCAAATTTTGAATCTTTATACAAGGTATTTCAAAACATCAGGAAAATTAAATGGTAGATACTACATGACTACGATATAAGAATAATTAGGATTGCGAACACAAGAACTTTTCTAGCGGTCAGAATGTGTAATGAATCTAGTTGTCTCTGGCTGTATCAGGGATAGTATATTGACACTGATGTAAATATAAAAATACACTTTAATATTATAAATAGTAACTAAAATTGTAATTTTGATATATCTTAGCGGCTATGATTCATAATTTACTTTTAGATCGAAAAATATGACAAAACGTGTTTGAAAATTCTCCTTTTGTACGAGGGAAATCGTCTTTATAAATAAATAATTTCACAATATATTAACACAGTCGCGTAGTGCATCTATTTATCTTGAATATTCAGTTTATAAAACGTGTCTATTTTTACACATTTCTCCTAAAATTAAAATAACCCATATCTACAGACAGTTTTTCTGAAACACTATCCATTATTTCACAGCAATATTTACCTGTAACTTTATAATGTAATAATAAGATTATATTTTACATATATTTCTATAACACTATATAACGCATTATACATTATTAAATTTCAAAACTATTCAGTGACAATTAATTCGTATACCTAGTGACCAGCAGAGACACCTATGAACTATTTACAACTTCTGACGGGTTGTTAACTTTTTAAAACACATTACAAGTGTTTGATTATTTAATTGGCGTAGTCTTGGTAGGATAGCCAGCAAAAGTTTGTAACTGTGACAAACACAAAGCTACTCATCTTTTGTCATATTTATACGAAAATTGGCTATTCGAGCAAATACAAGTGTGCAACACAAATAACACTTAAATAAGGCTATATCAATTAGACCTTATTCATCCATCATCATATTGGCTAAACAGTGCCCATCAGAGGACTCTTTAAGTACTGAAAAAAATTTCAATTATCTTAAACTACGAGAAAAATCTGTGGGATATTCGAACGCATGTTTTGCTACCGTTTGGATAGGGTCGAACATCCTCTTAATACGTCCCATCAGACCATCGAACACTTCTCAAGCGATTCTTCTTGCTGTTCGAATATCCGATCACGAGCCAGAGACAACGCAGGCTCAATGGACATTCAACGGAATATCAAAAGATTATAAACAACTTGAACTTGATAGCATCCAACTTCCAAATTTTGATACAAAAATAAATAAAATCAATACACGAATTAAATATTATATTCTCGCAACTGGAAAAAATAAAAGAAATAAAAAATCACGAACGTAGCAATCATCATTATTATAATCTATACCGTACTTCTTGTAATCATACTTGTAGTAGTTATAAAAATTGTATTTAATCATTATAAGAATCAAAAAGTATGAAACCAATGTAGAATTAAATAATTTAGAACATATAGCTGTTAGTTTTTAAATCTTGTGTAAAGTTTAAACTTGATGGGGAGGAATTATGTAATGCAACCCTTGTGAGAATAAATTGCTGAATCAGTTATAAACTTTTCACATGATAAAGTAATATACGTAGTTGTAACATTAGCGATAAGGCAGTCTTCAACTGATATTAAGCTTTGTAACATCTTGTTCGAAATTAAATAAAACTTTTTAAAAACACCATTCCAAGTGTTTGATTATTTAATTTGTATGTATCCTATTACACATTCTGATCATGTTGGCAAACCTAGTTATTCTATAACCGTGAATAAAATATCAAATAAAATTGTGAAAAATCTATATACAATTATTTTCAGTGGTTTTATTAAAAATATTTTATTTTCTAAATTTTATAGGTACTTCATATTTTATATTTCATTTTTTCAATAACTATTTTCGCAATATTTAATTATTATTTCAATTTTCTCAAAATTTGAATAATTAAAATTTCTTCATGAAAGTCTCGCTTTTGTAAGAATTGAAATGAAGTACAAAATAAATTATATAAATGCATATTATTTATTGTAAATTTGTTATCATTTTATCTAAATGTATTTACAAGAAACTATAATACACAAGCAACATATACATAAATAATTTTTAAAAATATTCAAGAATGCAGCTTGCCTCAGTACATTTTATTAATACTTAATTTAAATATTTAAAACTTCAACTTTTCAAACTGTCACAACAAATAATGTCAACGAAATATCAACTTGATACGACGATAGCGAGACAGAGAGCTCTCTCGTTATGGTTAACGACATATGTACGTCATTAATGACGTCACATGATACTTCTCAACAAAATCCGCTGGTTTATCAAGTTGATATGTGAATTAGAATAGGCACCCGAATAGAAGACGGTCGTGACAATGCCTTTGCACCATTTCGCCACCGCCAACTCCCATTATGTAAATCGAGCTTTAACGAAGAAGAAAATCATAGTCCATGGTTTTTAAAGAATGTAAAGCGCTGTTCACATATAAACACACAGCGGACACATAGAAGACACACAGCGGACACATAGAAGACACACAGCGGACACATAGAAGACACACACACACACACACACACACACACACACACACACACACACACACACACACACACACACACACACACACACACACACACACACACACACACACACACACACACACACACAGCCGTCTTAGATGACGTCACCACAGCCATACGCAAGACCTGTGAGAGTGTCACCATGGAAATTAGTAAACTACATATTTTTACCAATAAATTGGTACCACCGGTCCCTTGCCTTCATTAACTTTCCCACGGCCCACGGGATACACAATGCTCCCGGACTATTGCCTGTGTGTCTTCTTCCTCATGTGTGAACAGTAGGGCTGGGAAAACAATCGATATATCGATAAATATCGATATTATTTTTAAATATCGGATATCGATATTTAAAATAATTTTTATCGATATATCGACCTATCGATATTAATCAATTATTATCGATATTAACCGATATTATATCGATATAAATCGATATTTATCGATATTATATCGATATTATATCGATATAAATCGATATTTATCGATAATATCGATTTTTAAAAATATCGAAAATTATCGATATTATTTGAATATCGAATATCGATATTAAAATTTGAATATCGCGCAGCCCTAGTGAACAGGGCTTAATGCAGCGCTTTTATTTCTACTTTTGACAATTTTAATTTAATTAGTTGTGAAACCTTAAAATTTTGTGATTTTGTAGTCTCATTTTAGCAACAAAAGTATTCTGGCAACACTGACTCCAGCCCGAACCGAACACTGCACTTTAATTAGTTGGCAACACTGTGCACTACTTGTTTTATTAAATTTAGACGTCAAAATCTTTTATCATAACATGTTTACAATAGTTGATATAAATAAAATAAAACAAGAAACTTGTGATAATGAGTTAAACAGTGACTCTATTACCACAGAAAATTATAAGTTAGACAATCTAAATGAAGCTGAGACTAAACACAGCCAGAAACCAGAAGTTGTTGGAGAAATATTAACAAAAGAAAATAGTGAAAATCGATATGTAAATATTTCTGATAATATTAAAAATAATAAGGCACAAGAAGAAATTTTTATCAAAGAAGAAGTTGTGCCAAAAATTTTAGATGGTAAGAACGAATTTTTTGTTTAATAGTTTATGTACATCATTTTGTTTTAGATGAAATTAATTATGAATTTGGTGATGATATTGTAAAAGAGCAATCACAAGATAATAATTATGAGTTTGTTAATGTAAAGTCAGAATTACACAATGATGCATCGTTAAATGGAACAAATAATGTTGAAGGTAAGTTTGCATGAAAAATAGCAATTTCTACTTAATATTTATACAATTTTTACCTAATTTAACTTGAAATTTCGATTAATGTTATAGATTGTGTTTTAAACTTTAAAGAGTAAAAACAAAAATGTTATTTTTATGCTTGTGATTGGCCGGAACACTGCCGGTTTTGCACCCAACACATCTTATATTTAGATATTGTTGTGTTTTGTTTGTTTTCTGTCAAAATGACATTTTTTTAAAATATTCATTCTACAAGGTGAATATAATTTGAAATTCGTTCTAATTTGATACCAGTATAATTAGACGGAATAGAAAATTTTAGTGATATTTTGGATATTTTAAGGGTAAATCTGATTTGTTGTTCCCCATCCTAGTTTAAAAACAGACTATAGTAGTTTTTTGCAATTAAAAAACTTTGTATTACCAGTGTACTGTCGTGGCAACAAACAATAAACGTCATTAAGTAAATGTGTACATTATTCCCGTAGAGAGAAAGTGCAATCAAAATCGCTTCGTGTAAATCAGAAGGTGCTAGAACTCTGCTTGATAAACTATGAATGACATTAGAAAAAACATTACATTCTCCTTTGTCATAATTTAAATTTAAAATAATTCAGTTTACTAAAATTCAAAGAACACAAATTGTTTTTATCATACTGTACTTTTAATAAAAAAGATACAAATTAAATAAGTAAATATAATAACTATTTACTAGTTATCTCAAATTGAGCAATTTTATTTATATTATAAATAATAATATTTAGAGTTTATATTTGGAAATTGGAATACGCTTGAATCAGACCACTTTAAGCTCAACTGGGGATGTATCAAAAATCAACAAACTAATCATGAATTTGTATGTTGATATCAAATTAAAAGTAAAAAATTATCTTGCTGCAATTGATTCCATCACGTAATACAAATAAAAAAATTGCCGCAAGATTTATTACATTATTGCGTAACAAAAATTCCAAAACGGGTGTGTAGTGTTTTAGTCCATTGCAACAAATATTTTACTTTATTTCTTTTCCAGCGTCAACATCTAAAATTAATCCGGAAAGTACAGATAAACATTCACATGAGTGTAATGAGTGTCATAAATCATTTAAATGCAACACCCATCTAACACTCTGCCACACCGGGGAAAAACCATTCAAGTGCGACGTATGTGACAAAACGTTCGGTTTGAAAAATGATTTAGTGGAACCCAAATACAGTGACACCGTGGATCAACCTTATAAGTGTGACATATGTAACAAAACATTCAAATATCGTAGCACTTTAGTGACACACAAATACAGTCACACCGGTGAGAAACCTTATAAGTGTGACATATGTGGCAAAGCGTTCAGTCAGGGTAGCAGTTTAGTGGCACACAAACGCTGTCACACCGGGGAAAAACCCTTCAAGTGCGACGTGTGTAATAAAGCATTCAATCAGCCATCCACTTTAGTGAAACATAAACGCTGTCACACCGGAGAAAAACCATATAAGTGCGATGTATGTGACAAAACATTCAGTCAAAGAGCATGTATAGTGGCACACAAAAGCTGTCACACCGGTGAGAAACCTTATAAGTGTGACATATGTGACAAAACATACACTCAAAGATCTAGTTTAGTGGCACACAAACGTTGTCACACCGGTGAGAAACCTTATAAGTGTGACATATGTGACAAAACATTTAGATATGCTAGTATTTTAGTGACACACAAATACAGTCACACCGGTGAGAAACCCTACAAGTGTGACATATGTGACAAAACGTTCACTCAGGGTAGCAGTTTAGTGGCACACAAACGCTGTCACACAGGAGAAAAACCATTCAAGTGCGATGTATGTGACAAAACATTCAGTCAAAGAACAAGTATAGTGGCACACAAACGCTGTCACACCAGTGAGAAACCTTATAAGTGTGACATATGTAACAAAACATTTACTCATAGTAGCAATTTTGTGGTGCACAAACGTCGTCACACCAGGGATAAACCGAGACAAAACATTTAGTGTGAGATGCAGTTTAATGACACAAAAATTAGTTGCTAAACGAAGAAATGTTGCACTTTTGTCAAATGTATCTTTAAAAATTCAAGTTACTGTATAAAATAAAGGCATACATTATTAAATTTCAAAACTATTCAGTGACAGAATTAATTCGTATACCATTGACCAGTAACTTTTTAAAAACGCATTCCAAGTGTTTGATTATTTTATTTGCTACTCATCTTTTGTCGTATTTATACGACTAATTCCCTCATTATATTTTAACCAATTAAAATGCACTATTTTTCACAAAAACCATAGAAACTATCTATATAAACAACTATTCCAGTAGTGCATATTTTTGAATAATCACATAGTATGCGTATATTCATCGTAACCATGACACAACAATCAATAATAAATGTTTGTTTATTTTTCACCAAATGTCAAAATATTTAAAATAAATTTAAAAATTATGCTAATAAATAAAATTGTGTTATTTAAAATTGTTAAATTTGTTTTATTCATGAAATAGTCAATGCGTATATACCACTCGATCATCAAAAATAATAGAAAATACTTTAAATAACTTCATACAAACTGCGGATGACACATACACCATCTTTAATACATTAGCATTAACAGCACCACAAAAATTGTTTGCTTTCAATCTGATCAAAAATAGATTAATTAACGACTCCAAAAATAGGTATCACAAAATAAATTCGCAAATTGGGACGAATTAAAAACACACTTATATAGCAATTTCTCAGACAAAACAACGGCTTAGACACTGCTATGCGAATTATTCGATACAAAATAACAAAATTAACACCTTGCGAAATACTCTTCGGACAAAATAAATACTTTAGAAAACAGCAATCTGAAAAAGTAATTAAGCGACTATTTTATAAATAAATCAGAACAAACAAAATAATCCATAAAATGATTGATAAAGAAAAAACGAAAATGAACTACCTTTAACAATACCGGTTGTTAAACAAAACAATAGATTAATGTATAAATATTTTTTAAAAACCCATATTTAAAAGAGTCACAGTGGAAATTTATTACCCCATACTAGGAACAGTCGATGTAAAAAATAAAAGATTAGTCGAAAATTCAAATTATTAGATAAAATCAACTTTTGATTTCGGGCCTTTACCACCGGTCAATTGGTGAACATCTCAAATAATAATGGATTCCACCTATATGGAATCGATAATTGTAAATTAAAAGAAGAAGAAATAATTCATTATTTCAATTATAATTGTCATGTATTTATATTATTATTATTATTATTGTTAAAGATTATTTATTTATGTTGGCAAACTGTAACGAGACACTGATTGTAATTATTAATCTGTTTCAACCGACACTTCGGCCTTGGCTGTTGACAGTGCCAGTTGCGAATAAACTTTATTGTTCTCGCTTCACTAGTTTTATTCCTCAACACCTTTAACGTACAAATACACAACAATAATATAACCTCAATCTATAGAGAATATTCAAAATTAAAAAACATTACAACTAATTTTATAATACAAATTCAGAATAATGCTCATCTCGAAGAACAAAATAAGGCACTGTCGTTTTTTCTTGATGACCTTACACAATAAATTCAAAAACTCTTTAATAAAAGAACCAAACGCGGTTTAATAAACGGATTAGGAAACATAATAAAATCAAATTACAGGTAACTTAGACCAAAACGACGCAGAAAAATATGATAATCTAAATCAATCAAAAGACACTGCAAAATTAAAATGAACAAATAATGAAAAACGAAAAACATTTTACAAATAACTCAAAAATAGAACAAATAAAATTAAATGAGAATACAATATCAGAAAGTCTTAATACCATAATTCATATTGTAAACAGAGTACAAAACTGGGCAAGTCTAACTGAAGCAGAAGTAAAAATTAATAAACTATTAATTATCAT
Organism: Agonum fuliginosum; assembly: GCA_947534325.1. Classification (NCBI taxonomy): domain Eukaryota; kingdom Metazoa; phylum Arthropoda; class Insecta; order Coleoptera; family Carabidae; genus Agonum; species Agonum fuliginosum. The sequence goes on from OX384044.1 coordinate 20,873,645, forward strand.
TCAAGACCTAATAGATTTTTGTAAACACATAGAATTGACGATAACAATTTGCTCACTAAATAAATTAGATACCACCATCATAAACCACGATGACCTAATTCAAATAATGGGTACTTCGAGTACGTATGTTAAAAGTGTACGTTGTTTGATATGCTAATAACGAATCAAAAGGAATATTTTTAAAATTTTAAAAAATAAGGCTAGTTTACCTGCATCATTTTTTGTAGTACGGCACTGGATTCGGTTTCCTATTAAAAATAAACAATGAAACAATAACAGTAGGTAACCAACATCTTAAATTACATAATACTAGTAAAATGAACAAACAAAATTTAAATATTTTTAATTAAACAATAATTACTCCACTCAGTGGCAGTGGCAACGAAAAATTTTTGACTGGGAAACATGGAAATTAATTTTGCGATTAAAAAATAGTATATTGTGTATCTAGTGCGCAAAGTAAGCAATTGCGCGAGGCGAGTTGCAGCCCAAGCAGTAGCGGCTCGAGGTCTACCGAGGCGAGCCGAGGAGGCCGAGGGTCGCTACGGCGAGGGCTGCAACGAAGCCAAGCGCAATTGCGCCTTTGCTCACGAGATGCACACGATATTTTTTGTCATTACTGCACAAAAAATAACCTTTTGAGTGACCTTACTTATCAAAAGATAAAATGAATACTTTTAAAATTAATATGTATAAAATAAAAAAGTAACTAATATTTACCTACATGTAAAAGCATAAGAAACTAATTATTAACAGTAAAGAAAAGAACATTAAAATATAAGAATAAAATATTATTGTCCATTAGATCCAATATCCAATGCACAATCTGCACAATAGTCGACACTCGACAGTAGAAACTATGCATAGAGAAGTAGGTACTACAGTTGTTCACGTGCTTGTAGTATTAGATTATCACGTGTGTGGCGCTAGTGCTACGCGCACATTTCGTGTCGGTAACTACAGAAAACTGTGTGAGTGTTAAATTTGCGTGCGCAAAGTGAAATTTTGCGCACGCTATTCCCGCACGCTTGTACTTTGCGCACGCATTTTTTGTCTAGTTAAAAAATAAGCCACTTTGCGCACGTAAAACAGGCACGAAAAAGGTTACTTTTTGTGCAGGTATGACAAAAAATTCTTTTTGATTCGCAATCAGCATATCAAACAACATATACCCATAACGTATGTACCTGAAGTTATGAAATACCCTGTATACTGCAGACATGAGAACGAACAAATCCACATATTGTTAATACAGGTGATTCATAACTTCGAGTACATACGTTAATGGTATATGTTGTTTGATATGCTAATTACGAATCTAAAAGAATTTTTAAAATTCGAAAAATTAAGTGTTGTTTACCTAAAACATTTTTTGTAGTACTGCAATGGATTCGTTTTCCTATTAAATACAAACAATAGAAGTAGGCGAACATCTTAAATTACAGAATAGTAGTAAAATAACAAACGAAATTTAATTATTTTTAATGAAACAATAATTACTCCACCCAGTGGCAGTGGCTACGAAAAATTTTTTACTGGGAAATATGGAAATTAATTTTGCGATTTTAAGAAAAATTCTTTTTGATTCACAATCAGCATATCAAACCACATATACCCATAACGTATGTACCTGAAGTTATGAAACACCTTGTAGAACCAGAACTTTCACAAAATTCTTACCTTTATATCCAACTATACCTACCCAATCCCTTTTATTATCCACAACACATTATATAAACTATCAGAACCATCTATAATACATATTATATTTCACTTTCATACTTTCCTCACAGGCAGTACTAATATACTAAATGAATATTTTATTTAGATACAATTACATAATTCAATACATTCAAACTAATACAAGGTACTTATAGTCGAATTTTAAACATATAAAACGCGGTTTATATTGAAAAATGTGTAAGTCAATATGACTTAAAATCACACGACAATTCTTTAACTTATTATGTACATAATACGGCCTGTGCCTGTTGTCACGTGAACCTCGGTCCCCTCCTCCGCCTCCTCGCATGGATCCACCGCCGCCGCGTCCTCGGCCTCCACGGTCACCACCTCTACCGCCGAATCCACCGCGACCGCCTCCACGATCGCTTCTGAAACCGCCACCAGGTCTGCCGCCTCGATCACCACCTCGGTGGCCACCGCCACTACCTCCTCTGCGGTCATCACCGCTACCACCGCCGGCGCCTTCGGGTTTGCTTTCATTACATCTATTGCACTTTGGACGCCATGCGAAGTTGATGTTTCCACAATCGGGATTTGGACACCGCCAATCCGCTTCTCCTTCACTGCGACCGCTGCCACCTCCTCGGCCACCACCGAAGCTGGGGCCGCCGCCTCCTCCGCCACCACCACGGAGTTTGCCACGGGTTCCACCTGACCAGTTGCTTTTGTGTGTAGCCATTTGTACTTTGATATAAACTAACACAATAAAAATATACTAATAGAAAGATTCAACAAAGAATCTAATAATATGAACTATTGCCAAACCAAAATCATAGAAGTAAATAATTGTATTAATAACATAGTAATTAAAGGAAAATAATGATGACTGTGAAATTATTGAAAAACATAAAATAAAGAAAATCTGATGTGGACACCACATGACTTCCTTGTATGCCTACGAAACTGTTCATACTTTTCTTAATAACTAAAATGTAGAATAATATAATAACCGTATTTGATTTATGCGGAAAATACCAAAAAATACTTAAAGTAAAGTGCCCTTTTGACACGGACGATCGCAACTAAAAATATGAGGTGATCAACTAGATGCAACATGAGTATCAAATACAAAATTTCTACGACATACCGTTTTTGATTAATGCGAAAAATACTAAAACAAGCCTCTTTGGCACAGACGATCGCAACCAAAAATAGGAGGTGCACAACTAGATGTTATAACAGTTCTAAATACAAAATTTCAACTTTTTACGTCTAACCGTATTTGTGTTATGCGACACACACACATCCGGACGTAGGAAAAGTCAAAACGGATATTTCCGTCAAAATTTGAGTACCGAAATTTTTGCGATTACAATATTTCCTTTTTACTCCGTACAAGGAAGTAATAACGTAATGCAAACACCAAATACCAATAATATAATAATAGTTTCCCCAATTAATCAGGAATTAGCAATAAACTGTAATAATAAGAATGTAAAGAAAAACTTTCAAGGAATCTTTAAACTTATCAATGATGAAAAGTGTAAAATTAATCAATGGACATTCAACGGAATATCAAAAGATTATAAACAACTTGAACATGATAGCATCCAACTTCCAAATTTTGATACAAAAATAAATGAAATCAATCTGAAACCATTACAGGAATTAAATATTACATTCTCGCAACAGGAAAAAATAAAAGAAATCCAAAATCACGAACGTAGCAATCATCATTATTATAATCTATACCGTACTTCTTGTAATCATACTTTTAGTAGTTATAAAAATTGAATTTAATCATGATAAGAATTATAAAATCAAAAAGTATGAAACCAATGTAGAATTAAATAATTTAGAACATATAGCTGTTAGTTTTTAAATCTTGTGTAAAGTTTAAATTTGATGGGGAGGAATTATGCAATTCAACCCTTGTGAGAATTGCTGAATCAGTTATAAACTTTTCACATGATAAAGTAATATAAGTAGTTGTAACACATTAGCGATAAGGCAGCCTTCAACTGATATTAAGCTTTGTAACATCTTGTTCGAAATTAAATAAAACTTTTTAAAAACACATTCCAAGTGTTTGATTATTTAATTTGTATGTATCCCATTACACATTCTGACCACTAGAAAAGATCATGTTGGCAAACCTAATTATTCTTTGTGTGTGAATTATGCTTTTATTACGACAAATATAATTAAAAATGTTAATTTAATAATCATAAAAACTTAAGACATGTGTAAATGCATTTCTATTGTAAAAAGAGGTAATAAAATTTAGAATTTTATACGTTGGCAATAATTATACAAATACCATTATGTCAAAAAATAATTAATATAATATTACATCTAAATAATTTTTGCATCACGAAGCGCATTTTATTGCAAAAAAATGTTTGTTTGATCGTAAAAAATTGTTTTAGGTAAATGTAGAAAATACGCTATTGTATGAAAAAAAGTCTTATGCAACTGTGACATTGTGAGTTGCAGATTACAATTAATTATTGCACGTTTTTATTTAATTCGTTATTGTGAAAGCTTAAAATATTATGATTTATGCATTGAACATTATGGCAACTTTCTACGTCACACCACATTTTCTTTTATTATTTTTGGGCTTGTTAATAAAATTTTTGTAAAAATAAAAAAACGGGTCCCAAGTTTTTATCTCTTCTTGAAATATATTCAATTAAAAAAATCATGCAAGTAGCCCATTAAACTTATGACAAATGACAGTTGTAGATACGGTCACAATAGACTTGTTTAGTGGTTACGTCACACTGGTTCCAAACTGGTTCGTTGCTAAGACCGTTGCTATGCAAGTCGGTAAAACAGGCTGGTTTGACGTTTGCCGTTTGACAATAACTGCGTCTTTAAATTTATTTTGAGATTTAATTGTTTTAAAGTGGCTTAAAAACACGTAATAAAGTTTAGTTCGGTAATAAATTATTTTATAAATGATTTTTGATTGTCAAACCAAACTGTTTTATCAACTAGCAAAGCAACTACCTTAGCAACGAGTGGCCATTTTCTTGTTTGGAACCAGAAAGTGACGTCACACTAAACAAGTCTATAGCCAATGTTCTGCAACTGAACTAAACGAGTAAACTGTTGAACAATGTTGCCACCAGATAATAGCAAAATATCTCACTTAGTTCGAAAAATGTCGCTACGCGGTCGCTACCACTTTTAAAAAATAATCGGGGGTAATATAACTAGTGCTATGATTATCATCGGTGATAGCATGAGTTAGTCGATGAAAATTGACCAAGTGCGCAGCACGAGTTCAATTTTCTGAAGACTAACGAATGCTATATATTCTATTAAATGAGGAAGGAATTGTATGTTTTTACCTATGGCCATACCTATTAAATAAAATTTTTGATTCCCAAAAAACTCTTCCTATCGCCATACCTATTAGCTATTAAATAAAATTTTTGATTCAAATATAAATTCTTACCTGATCTTAGGTGGTCAAAATCGGTACCTGTGGCCATACCTATTAAATAAAATTTTTGATTCCCACATAAATTCTTACCTGATGTGAGGTGTTCAAAAACTCTACCTATGGCCATACCTACCTATTAAATATAATTTTTGATTCCCACATAAATTCTTACTTGATTTGAGGTGGTCAAGAATGGTACCTATGGCTATACCTATTAAATACAATTTTTGATTATAGTTGATTCCACGTAAGTTTGTGATTGCGCAACATTATATCGTTTACACAGGTATGATTTGTGACATAACCTCAATTTTATTATAAAATATTTACCTCCCTACTTGCAGAAATAGGAATTGTGGGTCCATTATTTGCTTTTTAGAAACCTTACGTTTGTCGTACAAAATAATTCGTATATTATTACGCAATCACAAACTTATGTGGAATAAACTATACCATATAATTTCTTACCTGATGTTAGGTGGTCAAAATCGGTACCTGTGGCCATACCTATTAAATAAAATTTTTGATTCCCACATAAATTTTTACCCGATGTGAGTTGGTCAAGAATGGTACCTATGGCCATACCTATTAAATACAATTTTAGATTCTCATATAAACTCTTACCTGATGTGAGGTGGTCAAGAATGTTACCTATGGCCATACTTGTTAAATAAAATTTTGGATTCCCACATTAATTCTTACCTGATGTGAGGTGGTCAAGAATGGTACCAGATGCTTACCAAGATAAAGATTTTTTCCTTGAAAATTTGGAAGTCTTTACATTAGAAAATCTTCAAATTAGCTTTTAATACTTAAAATCAATTACTTCTGTTTGTTATGTTTTACAGCTGATTTTTCAAAAATATTATTAATCATTTGTTATTTTAAAATTTATTATTTTGTATAATTTATTAAATAATATTTATTGTGTTAAAAATGTTTTAATTTTATTTCAACTAAGTAATATCCTTTTAAATAGGTAGTCAATTGATCAAAAAATAAATTCACAAAAATGATGGTTAAAGAGAACTTTATAATTTACTTTCATCGGGAAAAGTTAAAATGACCGAAAAAATACATACATGCAATTTTTAGTCATTTTATAGCATAAGATAAAATAAGATATAAAACAAAGCGAGCGTTTGGCTAATGAGACCAGATCGTAGATCGGCATCCCGATATTCACCTATGATTAATCATAGCCAGAGTTATATTTGGGAAGAGGAAGAATATATAATGAATGAGTCCAAAATGTTTGGTTATATTTTTTCAATAGCTATCAAAAACGTTTTAAATTCTGTTTACCTTTCTCAATTTTGTCTTTACTGACATTTCCCCACCGAATACAATCAGGTTCATTTAATTTAAGTCTTATTTTTGACAAACAGCAATATATAAATATGGAACTGACAGTAGGAAATTAATTGACAGAAACAGTTGACATGTAACAGCGGTGATAACAATATCATCGATTTGATAGCCTCTTACTGCCCTATTTTAGCCAATCAAATTAGTCAAATATGTGTCACGTGACACATGAATTATATATTCGGTATTATAATATAATGCATTTAAATTTGTCTTACCTTAACCATTTACGATGATTTTAAAAGATCTTCGAATTAACTTATTTCAATCTCTAGAATTTGTTGTTACTTGTCACATGTGTATAAGGAGTGGCATAGCGTGTCAACACAAAAATAATAAACTTAAGTAGCTGAAATTATCTAATGTTTTATTTCAGTATAATAAAAAAATCTAAAAAAGTACATAGAAAAATCTTAATATTTGTTACTCAGTGTGACAACGTTTATGTTTCTTTAAATTGCTATTATCATTAAATGCTTCGTCACATACGTCACACTTATAAGGTTTTTCTCCGGTGTGACAACGACGTTTGTGATCTATTACTCTGGAACTCCGACTAAAAGTTTTTTCACATACGTCACACTTATAAGGTTTTTCCCCGGTGTGACAACGTTTGTGATATATTAAATTGGATCTGTGGCTAAAAGCTTTTTCACATACGTCACACAAATAAGGTTTTTGTCCGGTGTGACAACGTTTGTGATCTATTAAATGAGAATTCCGACTAAAAACTTTTTCACAAACGTCACACTTAAAAGGTTTCTCCCCGGTGTGACAACGTTTGTGATCTACTAAAGTGGAACTCTGACTAAAAGCTTTTTCACATACGTCACACTTATAAGGTTTTTCCCCGCTGTGACAACGACGTTTGTGATCTATTAAACTGGAACTCAGACTAAAAGCTTTTTCACATACGTCACACTTATAAAGTTTCTCCCCGGTGTGACAACGACGTTTGTGATCTATTAAATTGGAACTCAGACTAAAAGCTTTTTCACATTCGTCACACTTATAAGGTTTCTCCTCGGTGTGACAACGTTTGTGATCTACTAAAGTGGAATTCTGACTAAATTCTTTTTCACATACGTCACACTTATAAGGTTTTTCCCCAGTGTGACAACGTTTGTGCCTTACTAAAACCGACCTACGACTAAACGCTTTTTCACATACGTCACACTTATAAGGTTTTTCCTCGGTGTGACAACGTTTGTGATATATTAAATTGGAACTCAGACTAAAAACTTTTTCACATACGTCACACTTATAAGGTTTCTCCCCGGTGTGACAACGTTTGTGATCTATTAATTTGGAATTGCGACTAAAAGCTTTTTCACATACGTCACACTTATAAGGTTTCTCCCCGGTGTGACAACGTTTGTGATCTACTAAAGTGGAACTCTGACTAAAAGCTTTTTCACATACGTCACACTCATAAGGTTTTTCCCCGGTGTGACAACGTTTGTGAAGTATTAAATAGGAATTCCGACTAAAAACTTTTTCACATACGTCACACTTATAAGGTTTCTCCCCGGTGTGACAACGTTTGTGATTCACTAAATCGCCTTTCCAAATAAATGCCTTATCACAAATGTCACATTTGTGAAGTTTTTCCCCGGTGTGTATGCGTATATGCATTTTCAATTTAGATTTTTGTGTAAACTTCTTGTTGCATATATAACATTTAAAAGGTCGGTCACTGTCCTTACTTTGTTTGTGATCATTTAAATTAAATTGTGTGGCAAATGGTTTCGGGCCAATTTTGGAAGTTGACTCTGAAAAATTAATTAAGTAAAATATAAAGTTTTTGTGTACACATTAATAAGTTTTCGAAAATCTAAATATTTAAGAAATTTGAGTCGTTGCAAACAAGGCTTGTTAGTTTATACCTTAGATGTTAATTACTATGACTATTTCTAATTCTTAAATAAAATCACAATGCTCTGTAAGAAAATTAAAGTGCGTAATTGTCATGTTTAACTCAAGGCAGAATACTATCTTTATCCACGACTTTACTAAATTGTGTATTTATTTTACTGCTAACTGTCAAACACCTTTTATTTTAGAAATTTATGTCCGTTCTATTGGTCAAACGCCCTGATACAAGACGTTTTACCTATAAATGAAAAAAACCTGTTGAATATTTTAAAAAGTCACTAATGATTAATGATTTCCATTATTTACTGCAAACAATTGTATAATGAATGTATTATAAATAATACTTTATCTACGATTACTATGAAAAGTTTATATTTATGCTTTCAATTGTCAACGTAAAGTTGATTGTTGCTGAGGACCAAGCAAAAAACATTTTATTGTGCATCTCCTATGACAACGCGCAATAAAGTATTTTTTGATTACATAAAAGAAAAGAAAATGACAGTATCAAACAATTTTTTTATTTATTTATTTCGATATTATTGGTATCGTCATGGTTACGAATAAAACATAAATTGATTGAACGCATATTAAACTTACTGAATATTATTATTATAACAAATAATTTTAGTCATAGATAAAATTATGTGTGTATTACGAGCGTAAAGTGTCTTTGTTCCTTTTGCACTATTGCAGCTCTCGCCTTCGGCTCGCGCTGCAATTACCGTGCGCGAGAAACAAAAAGTCACTTTACGTTATTGATACACAAATATCTATTAAAGTAGTTGCTTTAAGTAGAAACGTTTTTGCCTCAACATGCTTAAACATGTTTTTCTATTATTTAAGATAGGGATATCGCACACTTATCTAGCACGATTACAAAAGCGCTGTACACTATTTTAAAGCAAATTGAAGCAAGATTGAGCGAAAAATCTAAAACGCTCTACAGCATGTTTTAACAAATTGAAGCAAGATTGAGCGAAAAAGCAAAAATGCAGTACAACACTGTGCAGCAAATTTGCTGGAACTGGGTATGCTCGACACACAAGCACAGACCATTGTTCGAAGGCAAAATATTGGGCTGTACATGAACACATTCGTAATGATATAGTGTACCATCAGGTATAATAACAATTTCTGAACGTATTGATGTATTATCTGGGGGAATAAGGTAATGCATCCCTTCCCAAAGCTCTAAGAAAAACTTCTTTTCAATTTTTATTATTCAAATTCGTCAAAAGAGTGTACAATTTGTGAATCGTAAATATTAATTTTATTTATCTTGCACATATAAAAGGGAAAACAGCGCTGATATTCATCTAAGAAAATGCAATTTTATGGTATTTGAACAAACCAAACCTCAAACATCACGACCATTAAACGGACTTCAACGACATACGTTTGCGCGCGTCAAGTAATTATATTTTTGATTATTATATACAAACAAATTTATATTTTCATATCCTTTCCAACTAAACTTGATCATTGAGATTAAGTGTGTTCAAATGTTTTTTAGTGAATAATTTATGTTACAATACAAAACAAAAACGTTTTTAAGCAAAGTGATTTTTCACAAAACAAAAATGTTTTAGGTTTTAATAAAAACGTTTCTGATTAAAGCAGTTTTGCTAGATAAGTGTGCGCTCACCCTTATACACAGAGCTATAAATTAAAAAATACCTACCTTCATTATCTCCCTTTTTATCATAAACGACATCATTCTCTAACTTTATATAAATAATTTCACGATAATTGCCTTCTGATTCTTCTTTTACAATGTCCACAAATTCATATTCTCTTTCATCTGAATGTTCTTCTTGTGATGTTGACTCTAAAAAATTCATAAAAAGTTTACAAATAGGTACATAAGGTTTTCACCGATTGACATTAAAAGTGCTATTTTATTGACAGAGAAATGTAAAATATAATAATTTACCGTTATTGTTCGATTCATTCTGTAATTCTGACTTTAAGGCAATAATACCAGAATTGTCTTCCGATTCTACTTTCACAATTTTACTGACAAATTCATATTCAATTTCATTTTCATCTACAATTTCATCTTTGATAACATTTTCTTCTTGTCCTTTATAGTTTTCAGTATTATCAGAAATATTTATAGATTGCATTTCAATTTTTTCTTTTGCAAATATTTCTAGAATTAAACTTATGACAAATGACAGTTGTTGATGCAGTCACAATAGCCAATGTTGCCAACTGTCTGCAACTAAACGAGTAAACTGCTGAACAGTGTTGCCACCAGATAATACGAAAATATCTCAGAAGAGTGGAAGGAGTGACGAGAATAGATAGAATTAGAAATGATCAAATTAGAAATCATATACAAATTGAAAGCATACAAAAAACCATAGAAAAAAAAACAATTATCATGGTATTGTCACCGGATAAGAATGCCAGAACAAAACAAGTATGGAACGCTAATGCCTAGTGCACACGGGGAAACTTTTCACAAAGTTTCCTGCAAAAAGTTTCCAGAAAATGGAGATTTTTTTTTTAAAACAATAAATATGTTTATAATCACATGTCACATTTGACGATTTGACAAATAAGAAGTTAGTTGCACTTCACAATGTTTCCTGAAAACGCCTCATTTTTATAGGCGCCGTTAAAACTTTGAAGTTTCCGGAAACTTTTTCCAGGAAACATGTCAAAAAGTTTCTCCGTGTGCACTAGGCATAAGATAACAAAAAAGAGAAAGCGAGGAAGACCTACGAAGACATGGGAGGACAATGTAGAAGAAATATTATGCAGGGACAATATCAGCTGCCAAGAAGCGAAGAGAAAAGCGAGGAACCGAAAGTGTGGAAAAATTTTATAAAAAAACTAAACTAAATACAATTAAAATAAACAATATCAACATCCGAAATGGTAAATGAGATTTAAAAATATAATAATAATATTTAAAAATTTTGGTCATACAAAAAACAACTGTATTATTAATAATTCTGGAATACCATTTTTTGCGAAACAAATTTTAGTCGATAAAAATGCTCGACTTCAATTTTTTATAAACGCTAAAGAATATTTTCCAAATTTTCCAGTACTTAATTCTAATCACTGTTATTCTAATTATAATTCAATAGAGTCGTTAGAAGTTTTTACAAAATTTATTACGGCGTTTGATAATTTACAAATTTGTTCTGCGGAGCCATCGTTAATTAAATTCGAATTAAAAAATATCTCCATATTAATTCAAATGTTATTAAAAAGGATTTATTATCAAATAACTGGCGACATAAAAACTGCAAAATAATTTCAATTAACAATAAACATAAACAATGTTCTTTGTGTCGTTAGTTGCACAACACTTTATGGAAAAATAAATTAAATGGTGCAAATAGAAACAAATTAAAAATATAACGAAAATAAGACATTATTATTATCAGAGATCTCTAAAAAGGTACCTACTTAAATTTAATTGTAAACATTTTTGGAAAAATAATATTAACATTTCTTCCCTTAGTTTTTCGTAGATATAAGAATGAAAATCCAAAATTGACACTCGAAATTACTGAAATCCAGATACAATATTCAAAATTAAAAAAAGACAGTATTGACAATCAAATTGAAAATTTACCACTCGCCCAAAAAATGTTAATTTTGGAATGTATTAAAATGCATTAAAATGCGTTTTGTAGTATAAAACTGCAAGGAGATATTTGAAAAGAATAAATTTACAAATGTGGGATAGATTCATACTTTTGTATTAGACAAGGCACTCTCACATAAACATATATATATATATATATATATATATATATATATATATATATATATATATATATATATATATATATATATATATATATATATATATATATATAAACAATAGACGAACGAATATAAATAAACAAATTTACATAATATAAAAAATGTCAAATATATTGTAATGTATAGAAATTAAATAAAACTATTGTCTCCAAAACAATACTAATCTAACAACACTAATTAACAAAAATGACAAATTATCATATTGAACCGTTGAACAAGGAAAATTTTGATACCTGGAGCGTGCAAGCTCAAGCGGTTTTAATTTAAAATAAGCTGTGGGACTATGTTGATGGAACAATACTAAAACCAGACAATGATGAAGCGACTAAAGCAAAGTATGAAGAACCAGATTTACTGGCATGATCTGAATTGTTATTACTCATGTCCCCGTCCGAATTGAAACAAGTCAAGAACTGTAAAAATTCCAAAGATGTGTGGGATACTCTGAAAGCTACGTACCAAATTAAAGGACCTGCGTGAAAGGCAACACTGCTGAAGCAGGTAATATTAAAAAAATGAATTAATCTGACAATGCTAGAGACCATTTGAACGTGTTTTTAGACATTATCGACAAATTAAAGGACATGAATATATAAATAAACCCGGAACTGATGAGCATCATTATGCTGTACAGTCTGCCGCCATCTTTTGGGAATTGTCGAATAGCCATCGAAACCAGAGACACATTAGGCGATTTTTATTCACCGGTCGGTTACTTGCGGTCGGTATGCTAAACGTCACAGTTATGACGTAACGGTAAGTGGGTGAATAAAATTTGTCCGGTATGCTCCGGTCTTCATGATGACATTTCTACCTTAATCTCAATTTGTGTTTGTTTTCAGAGGGCGACTGTACAGCTTATTGTTTGTTTATTGATTTATTATTTGACTTATTTATCTGATTCATATGTTTTGCTTGAATTTTTAAATCTTTATTATTCACATAAAATGTAATGTAATCCATTTTTCGATTTTGATTTTACAAACGACATCAACCGAACTTACTTAATACAAAAAGTTGACAACACAGATCTATAACAACCATCAATCGGACATAGATAGAGATACACTAACCGCAGCTTACACAGCTACAGGGGTCCTATTCTATTTCACTTATCAACGTTGATAAGTTGGGTTGTCTTGATAACCCCCCACCATGTGTGACGTAGTAGCCAAGCGACTGTCGCTACGACTTATCAACCCTCGCTACGGTAGACTTGCGCGTTGCGTTGATTTTTGTTCGTTGTGAGGTTAAAATATTTATTTTATAAATATGAAATACCAATAAATTATGGGTTCATTATATGTATTTAATATTTTTGATTAGTTTATTAAATAATTCAACTTACAAATTGTAGAAATAAGAAATTGACATTTTTCTTGAAAAAATAATTTACTTTGAAAATAAAAAAAATGGCTTATTTTAAAACAAATAATACGTTTATGATAAGTGATAGGTAAAATGGTGGTTTAGCAGTTTTTCTTGCCAAAATTCACAGTAAATGTAAAATCTCTATCAGTCGTTATCAACTGGAGGCCAAATATCCCTAACCCTTGATATAGTTACAAACGGAATGACGTCACGAAGTTATCAACTGAACTTCGCTAGCGACTGTCGCTATGAATTAGAATAGGTACCCAGAGCTGCGTAAGTTGCGGTCAGCATGGCCCCTCATACTCCAACATACCGTGACGTCATGGTATCACGAATAAAATGTAGTTGGTGACATACCCAAGCTTACACCAAGCATACCGCAGTGAATAAAAATCGCCTATATTACTGTCGCCAGACGAATTAAAAGTTAAAATTATAGAAGAAAACTACAGCAGACATGCCATGCCCAGAAAATGTATTAACCGCTACATACGCAGACGACACAGCATATATCGCCTCACATACCGACCCAATAGAAGCATCAGCCGTACTCCAAAAAACCCTTGACGATATGCAAGCTTGGGCATCGAAATGGAGAATCAAAATCAACGAAGAAAAATCTACACATATAGTCTTCACCTCAAGAAAAATCACCTGCCCGCAAGTAAATATAAACAACAAAACATTGGAAACCAAAGAAGACGTCAAATACCTGGGCATGCACCTGGATAAAAGACTAACCTGGAGAAAGCATCTACAAACAAAGAAAAAACAAATCAACTTGAAGATCAGAAAGATGTAATGGTTACTGGGACCCAAATCCCAAATGTCAATCGAGAACAAACTATTGATTTATAAAACTGTAATCATACCAATCTGGACATACGGAATACAACTCTGGGGTTGCACAAAGAAGTCCAATTCAAAAATAATACAAACAACCCATAACAAAGCATTGCGTATGATAACAAACGCACAATGGTTTATTTCCAATAACACCCTGCACAAGGATCTCAGCATTAAGTATGTGCAAGATTAATGTTCGAGAACTGTCATCATCATATGGAAGAAGACTCACATACCATCCAAATGAATTAGCCACCGGCCTATATAACAATGAAAATGCCCTCAGACGTTTAAAAAGAACTAAACCATCGGAACTAAAGGAACTCTAGAACTGAACATGTAACAAATAAAGATTACCTACTGTCATAAACTACACAAAATGTATTAATCGTATATATTAATGTATATAATATAAAGAGGTAGTACCAATGGGCACTAGCCTCACGCACGCTATGCAAAACAGATCAAATCTGCTTGTTGGCTCTGTAGGCCAGTTGTAGATAAAATAAAATAATAATAAAATAAAAAAATCTGACGTGGACACCACATGACTTCCTTGTACGCCTTGTGTGTTCATACTTTTCTTAATAACTAAAATGTAAAATAATATTAAAAATTCTTTTAACTTATTATACTAGTATACTCACAAATATATTTTAGTCATTTTATTTAAACTGCAGAAGAAGATATAAAGCATATTTTACTATTGTCACTGTCATGTCATAATCATTTAAATTTTACGTAGTAACAAATGTTAATCGATCATGGACTACAAGATACCGAAATACTATAAATTATAAATATATAGTTTAATTATTTTTAAATGATAGCAGATACAAAAATATTTATAAAATACCGATTTTAGGTAATAATCACATAATCTTTCATTTAAAATAAAAAAAATTGTCTAAAATTAAATATTTATCGAAATATTTTTAAAAAGTACTACTTCCGGTTTGTAGACTGAAACCAAAAATAGGAGGTGCACAACTAGATGCTATAACAGTCCTAAATACAAAATTTCAACTTTCTACGTCTAACCGTATTTGAGTTATGCGACACACATACGTCCGTCCGTACGTACGTACGTACGTACGTACAGACGTCACGTCGAAACTAGTCATAATGGATTCAGAAAAGGTCAAAACGGATATTTCCGACAAAATCTGAGAACCGAAATTTTTCGCGATTACAATACTTCCTTACTTCGTACAAGGAAGTAAAAATAGAAAAAAACGAGGCCAGAAGAAATAAAAATAAAGAAAGCGAAGAAAACGGCGAAGAGGCATTCTATACTAACATAAGAACAAAACAAAAAATAACTTTAAACCAAGAAATGAATTTCCATTTAAATGTCATAAATGCAATAAAAAAGGACATAAAGCAAAAGATTGTTGGTCAAAGAAAGAAAATAACGCAAACTTCAAAGTAGAAGAAATTTGTGTTCTGGCACATTATCAACATATGAAAAACATAAATGGTGTTTAGATAGCGGTTGCACGTCGCACATGTGTATAGTAATGAAGATTTGTTTGAGAAAATAAATGTAAACGACGAAAACAAAATGTTAAAGTTGGCTGCTGAAGATCTAACTGCTAAAGTTGGAGGAAAAGGAAAAGTAACCATAAACATTGAAAACAGAAAAATACATTTATGGGACACTCTGTATGTTCAAACACTATCGTCAAACCTAATGTCAGTAGCGAAAATTACTGAAAAAGGATATACTTGTACTATTTGACAAAGAGAAAGCCACTGTGAAAAATAAACAAGGACAAATAGTGATAAAAGCTACAAAAGAAAACGGTCTGTATTACATACAAAATTAAAATGAAATTGCAAATTTCATAAATGAAAATGTAATGCAAAAATGGCACATCAAATTAGCACACATAAATGAAGCTGATCTGAAACTGGCAATGAAGAATGAAGCAATGAAGGGGCTAATTTAAACGAAAAATTAAATGAATGTGCAGCCCGTATAAAAGGAAAGATGACTCGATTGCCGTTCCCAAAAAGAAACACAGAAAATAGAACAACAGAAAAACTACAAATAAGTAATACATTCAGATTTATGCGGTCCAATGAAATAAAGTACGCCCGGTGGTGCAAAATATTTTATAACATTTATCGATGAATATACAAGATATTCTAAAGTAGGTATACTTATTTCATGAAGAAGAAAAACCGAAGCACTTGAAAAATTTATGGAATACAAAAATTAAGTAGAGAATTTCACAGGAAACAAAATAAAATATCTTCAAATGGATAATGGTATAGGTGAATATACCAATGAAGAATTTAATAATTATTTAAAAAATAATGGAATTAAAAGAAGATTAACCGTGCCATATACACCGCAACAAAATGGCATGGCGGAAAGAAAAAACAACATTAATCGAAAAAGCCAGATGTATGTACTATTTATGCAACAGAATTCCAACAAGAACAACACAATACAAAACACCATTCGAGAAATGTATTGTGGAAAAGACCAAAAAGAAGAAAATTTGCACCCAAAACAGATGAAAGAATATTTATGGGTTATTCCGAAGTGAGAAAGCATACAGAATCTGGTTATCCAACAAAAATAAAATAGTTACAAGCCGAGATGTAAAAATATTTAACAAAATGTATTACGAAGAAAGAACTATTGGAACGGAAACAAAAGAAAATAAAAAGACACAAATGATAGAAATTATAGAACAAGATGATATCAGTTCCGAAGAAAATAACAATATCATACAAGAAAATGAAGAAAAACAAACTATAGAAATATTAGAAGATGAAGTTAGTTCTGAAGAAAACGAAATCATCACAGAAGTTCTTACTGAAACCGAAGCTGAAGCTGAAAATACAACACTCGCATCAAACGATAAACCGGAAAGAGAAAGAAGACCACCCGTGTGGATTACCGACTACGACATGACAACTTACTTATGTAAAGAAAACAAGCAAGATGAATTAGAGTGGGAAGAAGCGATAAAGCTCGAGATAAAAGCACACTTAAAGAACAATACATGGGAAATAATCGAAAATGAAGAAGGACGAAATAAGGTAAGAAGCAAAGAGAAAAAGTATGTAAACTAAATAAAGCGATCATATATGGACTAAAACAAGCTGGGCGAGAATGGTATGTAGATAACAAATTACAAAACATGGGATTCGTACCTTCTGTAGCAGATCCCTGTATCTACGTATTGACGAAAGGGCGAGCGGAAATGATAATTGCCATATACGTAGATGACATAATAATTGCGTATTCTGACGAAAAGGCTCTGAAGGAAATTAAGCAGAAACTGACAAGCACATTTGACATGCGTGACCTAGGAGATCTTAATTACTGTTTAGGAATAAAATTTCAAGTGAAAGAGGGAGAAATAAAAGCATCTCAGATATAATATATAAAAACCTTGTTGAAAAGATTCAACATGGAAGAATGCAAACCAGTTAGCACGCCTATGGAACTCCGACTAAATATCGAAAAAGCTGAAAAGGTTAGTAATTTTCCGTATCAAAATTTAATTGGTAGTCTTATGTACGCAGGAGTAGCGACCAGACCGGATATAATGTATGCCGTATCGTACTTGAACCAGTTCAACACGTCACATGGTGCAGAACATTCGAAAGCTGCAAAACGGGTGCTCAGATATTTAAAAGGTACTATGAACGTAGAAATGACGTACAAAAAGACAGGAAAATTACTAGAAGGATACGCCGATGCGGATTGGGCTGCTTGCACAATAGACCATTTGCACCGGCCCATTGACATCTATTGCACATTTATGAAACTTCAAATTGTATTCCTCTAAAGCGACCCCTATCCTACATGTTCGTAAACAAAACATACTGTCACTGTCAATCAGCTGTCAGGCTGTTGGTGTGCGCTAAAATGTTTAAAAAATGGAAAAACGAAACCGGTAAGTAAATAAAATTGCAAAAAACAAATTGCAGGACACGATTTTGTTTACGTTTGACAGTACTAATTTTGGCAGCTGTCATAAACTACTATGAAATATGCCGCGTGAACACATAATTCACTAGGTACTTGCAAATAACTTCATGAGAAAATCCGACCTCTCTCTCTCTTACAGAAATGAAAAAGGTCTATTGACAGAAAATCCTACACTGGTTATTGTTTCAAGTATGGAGGATGCGCAATTAGTTGGGAAGCAAAGGACAGTCGCATTGTCTACAGCAGAAGCTGAATATATGGCCCTTACTGAAGCTGCTAAAGAAGCTATACACCTGAAACAATTGTTAAGTGACATGGGCAAAAAGAACGAAATTGTGAACATTTGGAAAGATAATCTGGCAGCGCAAAACTTGGCCAAAAATCCAGTCACAAACAAAAGGTCTAAACATATCAACATTAAAGAACACTTCATAAGCTGTTGAGTTCGCCGTTCAATGTAAAACTGGCCTACCAATACAGTATTTCAATTTCGCGCACATTTGTGGGATGAGTATCTACTCCATCTGTTCGGCGTCCAGGGTATAATTTAACATTTTGTATAGCTTTCAAAAAGAAATTTAATTCTAAATCAGCAATATAAAGACATGGAGTTCCGATATTTGACGAAATACAAGTACGTTCCAATATGCTGTCTATTTATAAATGAACCAGCATTTATCTCGCTTATTTGTTGATTTAGCGTTTTTTGTCAAATACATGATTTATACAGTATGTAGTAAATGATAGCGGATGTGAATCTTTGGTATCACTTCCGGTTTTTGAGGAAGTGATAGCAAATTTCAAATGGAACATTGTATTTTTTACGAATTTGAAAAGTACATTAAATTTGCTTTACGGTGGTATAAAAAAGTCATATGTTGTATTATTAAAATATTAAATTACGGGTACCTAAATTATGCACTAATCGCGAGAAAGCTTTTCCAGCCTTGCGCTTATAGCTTACCTCAGTGCTGCGTACCTCACACCTCAGTTTAAATAAAAACAATATTCAAAATCATTTTAATTCTTAAGCAAGTACTACTACAATGAATAACAGTAGACAACAATAATACAAATACGTTAATAGTAATTAACGTTACAAGTCCGGGAATTCATATTTAACAGTACGAGTGAGACGTTTGAAGACGAGGCGACGAAGGAGCCGAGTCTTGAAACTCGAAACGAGTATTGTTAAAAGAATTCACGGACGAATGTCGTTATGTATTTTATTTCATCCTGTGTCAAATTCCGTTTTAAAGAAACAGTAATATTAATTTCAAAATAATTTACCTAATGCTCCAAATCTAGTAACATTTTCGAAACATAATTAACAACTGCAATTTGGCGATTGTTTAATTGTTATTGCGTTGATTAATTTCTATTCCAACACTTTACCGGACAAAGGCCGTTATTTGCGTTTTCCCGGACTCAAACTGTTGACGTAAAGTATTTGAATTTGACACAGGATGAAATAAAATAATATTACAATAAACAAAATTTATTTTTTCCATGACATGCGGAGAAAATACAATTTTCTTCTCGTGAAATAGTGAGAAAAGTAAGTTTTCCCTCTCTAAAGAGGAAAGTATGCAGTGTTACCACCGCCGGTTTTACTCGCAACACATATAAATATCTGATTGTTGTGTTTTGTTTTTGTTACTGTCAAGATGACATTTTTGAAAATTAATTCTAAAAGTGAAAATAATTTGAAATTCGTTCTAATTTGATATCAGGGTAATTAAATAACTTGTGAATTTCAATTTAGGTGATTCGAGACTTTGAAACTTGATATTAAACGGAAAAGAAAATTCTAGTGATATTTTGGATTTTTTAAGAGTGCAAATCTGACTTTTCTCCTCTTAGTTTAATAAGTCTATAGTATAATCAAGAAGAGAATATTTCCATAAAAATGAGTGCTGTATTATTTGTTTTTAATTTTATTCAGATATCTCTAAGTAAAATTGAAATTCCAGCAAATACAATAAACTCACATATCAAATATGTTTCATCTCCATTTAGCCACCTACGTCGTGCCTTTACGGCGCGCTTGAAGAGTTTTCCCCGGTGTGACAGCGTATGTGTCTCACTAAATTGGATTTCCACCTGAATGCTTTGTCACAAACATCACACTTGTAGGGTTTTTCCCCGGTGTGACAACGTATGTGTTGCACTAAAACCTGTTTCTGATTGAATGCTTTGTCACAAACGTCACATTTGTAGGGTTTTTCCCCGGTGTGACAGCGTATGTGTGTCACTAAATTTTGGTTCTGAATGAATGCTTTGTCACAAACGTCACATTTGTAGGGGTTTTCCCCGGTGTGACAGCGTTTGTGTACCACTAAGTTGCTATTTTGACTGAACGCTTTATCACATGTGTCACACTTATATGGTTTTTCCCCGGTGTGACAACGTATGTGTTGCACTAAAACCTGTTTCTGATTGAATGCTTTGTCACAAACGTCACATTTGTAGGGGTTTTCTCCAGTGTGATAGAACTTGTGTTCCACTAAATTGCTCTTCTGATTAAATGCTTTGTCACATACGTCGCACTTAAATGGTTTTTCCCCAGTGTGACGGCGTATGTGTTGCTTTAAAATGGATTTAAGACTGAATGCTCTGCCACATACGTCACATGAGAACTGTTTTTCTCCGGTGTGATAGAGTGCATGTCTGTTTAGATTGGAGCGACTTGTAAATGATTTATGACACTCGTTACACTTATGTAGTTTTTTATCTGTATTTCTCGAACCACTTTTGGATGTTGACTCTAGGAAATCAATAAAATAAAATAAATATTGTTTAATAATTCTTCAATATAAATATTACATGAACCACAGTCAGAAATGTATG
Source organism: Agonum fuliginosum (assembly GCA_947534325.1). Lineage (NCBI taxonomy): Eukaryota > Metazoa > Arthropoda > Insecta > Coleoptera > Carabidae > Agonum > Agonum fuliginosum. Next base: position 20,894,845 of record OX384044.1, read on the forward strand.
TTCACAAATAAAATAAGCATACTGACTACAAATGTAAACATTTAAGAAATGCGCATCGTTCAGGACAAGACTTATTCCATGGCTTGATTAATTTTTAATATTACTAAATTTTAAATAAAATATCTATAAAACAATTTACCACCAGCACTACGGACGATTAGGAAACATTGCGTTTAGCAAAAATTACGATTAGGAAAAATTGCAGTTTTTAAATGTAACTTTTTGGTATGTATACCTATGATTAGGAAGAATTACGTTCCGTAGATAAAAGTATGGAAAGCTTTGAAAAAAAATACCTTCATTATTGTCCGTTTCATTTAAAAATGCATCATTAAACAACTCTGACTTTAGCTCAATAATATCATAGTTGTCTTCTGTTTCTTCTTTTACAATTTCATCAACAAGTTCATATTTAATTTCATCTAAAATCAAATATTGTTTTAAAAATTATCCTAAATATTTATAAAGCGCATTTCATTACTTTCTTTTTCTAATATTTCTCCAACAACATCTAGTTTGGTCTCGTTTTCGTTTGGTTCTTTCTTTATAGTTACATTGTCTATGTCTATATCTTCTGTTGTTGTAGATATATTGTTGAGTTCATTTCCACAAGTTACTCCATTTATGTTTATATTTTTTATATCAATTAGTGTAACTTGTAAAGTACTGTATGTTTCATCTGTAGATTTTAATTTTTGTATGAAACTATTGAATCTATTAATGTTCCATAAACACAGCCGCTTGTAGTTGTACACATCGTTTAATTTTTCCAAACAAGGAAAACAAATGTACAACATAGAATCTTCTGCTTCAATTTGTATCTAAAATTGAAATATTGAAACTACCTGTATGATAAGTTATGGTTATGTTTACTCACATGTTTAGATAGGAAACATTTTAATTTTTCTTTAACAATTTCACCATCGCTGTCTTTTGACAAAATACTTTTGAGATTTGTATTATTTGTAAGACATAAAAGACATAAGTCAATTGTTGTAAACATGATTACATATAAGAAGTTTGGTTAAAGATTTTTTGTTGTTTGACGTTTGACTTGACCACAAAGAATAAATCTCAGTGGACAGTGTTGCCAACTGTATTAAGCTAACGTTTACATCACGGTTACTAGAAAATAGGTTGGGACACTTCCTATGGTTAACATTATAAACAAATGGTCACATTTTTATCATTTATGGATTACTTCAATACCAAGAATTTTTTTAAAGATTCAGAATCTTAAAACTTTTTCTTTACCAGGATTTAGAATCATGGTAGAATCTTCAAAGAATCCTCGTGCGAACAGGGCTTTACGAGAACATAAGGCTCTGTTCATACGTAGATTCTGAAAATTGGAAAAAATAAATTCACGGTTTTGAAGCAATTTATAAATTATAAATTTTTCTTTGCCAAGATTCGTTGAAGATTTAATTTAGCAGCGCCTCAATTTAGCACTTAACTTTAGCGCAATATTTCTCCCGTAGGTTCGCTAGAAGCTCTGCCTACCTCTGAAAGATATCAGTGTAGGCGAAGTTAAACATGAAATAAAACTTACCAATCCCAAGAAAACTCCTGGCTACGACCTTATAACAGGAAAAATATTAAAGGAAATTCCAGAAAAGACTACTAAACTTATAACATTTATAATGAATGCCATCATGAGAATCAACTATTATCCCCCACAATGGAAAACAGCACAAATAATTATGATACATAAGCCTGGTAAACCAGAAGAAGAAGTCACATCGTATAGACCTATCAGTCTTCTACCAATCTTGTCCAAAATCTTCGAAAGACTACTGTTGAGAAGACTTAGACCAATACTAACAGAGAGGAAAATTATACCAGATTATCAATTCGGATTTAGGCAACAACACGCAACCACAGAACAAATTCACCGAATCACCAATGAAATTAGGAAATCTCTAGAGGGAAAACAGTTTTGTTCAGCAGCCTTCCTAGACGTAACACAAGCCTTTGACAAAGTTTGGCATAAAGGACTTCTTTATAAAATCAAAAAAACTCTACCGCACAATGTGTATCAGATTATAGAATCATATCTGACGGGGAGATACTTTCAAATAAAATTTCAAAGTGAATACTCCAATTTACTCCCAATTCACTCTGGCGTCCCGCAAGGTAGCGTATTAGGCCCTATTTTATACCTCATATATACAGCAGATTTTCCTACATCCGTCCAAACTACAGTCGCAACATTTGCTGACGACACTGCAATATTATCTACTGATGTAGACCCACAAAATGCATCAAGAAAACTTCAAGAACACCTGATAGAAATCGAATTATGGCTTAAAAAATGGAAAATAAAGGTAAACGAATCTAAATCTACACACGTAACGTTCACAACACGGCGACAAACATGTCCACCCGTCAACTTAAACAACCAACCAATACCACAAGAAAATAAAGTTAGATACCTGGGTATGCATCTAGAACGCAGATCAATCTGGGCTACACATATAAAAACTAAACGCAAACAACTAGGAATAAAACTGAAGAAAATATACTGGATGATTAACAAAAAATCTAAGCTTTCAACGGAAAATAAGATTTTACTATACAAAATAATACTCAAACCAATATGGACCTACGGAATAGAGCTATGGGGAACAGCTAGCGACTCCAACATCGACATTATCCAGCGTTTCCAATCAAAAACATTAAGAACTATAATAGATGCCCCCTGGTATGTAAAAAATAGTGTCATACACAGTGATCTAAAA